>VWZD01007310.1:80033-280028 GCA_013396695.1 Sakesphorus luctuosus | reverse complement strand
GGGACTTCTGGGACCCATTTGTCCGATCCAGAGAAGGACCAGAACCTCAACAGGACTGTGACCACCACTCTCGACTACACTGTGACCATCATCTACACCAACAGGTTTTTCTTTCCCTTCCTTTTACTTTGGGCTCAGGGGAACCACATGGGACTCAGCACAGGGGCTAACAAACACCCTTCTGTGTGTGCCCCAGGGTTATACTTCTGGGTTTTGTGGATTAAAACTAATTTCTCTTTGTATCATTGTATTTGCTGCAATAATTTTATTAAATTGTAACTCTGACTTATAATCTCTTTTGAGGTGGGTTTGTTTTTCCTGTTGGTTTACCTTTAAACCAGCACATACACATAGTCTGCAAAATGTACTTCAGGTCTCATATAACATATTCAATTGAGTGTTATCCAGTATCAGCTCATTTATATCCCTGCAGATATATGGAGAGTTTCCCAGCCTTGAAAGCAAAAATCAAGAGACTAGAATTGGCAGCTATTGGCATTCATTTGGGTGAGAGTTTTTCCTGTTCCTTGTGCAGGTCTATAATATTTTATCTTTTATAATTCATTCTTTCATTTTGGGGACTGCTGGAGGGGAAGCTAAGGAAGAAAAACAGAAGCCTTAAGGTAATGACTCAAGTAAGAGTGTTCACACCTTCATTTTCTGTGTGTGTTAAACAAGGAAAGAAGCAAGGCAGGCAAGTGCAGTTAAGCAAACCAGTAAATGCTCACAGCAATTTGCTGGTAGAGGAGGATGCAAGGATCAAGATGGGGTTTCATTGAGGAGCATGGGGAAGGTATAATGAAAGAGAAGAAGGAAAAGGTGTTGTAAACTAAGGTCTGTTGGTAAAGAACAGATGAGTGTAAGCTAGCCATGAATAAATTCAGGCTGGAAATTAAGAGGAGTTTTCTAGCTTTAAGATCTGTAAGCTCTGGGGCAACCTTCCAGTTAGAGAAGATGTAGAAAGACCAATTATCACAACTTTAAGAAAAGCTGACGTGTTGGGTAGAAAGCATTATATTTTATTTTATCAGAGACAGCAAAGGACTGGGCTCTTTAGGCTACAAGATTCTTTCCTGGTCTGTATTCCTAATGAAATTAAGGAGGGTTTTTGTTTGTTTGGTTTAGGGTAGTTTTTCTGGATTTTGTTTGTTTGTTTGGGTTTGTTTTGGTTTCATTTGGGTTTTTGTGCATATCAAGCTGGAGGTATGTGAACAAACATCTCAAAAGCTTAGAAACCTTTTGGTTCCTCTTAGAACTTCTCCACCAACAGTCTAACATAAGGCTTGAAGAAAAAACAAACACAACCAGGGAATGATATTAAACAGTGAAACTCAACTGCTTCTGTGCAGGTTAATAGGAAAGGCCACATTCTGACATCTTTATTCCCTGTCTACCTGAAAAAGCATTTTTTCTGACATGGAAAACTATAACTTGGTGACAGAAGCTGACTTAATTACAAAATTCCTGTCAAATCATCAAACAGAAAGTACAAAAGGAACATTTAAGGGTCACTGAACTATGTTCCCAATGGCTGGGCAGAAGTGGTGCAAGTTTAGACAGCATTACCTTATATTCCTTATTTCTAAGGCAAGCAGGGCCAAGATGATATTCACATTTTGGATAGATTTAACATAGTTTTTAGCACAATTCCAGTGGGGTTTGATTAAGTTGAAATGCAAAGTAAGCTTGTAGATTGGTTTCTATTTTCTGAAGACTGCTTCACCTTTTTGTAGTAAATACCATCAATCTTAGTGTAAACGTTCAGAGTTATTGGAACACCTGATTATTATATTATTAAAATGAAGGACAGATTTTAGAAAGACTAACTGCAGCAGAATGAGCTGTAGCAGGAGCTGCCTGATTGACAGAAAAAGTGTTTAGACTGATTTTTTTTTTTTTTAATGTTAAGGTGAATGGGCATTCTGAAGTAAATATAAAAGGCAAAGAGCCAGAGGGAAAGTAGAAACACAAATACACTGCAGTCAGAAATACCAGGGTGTGCGTGCATGCCTCCTGGGCACCACTCTGAACCTGCACCCCAGGATGACAGGTCAGCCCAGGAATAGCCTGTGCTCAAAGCAGGCAGTGTCGTTGACAAGGAATTGCATGTACCATCGTGTGATGCCAGGTTTTATTCTGATTGAGAAGCCAGGAGCCTGGCAGGGGAATGAATTTATTTTCTTCACACATAGAAGGTTAGGTCAGCTTTGCAACTGGAAATGTAGAGTGGTTGGAGTACATAGGAGCTTGAAGGTTGACCAGAAAACTGGGGAAAGATGGAGTTTGCCCCTGCCCCTTGCCTCTTTGTTTAGGCAAGTCACTGCAATAAAATGCATTAATGCCACATTCAAAACTCTTGCCTTGAGCTCTTAGAGATTTCTGTGTTCTTTTAAACATTAAATGAGCAGAGGGGCAGTATCAAATAAGCAAGACTGATGTGACTGTTCTGATACAAAAGATGTGAAAGGATGAGCTGTATGAGTCCCGAAGTATTCGAACTATGATTTTGTGGGTTGGAAGATGCCAGGAGACTGGAAGTATCTTCAATGGGCAGACGAGGAGAGTCCTTCTGGGAATGCAGCTGTTGTATTGGAACAGCGCACTTAGAGGTGGTGGTGGCACTGAGAATTAGAAGAGGAAAATAATAGAGAACAAAGTACCAGAAACAGACACAGAAGGAGACATGGGGAATACAATTCTCAAAAGAGAATATTTACAAAATAATGACAATACCTTAGTCACTCTCTTGTTAAGGAAACTTCCCAGTCTGACCATTCATGAGACTCTCTGGTGGACACACTCCCAAGGCCAGAGACTTTCACTGCTGAGATTGAACCCCCTTCACAGTGAGTGACTCCAGTGAGCCGATAGGTGCCTCTTTGACTCTCTACATACCTCACTTACACAGATCAGGTTTCCCATAGCAGAGTCTCAGATGTCTTGTTCCATGAAGCCATTTATTCATGGCGCAGTAGCGCAGCTCTATGTTGGTGCCTTTGAGGAGCACGCCTAACAAAGGAACCTGGGCTTTTACACCCTCACAAGTCTCATTCTTCCTCCCAAGTCTTCAGTTCCTGCCCTCCTCTCTATGTCCATCCACCTCATCACTGGCATCACTAGTCTTCATCTTATTTGTTATCCAAAAGGTTGGCAATTCCCGGCTCTTGCTGTGTCTCCCAGTGTCCATTCACCTGACTGGCATCATCCATCTTCATGCCCTTTGCTATCTGAGTTTGGCTGTTCACAGCCTCTTGTCTGAGGCTCCCACCCAGAACTCAGTCTGCATTTTAGTCTGCATTTCAATCTGCAGCTTGCGTACTCAGCTACCTGGACCAGATTTACTCCTCAGCACTCCTACTCAAAATGCTGTAGCGATGCAGAGGAATACATTCAGAGCCTCACATGCAATGGAGCCAGCACAGGAATATTTAGTCAACTAATTAGACACTATCTGTTAAATGTACTGCCTTTAACGAACAATCCTTTTTCACATTACATATGCTTTGTCACAAATGCCACACGTGTCATCAGCAAATGATGACATTTAGCCTCTCTTTTAGTTTCATCTTCTTTGGCAGATGAGGCATTGCTTAGTGCTCTGGCCTTGAAGCTTCAAGCCTATTTTCTAACTATGCCACAACATACAGAGTTAATATTTTCTTCCCACATATATTTTTCAGGGAAACAAAAAAGAGAAGAATAAAAAAATCAAAGTAACCCCTGACTCCTTTCTGTAACACCCTTGTGCAAAACTG
Organism: Sakesphorus luctuosus; assembly: GCA_013396695.1. NCBI lineage: Eukaryota > Metazoa > Chordata > Aves > Passeriformes > Thamnophilidae > Sakesphorus > Sakesphorus luctuosus. The sequence continues at coordinate 276,273 of VWZD01007310.1, read as the reverse complement.
AGAGAAAAGGCATCTGGTGTTGCCATAAGAGGGCACACTGCATCTGTAGCTTCCACACAGCCCAGCAAACCTCTTCCAGGAATGAGAAGAGGCAGTTGCTTTTCCTCTGAGACTGTACAGTGCTTGTGTACTGAAGAAAGTGCAGGAGGCTTTCTTTTAAGTTTCCCAAATGTATATCTGATGGCTTCTCCCTCCTCACTTGTCACCGTCTTTCTTGGGTTTACTTTTAAGGGAAAATTTCAAAGCTTGCACAACTCTATGCTTAAAAGTTAGTATTTCTGCACATAGTTTTCATGAATCTGTAATTTTTCTTGCTTAGTATATTACATTCAAGGAACATACAACACTGCCTTGGAAAGCCAACCATAGTAAGTGAGCAGAAGAGAGCAGGTACATGCACAGACATCTTATCCTGGAGTGAAGAAATACAACTCTCTCAGAATATATTACAGGAACCACATCAGCAGCATTTTTTTTCAATGAGTTCCAGAACTTATATAGCTAAAAAGATTCTGACACTACCAGTTTCAGAAAGGCAGACCTAAAAATTAGATAAGGGATCAATGGGCTAAGGGATCAATATATAAATCAAGAATAGCAGGAGTTCTTTGGTTAAAATCATGTTAAAAAACTCATGATATTGGAAGGCCACAAACTTACTGGATAGAGAGAAACTATGCCACTCAACAGAAGCTGGGTATAGGAAAATGGAAGTTAGCAGAGGCTATTACAAATCTACTCCTGACTTTCAGAGCAAGAACAACAAAGGCCTTTTGTAGGTAGGGTGGAAAAGTATTAATACATGAACTGTGGGAAACAATCTGTCCCTGACACAGGGGTACTTTCAATATACTTGGCATTTTTTTCCGTTACTAAGTGACTTTGATAAGTATACAGGGCAGAGATTAAGGATAAATTACCTTTATTTTCAAATGGTACTTGGCATAAGGATAAAAGATAACACCTGGTTTGATGTGATCCTTGTTTTCCTGGTTGCCTCTGAACTGCTTCATGTTACCTCTGCTCCCCAGGTCTGTTTGTTTTATCACCTTTGTAGCTAATAGCCCTCTTGAGTGCCAGGCTTCTATGACAGAGATCATACTTTGTTATACTTCCACACTTTCTCACACAGCAAAGCCCTGACCTCTGGGTTATCATACTATGGTTAACTCTTAGTGACGATAATCTGACCTGCTGGTACAGAATTGCAAGTAATAAAAAGTGATGAACATCTGTGTCAAAGAGCAAAACTCTCAGTCTTCCAAAATGCATTGATAAGGCTATTGCCACATTTCTGATTGCTGGATACACCACAGCTCCTGTATATTGTTGTCAGTCTGGTTGTTTCCAAAAGATGAAACTATCTACTTTTAAGTATTATGGCACTACAGGTCTTGCTGTTTGCAGACATCCCATGCTGTTGGCACAAACTACATGTTGCTTTTCTATCCAGCTGCCTGTGGCCAGACATTCCCTTGAAAAAGAGTCTAAGGCTTATGGGGTATCACTGGCATGCTGTCTCTGCTATCTCCTGTACAAAGCCCCTAGGACCGATAACATGAATGATCTTCAAAAGCATCAGTGTGAACTCGGTCAGCTTGGTATAAAATGCACTCCAGTGGGGTAACCTCAGTTCTGGTAACAAGAACTTGAAGCATACTGTCTTTTAATTTGAAAAACTTCTTTTTGCTGTCATTGGACAGAATTATTTCTGTGCAGCACAACACTACAGCATTGTTTCCATATATTAGTAGTTTGACTGAGTAAGGACAGCAGAAAAAGGAGCTCTCATTTCTTAACAGAGGTTAGAACAATTTATTGCTGCCTCTGGGACTGTGAGGTCATCTTTCAGTTGGCCTTACTAATTAGCAACATAAACTCCTGCTTCCCTTATGATATTGGTTTGCAACTGGAATTTGACAGAAGCTCTGAGGAATGTTCTGAGAGACTACTGAGGATGCTAAACTGAAGAAAAAGCCCTAAAATATGGTGCAATTCCTAATGTGAAACACTTAATGTGAGATATTAGCTGCTGTGAAATGTCTTTTGAAGTGTCTACTTGCATGCTCTTTATTTTGCTGTCTATTTTTATAAAAATTTTATTCTTAACACAAACATTTTCCCCATAATCTCTTTGAATTTATGTTGGCAGGGTCACACTGCACAGAAACACACCACAACCACTACTGCAGCATCTCTGGCAATTTATGTTAACCATTGTCTGAGAAAGTTTCCAAGCCATGTCCTACCACACAGATCAAGACTTCTGTTATCAACAGATCTAGCTCCATCCAGAGATTTTTTTGAGCTATCACACACTGCTGTGAGAGGCATCAGCAACCTAATTCCCTGACAGCATTTAATCCCTGAGTCATTCAGAGTGGAGATACTTCACATGCTTCATTTGTTACAGAACTATAGCATCATTAAAAATAAAGGACTAATGCAAGTGTATAACATCATTGCTACTTGTAAACTCTTTCATCATTAGGCTGGCTATATTTTTTAAACCTCAGAGTCTCACTCAGATCATGATGGTTCCAGCTTTCATAGTTGTATCAGATGATCACATGAGTTTTAAAAAAACAGGCAAACAAAATGTTTTTTTCATTTAAAACTCATCTGACTGTAAAAAGAGTCTTGTGATTGAGTCTTACTGCACAACCGGTAGTATTTTGGATTTCACATACCAGTTATTGTACAGCTTTTCCAATGTTATTGCAAATACGGCTGTCTTGTCTTGTTTTCACCAAAGAGAGAATGCAAACCAAAGCAAACCAAAGCAAGACAAACCTAACTGCCCCCCCCCTCCCCTCCCCCCCATTTAACAGCAGCTGTATGTCTCCAAGTACTCTTTTAAAATCTCTTTCAACTCCAAACTCAGATTTGTGGATCTAGGGCAGTAGTACAGACAACTCACTGCAACCTTGTCAGTCAGGAGAACAGGTACTAGTGAGCAAGTGGAAGGAAGCTCTGTCTTATCAACTGAAAACTCACCCTTGTGAGTGAGCAGGTTTTTACAGGCTTGCTACCACCATGAAGGAGGCATAGGAGAGGCACAGCCAAAATAGAAATGTATACAATCAAGATTTTGCTTCTGGAATGGCCCTTCCTTTAGGTTCCTATGTGGGTCTGTAGAAGAAAAATAGCTGACCTACAGAAATCACCATACTAGGTTATACTGATAGAGGTCTCTTAAGAATCAATCTCACTAGTAAAGTTTCTTCTGAAAAAAAAACCCAAACCAAAAAAGGCATTTAAAATATCCCTGTGGTTATTTTTGTCAATGTCTTACCACTAGCAGAGGTGCTCCAAGCAGACAGAAAGATCCACACAAAATTAAAAATAAATAAAAAAGTCTATATTAATTCTGTTGATATTCTGAAGGAAAGAATCTGGTAAGACCTATAGTCATGGCTGGAAACAAGCTGACTGGTCTTCAGGACTTCCTGACCTGGGTTGTCTTCATGAAAGTACAAAGCAGGCAAGAAAAAACGATCATGTTTCAGCAAAAGCAAACTGTATTATATTTACTCAGTGCAGGTGTAATGATTTATTACTTACAGTGGGCATTCATAGCTGCATGTTAAATCAAACCACAAGGAAAATGCTGTCTGTGTAACAACCATGAGGGCAGACAAAGCTTCCTCTTCTCAGATTTATCTGTAGCATAAACATTTTATGTTTACTGGAGAAATAAGAGAGAAAATACCAATGTTCAGAAAAGAAAAATAGGAGTAAGGGTGCCTGTATTATCTTTGCTGTTAAAGTTTATTATTAAATCTGTGGGGTAACAAGGGCACTTCAAGACTATTTCATCCTTTGTATCATATGCATATATACTATTTACATGTACACAGATATATACATATATAGATAGATAATATTTATATTATATACATACGTATATATGTAAATTTAAACATTAAATTACATATATAGGCATGTATGAATGTAATAGTAAAAATAGTGGTAACCATTCCTAGAACTGCAGAACTTAGTATTTGAAAGCTGCTTTAGCTATAGGATTTTCTTCTGGTCACTGGAAAGCTAAGCAATATGATGTGGATTTCCCACCATCTAACTGCAAAACTGGAAATTAGTACCTAGGTTTTCACATCTCATATTAATAGGATTATACATTTCCCAGTTAACTCTGAAACCTATGAGGTGTTTCACTATTGACTAAAGTTTGTGTTTGTAGGGATATAAAATGACAACTTTTCAGGGTCTCCCCAGCACCTGAGACTCCAGCTATGCCATATATACACTGCCTGAAGGTGAGTTTTCTCCCTTTAAATGATTTTATGTTATTGGCACAAAAACTGCTGGCCCCTCAGACACTAAAACTGAGAGACAAGTGGAGAGGAATATAAGAGAAACAAATATTATTTAGGCAACTATCTTAAATATGTAGGTTTTAATGATATATTCTAAATAAATAATAAAATGCTGATAAAATGAATTAAAAAGGGCTGGACTCAGCAGAAAAATGTAGGTTTATCATGAAAGAAAGTTCATGGAAACTGTATGTTTTATCAAGAAAAGTACCATCTGAAGCGAGAATGAAGAATCTGAATCGCAAATTCATATGCTTGGAGCTTCATTGTAAAAACCCAGCAGTCCCCATAAAGTCCCAAACCATTGAAGGGACAGCTGTCTGCAGAAAATATAGACAAAAGGAGACCACGTGTTGGAGGGTGCCATCGGATCCTGCACAGCAAACATGTCAAACAGCCAGAAAAGTTAAAGCATCATCTTTGACAAAGAAAAAAAGAAAAGAAAATGAATCATTCTACTTAATTCCATAAAATATTTGATGATTCAACCTGTAGAAAAGATAAAATTAAGTGTGGACAACCTGAAAAACCAGAATGCTGGAAGAGTTAAAAAGACTAAGTTGCACCCCTCCCCAGAAAAAAATTCCAGACAGAGCAATTTTTCGAACTGGGGGGGAAATAAAATCATTTTGCTTTGACCTTTTCCTCACCACTCAGACACAATAGCAATAGCTGCTATATATAAACCTTACATGCTCTTCAGCTGTGCTGAACCAAAGGGTATTTATTTTAACTCAAAAAGTCTAGTGGTAAAAGAATTTGGGGGATATTTTATTTACACAGTGATAAATTAACCTATGGATCACTTCTCTAAGGGTAGCTCTAGGAATGACTAGGATGCAGAGGGATCCAGATGGACTTTCTGAGCTCTTTTTGTAAAGCTCCCTCCATGACATTTTCTGGGTTTTTTCAAAGCTAAAAGGTTGGAGGACACAAAGCTTTATTCTCACATTTTAGTCTTGAGGCTAGAAAAGCTTCTGCATTCATGCCCTAGCAATGTTTGCCTCTGTAAATCTGAAGTATGCTGGGCAGCTGTGGAGAGAGGGAGAAAAACAAAAAAGCCTTGTGTCTGAAACATTTGTGTTTGTGTGCATCCTACCCTGTACAGCTGGTCTGACTCAGCTCTGAGAAGATGCTGTGCAGCTGTTTCTCTGGAGCAATACCTGTGGGCAAACAGCAGCAGAGTCCAACATCTATGTATATCTTCCTGATCTCCAGAGTTCATTTTGCCCCTGCTCTGTCATCTTTAATCATGAAGCATTTGGCTTTTTCTTACTGGGTATTCATGCACATATGTTCAGAACTTACAGGGACAATCAGCCATTGTTCCAGTTTTCCTATTAATGTTTTTCTTGCAAATCAGAGCCCAGGGACTGGCCACAAGCCCAAATCCCATCTTTTCAAAACTGATTACTTCTTCACTAGGACACTGCTCTACTGCAAGTCTAAGACTGTGCTTGGCTGGTGCAGACTGACTTCATCTCTACTGGAAGTGAGGGCAGGATATAGCCTGTGTACTATAAAGCTCTGGCAAGTCAAAGCAGATGAAACAGCCCCCCTTCTAGGGTAACTCTTCTGCTGACTGGAAAAAGTTGCCCCAAGTACAAAGTAGCAGTAGCAGCTTGAGGAAGCTCACAGAAGGAGAATCTAGAGACTAAAACATCTCATTCCAGCTCTGATGAGCTCATTCAGCTGGAAAGGCAAAACAAAACAAAAGATGCATCCATTCCTGTCTGAATATGGGACCACAAGGCAGCTAGGCACTGAGATACCACGCAAATGGAAATAAACACTGGAACAGAATAATAGAGATATCACTAGGAATTATCAAAGGAAATTTTTGAGGAAGAATGAATAAATCTCCAATGACCTGAGATTTGTTGTTCTAAAGTAAAGAAAAAATTGCCACAGAATAAATGGAGTTAACTGTAATGTAGAGCGGAATAATGTTAAAATATTTCTCATGCTAGAAAGTTCCAAAATGTCTAAGGTAGTAAATTTTTAAATGGTACANGCAAATGAACCTCAGTAGGAAGAGCAGTAGAATCCAATTGGTTCCATGGCAGTAGGCGATGGCCATGACCCCACTTCAAGCTGAAAGCCATATGGCTCAGAAATAAGTAGAAATAAATGACCAAGTCATTAGAATCCCAGTGGGGCATGCAGCAATCTCAAATGGCAGCTGATCTCCCACAGTTTTACCCACTGATCTTGTCCACTGCTGGGAAGAAGTAAACTCAATCCCTGTGCAAACGCTGTGCATCTCTGCATCTTTCACACAAATGTATGTGCACATTTATGCACGTGCACATTTTAATAAATGAGTATCTATTAGTATGAACTTTTAGACTTATTGTGAATTCCAGAGCTTTTTATAAAGATTCATATCAGAGAGGAAATAGAGATAAAACATCATAGGAAGGTCATTGCTGTGCCTGAATGGAGCATAACAGTTGGGAACCCTTGTTCATCAGGCACACATGCAGAAAGCCTCTGTCCTTCCCTATCACACACGGCAAGGTGAGAGACAAATAATATAAGCTCCTTTTGCCTTTCCAAAGAACATTGTGATAGCTTTTTTAGTGAGATTATGCCAGTGTTTGTAGTTGTAAGGATTGTTTTTTTAATGAGGCAAAAAGGTCAAAAGAAATAATTAGCCAAGATAACAGTTATCAGTCTGATATAAATAAAGCAGTGTATAACATTTTCAATACACTACAATCTGCAACAGATAAAGAAGTCTAAAGCCAAAAGAGTGTTTAAAAGGAAGCTGATATTGGAAATATCTTTTCTCCAGGTTCGCTTTTCAAGCAGATGACCAGGTCACAGTTCCTGTTTGTAGTTGTTGCTTCTGAATCCAGTGCCACCACTGAAGTTTAGAGTAAGGACATCACTGACCCAGAACAGCTCAGCTGTTCCCATTTGATAGCTCAGATGTGATCCAAAAGCTTACATGTACATCCTCCTACAATGGAGACCATGTTTTTATCCTGTTAAGTGATGCTATAGTGCCAGTAACCACTGGGTAAGAGGCATACTACAAAGATCCCCCTTACCCGCATTGTTGCTTTCTTGTTCTTCCCAAGACCCATCTTCATCTTAACCCTGCAGACTGCTCCATCACTAAATGTTTGTCTTTGTAAGTCTCCAGACACCTATATTCCTGTTTTATGTGTGTATCAAAATGCCAGAGTGGCTCCTTCCTTTTGTGGTTGTGACCCCAAAATAATTTTACTAGTTCTGCCTAAATTCCTGTGGGAACTTGTTTCAGTAAGGCACAAATCATCTGTGTAGTAAGTTACATGCAACACACAGAGACATATACTCCCCTAAGCCTCTTGCAAGGTGCCTCTGCAGCTTGGATATGAAGAAGCTGAAGGCAAAAGCTGAAGCACTGCCAAGGGGTGAATTTCAGGTATAAATCTACTCTCAGCCATTCCCACTGATTAGATGCTATCCCAGGTAGTGGGTTTTCATATTAGTCATTTTCAGGATCCTAATTTACCTCTATTCATGTCATAGGAGCTGAACATTGCATTCCAAGCAAAGAGCTAGACATCTAGAAATGTAAATGCTACAGGACCTGATTTCCATTGTTGAAGTTCCTCATAAAATCTTGGTCTCACAAGTCATGCTTTAGCAAAAGCAGTCTTAAGTGTCAGTATCATTTCTATCACTTTTCAAAACCTTAGCTCCTCATGAGCCCTGTGAGTTTTTAAGCCATCTGTCAAGACTAGTGATATACAATATACGTCCTGGTTTCAGCTGGGATAGATCTAATTTCTTTGTAGTAGCTGGTACAGTGCCGTGTTTCCAATTTAGTATGAGAGTCATGTTGATAACACACTGATGTTTTGTTTTGTTGTTGTTTTTGTTTGTTTGTTTGTTTGTTTATTAAACTGTTCTTATCTTAACCTACAAGTTTTACTTTTGATTCTCCTCCCCGTTCCACTGGGGTGAGGTGGGTTAGGTGAGTGAGCAGCTGTGTGGTGCTTAGTTGCCTGCTAGGCTTAAACCACGACAGTATACCTGCATAATTTTTGCTTTAATTAATTTAGCTCATTTCCTTAAAGATATTATATCTCTTGCACAAGCACCTCTCTTCCCTGTTGTATATTTGTTCATAGTAAATCATTCATTCTCAGTTGCACACCCTTCCAGATTCCTCTTAGACATTGCTTGGATTTGGGAGTTTTCCTTACATTTCAGTTCTGAGCTTTAGAATTATTAAATGTTTCCAATAATCACGTATTTTTTGTTTTCCCCCAAATAATTTATTTTCAACAATAATGTGAGATTCAGCAGAAAACATGTGAGAACGAGATAATCATGTATTACTTTATTTTTCAGTAGATTACTCCAAAAGTTACATACAGAAATTTTAAGTCCTATAACATTAGTTCTGATATCATGGTGACTAGGCATTTAAACAATAAGCAGTTTTGTGAAAAAAATCCATGTACACAGTTTACTTTACCTCATTTGTCCTAAATTTCAGTCTGCAACAGTAGGATTTAGAGAAATGGGTAGCAAATACTTCAGTCTATATTTACATCTTGTCTATTCAGTAAGTCCTTGAGAAATTCAGACACACACACAGGCTGAACTGAGACACAAAAAATTGTGCATGGTGTTTTCACCTTTCACCTTGAAAAGAAAGGCTCACAATGTAAATTCTCACATATTTTAATTAGATAAAAAATACTGGATGGTATATAATATCCCAAATGTGTTAAACAGATTACAGCTAAGACGTTGCAGAGCACAGCAGCAACTGTTCTGCCATCAAGCACTAGAAAGGTAGAAATTTGATGGCTATCTAGCTTTTTAATCACATACTGTGGCAGTTACTAATAAGCAGAAATAAAGCACATTTTGAAAAGTGGGTATGCAAATACATGTGACAAGCCTGAGCATTGCATGAGATAAGTGTCACTCCTGCTTCCATTGAAAGAATAAAAGATACAGCTCCCAAACACTTCAACAGGAGAAGGGTGATGATGACAACCCAAATGCTGCAGGGTTCCATTTTTTTCCCCCAGAGAATAGTTAGAACTTGGGTGATAGACTCCTTAGAGTTCACACAACCTAAAAGGTGTTCGTGTGCCTCAACAGAACCACACTTAGCTTCCCTGCTTTCTTTTCTGAAATCCAGTGATTTAATATTATGAATGCATTTGTTAAAGTGCAAATATAGCATTGAAAACAATTAAGCCATCATGGAGGAGCGAGCCTCATCCATTTTTTTTAGGAGCCCAGAATGATGACAGACATGTCCGACTCCCGGTGCTATCCATCCACCATCATAAACAAAAGACAATTCCCATCACAATCAAGAAATGCTTCAAGAGGACACCAAGTTATGAGGTGCAATTTAGAGCTGAAGATTTAGAACATAAATCTCACTCAAACAGTACCAAAGTACATTCTTTAAAATAATACTACAGCAAAAGTATTTCAAATCCATAAAAATGCCATGCTAGTCTATTATTTAACCAAATGTGATTGTTGTACAGTCATGATACCATTGCAAAGCAACTTAGAGGGGTACATATTCCTGTGTCAAAGCTAGCTCAAGTCCTAAGAGATGTTGAAGAGTGATGTTCCCTTTTATAAATCCTGATCCCTTGTGGTGTGGCAAAACCACCTGTGATGATAGACACTCCTAAGGATTTACTTTAGGATGGGTCATAAACCTCAAGTTAAATGCATCTTCTTCCAAAATTAAGTATCTTGCTGGGAGCTTCTGATTTTAGAAAAAACCACAGTGAAGTGCATGACAGAAGCCACAAGGCCCCAGAAAAGCTCAGGATCATTTCCACTGTAGTCAACCACAAACTCCTCCACAAGCCTCATTCTGTGGGATCAGGAGCACACCTACCACACATTGCTTTCCTGCTAACGTCTGATAGCATGGCATCATCCTTCACTGTCTAGTGGTCTCTACTTCTTTCCTTCTGTTCCCTGATCTTTTCAGAAGTCTCAGGATCTTATCTCCAATACTCTCTGAGAGATTTCTCCTGGGACTGCATATGAGTGACACAGTTTATTAATACAGAGTGTTTCACAGAAGAAGATCCTCATAATAGAGGTGGTTGGTGTTATGCTCGCATTATGCCCAACTCAGCAGCAGAATCAGGCTGGGTGAGGAAAACACATATCAAGTAATTTGTGTAAAGGACCCTTAAGCATAAAACCAATCACAGCTTCTTATTTAAATAACACAGTACCATGCAAAAATCACAAATTAAAGAGTGTCTTTAAATAAAAAAATGCAAACCTTTGCTTAAACATCCACCAGTTCCATATGTATTACTCTTTACTTGGTAAGTCATGCAAAAGGTTTAAGCAAAGTGTCCCTTTAACAGCTACAGCATTTGAACTATTAAAAAAAAAAAGGGCCAAACAAAATGCCTAGAAATAATCTCCCCAGTAAGTTCTCAACTTCTTATTGAATCTATTTAGCATGGTATTTATCCATCTGAACAGAGGTCTAACACCACATCTGTGTTGCCCTTCCTCAGACTTGTCCTTGCTGTGGGAGGGAGCTCTTCTCTGATTTGGCATTGTTTGTTGCAGGTTCCCAGCCATGCTCACTCCCTTGAACTGTGAGGCTGTTCCTGTGTCGAGGCACAGCTAAGGACAAGTATCAGCTGTTTCACTAGACTCGACAGGCAGCCGCTGCTTTGATGCTGCAACAGGTATGTGACAGGGAGCATGTCTGGAGGGAGGGCTCATGTGTCAGGAGTGGGGCTGTTGTTGGGTCACACACGAAGCCCTGTTCTGTGCCTGCCTGTGCTACATGCTGTGCCTGGGTGGAATAAGGGAGAGATCATGGTCCAACTGCAAATGCATGAAGGGGTCATGAATCTCGTGCTCAGTGCAGGGAACTTGTGCCATGCTAACAGGGTTTAAGACAAGACAAACATGAAACAAGGGAAAAGACTACAGTAGGACATGCTGGGACTATGCAGTGCTGCAAGTAGGGATAAATTTGCCCTTAGATCATAGTGCACAGATTTGAGGGTTGCCACGGTTTATTGTCTCATTAGAAACATCTAATTCCCTGTAATAAAGATTGCATACAGAGTATGTCAAAGAACAGAAAAGGCTAATACAGCATATAGTCAGGACTAATACCTTTTTTCCCTCTCTTATTGCTAAATAGGCAGAAGAGTAGCTTTTCAATTTAAAATTACAGTAATAATACCACGCTCCTTACTGCTTTGCAGCTGCATATCATAAAACTCAAAGCCACTGATCAGAAACAAAAGCAGTAAGTCAGTAACAGCTTTACAGAAATGTTCTGCTGGGGTGATTATGTCTGTCAAAATACCCCTGTAAGGGAAAGACTGTTTACTGAACATATTTCATGTACCTTTAACCCTAAAATACCCTACAAGTGCTTGCATCTTTTCCTAACAACAGACAAAGAAACCTTTGCTAGAGGTGTAATTAAGACTATATGAACACTGGAACAAGCACAGATCCCATTCAAATAGTCAGGCATCAGTTACAACAAAAAGCCAGAAGCAGTCATATTTTTATCATCTGTTATTAAAAAAATATTTCCCAAGCAGTGCCTCAATACAGTTAAAAGTTAAAACCCCTCTACATTACCAATGCATTAAAAACCCTGTATCTCAAACCATCTTGTAAGAAAATAGGTAAGTAATTTAAACCTTTAGTTTATATAAATTAACACAGAAATGTGTATTTGAACAAGTGCACTGAAAACAGATATGCCTTCTTTTCTTCTGGTATCTCTTATTTGAATTATTAAGTAACAGGAAAGCCTTTATAGTCTTTGCATGACCTTGAGAGGCTGCTAACACTAAATGGTCAATAGTCAAACCCCAGGAGAGTGTTTCACCAGATAGACAATGACAAGAGAGAAAATAAAGTACAGTCAAATGCTTTGCGGCCTTATTACCATACACTTCAACATTCCATTTTCAGCATATTTACTCTTGGGAATGAAGGTAATGTATTTATATGGCAAATCATGTGAGTGAAATTTCAAGGGTTGATGGATTTTTTTTTTTAAATCTACTAAAGGATCATTTTTTCTGAGGTAGTTTGCAAGGAAACAGTGATGTACACGAGTGGAAAAAACACTCCTTTGCCTGATTGTGGACAAAAGTCTTAAATACTGCTGGTGCTGTCCCTGAACCTTGCAGAGAATGCTTAGTGGGTAAGATGTTATAATCGGAGTTGACAACAGCCAATTAAGTGTCAGAAGAACAATCTGATAAGTAGGTCTTCATGTCTATAGGCATTTCCTGATATGTCTTAGCTGTCAATCTGAATGTTAAACATCTCTATCTTTATCTCACTATTGACTGATTTATTAAAGGAGAATGTTTTCATCTCTTTTTTTTTTGACTTTGGGGTTGCTCCAGAAAGAAAGGAAAATACTAGGAACAAGTCTTAATTTGGAATAATGGATGGGGAATCCTAATTACAGCAAAGTCCTAATCTTCCAACTGAGCAGGCATATAGTTTGGTGACATCACTCCATGCAGCTGCCTACACCATACCTTTCAAGAAGTGGTAGATGCTCAGTCTAGAGGAGATCTGTTTCTTTAATAGGTGGAAGGATATCTGTGGATGTGCTAGCAGGCTGCTCTCTGCTTTCAGTGCTTCTTGCTAGTCATACAGATGACAACACCTCACTGGATGGATCTCTTCCCTTCTTGTCCTCACCCCTGTCAATATCAATCACATGAACTATGCCAGGCTTCAGGATCAGGTCATCAGTCTCTACATGGCTCCTGTTATCGTCCACCTCGATGTACTTCCCTTTGGAAGGTTGGGTAGCCTTACCAAAAACATCTTTGAAACGGCGCTTGAGTTCAACATCTGGGCAATAGACGTACTCATAAAGAGCACCAGCAAGAACTGCTCCTATTATTGGTCCCACCCAATATACCTGCAAAAAAACACCAGACGTTAAGCTCTAGAGCAAATAAAGAAGACATGGTCTCAGAAAAAAGCAAGATAGTATACAATTTACCCAGAAAGGTTTCTGCAAAATGCCCCGGCCCAAGTATTAAAATCAGCTTTGCAGAAATGCATGGTCACACTGCTCCCTGGCTTTCATGAACCAGAATGAAATTTGCCATCATACCAGTTTATGAGTCAGAGAAGTGTAACTGCGATAGGTTTCACAGATGACTTGGAGCTCAGCACAAATGACTGCTCTAAAATCATATAGGAAGTATTTCAAAACACAGACTCTTGATAATGGCATTAGTCTCAGGTATTTTTTAATTTTTCTTTCTGTCTTATCACAGTGTCTCACAGCTATTTCAGCCCTTTCAGAAATACACCATAGTCACCTTGCATCCAGTCATCTAAAACACCCCACATCCATGGGCACGTCTCTTTCCTAAAAACTCCTGTCATGTCACCGTTTAGAGAATCACCAGGCAGTGGATCCTGTTGAGCTAAGAAGAGGAACCTACACTGATATGTCAGTAAGGTACATTTACTACTTCCCTGATGCGTGAAAATTATTTCAATCTACACATCTGGTTACCAATTTTCTGGGGCAGACTGGCTGAGCGTCAGTGGACACCTGCCACAAACAGACACATTGGCATTCTCTATGGCTGCTGTACCTACTCCTGTCAATAGAAACCACGTTTTTTCCTCACTTTTTATGGGAAATCTAAATAATTTTTTTAAACTTGTCCAGTAAGAGAAAAGTACAGGTTCTTCATCCTCCTCATTTGAACCAAGGATAGCTACAACATTTCTTGAGACAAAAAAGGCCACAGAACCTGTTGGAGTCATGTATGTCAAATACATGCGTGTAATCACTTTCAACAGATTGTTATTCTGGCATAGCTTTGTTTTTAAACTAGCAACAGTAAGAAGATTGAGAAGCAGCCCCATATCATCAAAGTGAAATAATTTTATCGAGTTTTATTGATCCATCTCTTCACAAGAGGCCTCCTCTAACTTTTCATGTCTCATTGCCAGCTGCAGATCACATATATGGACTGTTCGCAAGAAGACACACAAATAAAACACTGCTGTAGAAAAGTGATTTTCTTTCTGCATTTTCAACCAAATGACAATGAACTTTCAAGGAAACAAAACCCTTCCTAGTGTATACACAAACAGTTCTACTCCCCTATTTCAGACTCATGTTTCCAAGATAACCCAAATTCAGTTTCTAATCCTACGAAATACAACAGCTAGTCAGCTACCTGATAATATGATTTGAATAACCAAATACAATGAACATAACACAGCTTTGTAGGTACCTATGTATTTCAACATGACATACAATCATTTGGTAACATTAGCAGGTGCCAAAGCCCACAGGCCTCTGTCAATGGCAAGCCAATGTCACTGCTCTGGAGGAGAGAAATGGCTGTCTTTTCAATTGGCCAGGACAGTAACTAAGCTTCTCCTACAAGTTTCTCTATGGTACATTTGTTTATTTATAGCTTTAGTTATAAATTACAGGCTTCGTCAGAGTATGGATAATTAATCTTGTGAAAAACTGCAGCAGTTTTTCATATGAACAAGCCATTCACTGAAAACTGGGTAAATCTGCCTCAATAGGATAACTCTTGGGAACAAAGTTACACATAGTATCGTGTTTGCAGAATTGGAGCCTTAGGGCCTGAAGACAATGCTATTTGTGTTATTAGCTGCCGTGAGAGCAATGTGGTCTTCATACTTTAAAAATCAAGAAAATTCTTACATGTACTGTAATATGCAGCTTTTCCTGTTAAAATTGAAAGTGTCCCTAGAAGTGCTTTCCCTCTATAATTAGGCAAGGTTGAGCTGAGATCTATCTTCCACTTATAAAATGTGAAATGGCTTTTAGTAAGTTGGATAGGGGGATGCTGTAGAAAATGACTGCATCATTCACAGTCTGTTTATGCCATTGTTTCCTGCAAAACTGCTTGTAGTTAAGCTGATGCTTTCAAAGTGAAGCATGTAACATCTGGTCTGGTCTGCAAAGACCAGACTGCAACCTCTTCATCTTTCACTGCAGGCACATGCTGAGGCAAGTTGTCCCCCAGGAACCACAACACCGAGGATTCCTACTCTCACTTTTATACAGCTCCCCTATTTGCTGCAGAACCAAGTGAAAGGTAAAGTCAACAAAATTACTTCCATAACTGCTCACCAGCATGACCAGCGGGGTTTGCAATATGCCTTGGAAGATTTTTCTTTCCAGCAGTTTAATTCTTTCAGTCTCACTGCATTGCTTTTTTCTTGGTTTTGTTTTTGTACGGTTTCCTTTTTACCCAAGCTACTACCTCCATAAAATGGTCCCTCAACAGTAAGATGGTATTTCAACATGCAGCATACTGCACTGCAGACCTAGGTGAGGAGCATGATGACACCTAAGCTTGGGGCACGTCAGTGCCTGCCTTCCTTGGTGATGGTCTCTATGGGACATACCGGGAGAGATAACTTAAAGGAAATGATGTATGAAAAATTCTGATTGCTGTTGTTGCTATGGTGAAGGAAGCAGGAAAGTAGAGTTACCCATTGGTTTTCCCATCTCCCCATGATGACAGCAGGTCCAAATGAGCGAGCAGGGTTCATACTGGCACCAGTGTAATTGATCTAAAGCAGAGAGAAAATGTTATTTGTTACTAAAGCCTTGAAGGTAGTGATTTGATTTCTACGGGACACCCTGATTTTGTATGGCTTGTCATCTTGATAGTGGGTATCATCACTCTCCTGAGTCTTATAAAGTTAATGAGGTCATCATATAATCAGTCAGAAAAGTTCTAGTGCAACACCCTACCCACGGAACACTCCTGCGACTCCAAAGAGTTTTGGCATGGAATCATAAAGAATATAGCAGCTATATAGTTATAACAGCTCTAAAGGTCACAAAAGTTTCCATTTACTTCTGAAGTAGTCATAAAGGGTAAAAGGGTCTATTTTTTAATGAGAAATCATTAACTTACAGCAAATAAATGTCCAATTGCAACAGAAAATCCAATTGCTAAAGCTACTGAACCAGTGACATCACTTCGTTTTGAATCACAGCTAGCAAAAATAGTAAAAACCAGCTGGAATGTAATTATCAACTCCACCAGGAGTCCATGCCCAGCAGAAAGATCTCCATGTACCTGGAAGAAGGGAAAGAAACACCAGAAATGAAGAAAAGGTGATTTCATAAAACAGAAATCCATCACATACATTAATTATATTTCAGTGAATAGTATTTCTAAATGTTACAGAGTAAAAGCCAACAATGAACTTTTAGAGGTACAGATTCCTCACTCTCCACTTTCCTCCCTCTTTTTTATTTTAACTTTAAAATGTTTTCTTATTTTGAGAGCTATGGAAAATCACTGCTGGATTGAGAACAGAAGGCTTGACAGTAACATTCAACAAGAACTTCAAAGTTAGACTGCAGAAGTATAGTTTATTTTTACACAGGGATTTGCAAATGCTGCACTTCCCTTTCACCATTTTTTCTTGGGAGCACTGTAATTTACTATTCAATTATAAATTCATTAATTAGCCCTGACTTAATTAATTTAAATTTCAATTAAAATTTAAGCAGTGTGCAACTCAAGTGCATTTTTAATAAGTCCTGCAACAGGGCTAACTGATGGCATTCCTTATTAGTTTAGAACAAAGCTGAAATCTAAGCCACAATCTATTTCAAAAGTATGTCAATTTAAATTGATGTTTTTTCAATCCCCATCATAATAGCATGGAATTAATTCCCCCCCTCCCCAGCCCATATAAAAATGGCATTTCATGCATATATTATTTAATTTTTCTACGTAAATTAACATTACCTGCTGTCATCAGATTTGGGGAAGTTCTAGGAAAGAGAAGTTCTATAAAAAGAACAGCTATTGATAGTACACTGCATAAACCTATCCTAAGGAGAGCTTTAAGCCCTGTCTAGATGTAAATAAACCAGCAAGCTCTTAAAATATCTATTGGAACTCTCTTCATTCTGTGTGACACTGATAATATTTTCTTAGGATCTAAGCTAGTCTAGTCCAAGAGCCAGAGGAGAAATGATTACCGCAGTGACTCCCAGGCCTCCTACCACGCTTGGAGGTGTGACAAGGTAAAGGATGCCTGCGCCCACGATGGCTCCCAGGCACTGGGCAAGAATGTAGAAGATGGACTTGGCGAGGCTGATCTTCCTCGTGCAGACCATTGCCACGGTCACAGCAGGGTTAATGTGGCCTCCACTGATGTGTCCAAAGCACTGCACCATGGTTGCAATGCTTAGTCCAAAGCAGAGAGAGATAAGGACCATGTCTACAGGCAAGGGCTTCTCTGCTCCACCCCAGTTGATCGTGGAGCCAAGGCTGAGGAGGACAAAAATGAGCATGGCCAAAAATTCTGCCGAAACGGCCTTCCAGAAGGGCTGAGTCCAGACTCCTTTAAACGCCACCATAATTCTCTCACACTTACACAGACGTCCACACTTACTGAAAAGCAAAACAAATTTTCATCAGAAGTCACCAAATGCCTCTTGCTCTCCTGTTAGGGGCTGCTACTCAGCAGCCTTTGGAGAGAAGGCGGCAACATTGAGTTTCTTTGGGCTGGGACAACTACAGACTACACTCTTAGAGAAGTCTGTCCTTAAAACATGACCAGTGTTGGAGTGTCTGCAGGACACAGGTTAATTAATCACTCCTTGACACAACTCTGTCTTGTATAGTTTCAGCCCCCCAAAAAGCAATCTCTGTATCTTTTGAAATGATTATGAAAATAAGTGTATTCTTCTATGCTAGCTGACCTCTTTTTGATTTAGAGGCTGTATAGCTCTACCACTTCTAGTGGCCTGATGATCATCATGTTCATTAAATTAGTGAGTATCCTCTTTTTCTATGCAAATCTGTACTTTCCACAAAGCAGGTAACATAATTCAATAAAAAGTAGTAACTTAGTCAAAGCCTAATGGTTTTGATGATAGCATAGTGTTGGGAGATTGCCCTGGGAGCTAGAAGAGAAAGTCTATTTGCTTGAACACTCACACAGACCAATATTTCAAAACATATTTATGCAAAAAGCAGTTTCTTCACTGTGGATGTAGGGTGAAAATTGAATTCAGGCAGAAGAATAGATGCAATCCTACATTCTGACCTTTAAATCAATTGTGCAATCAATAAAGTGCTTTCTTTTGGACTAATGGTGACAAGTGAGCTGGGAAATAGAGCAATATTTTCTGTATGTGTGGTGTGTAGAACTCTGCATGGCAAAGAAACGAGTGTCTTGTTTTTTCTCCCTGTCTGGAGATGCTATTTATCAGTCTACACTGCCTTCCTGGTGAGTTACAATTTTGCTAGATGTTCAGATACCTATGAAAGTGGGTCACGAAAGAAAAGTTATTTGTGGTATTAATAAATTAGGAGAATAAGCCAAAAGGGAAGCATTTTAATGAGTTTCGAAGGAATGCTAACAAGGTTCTTCTCTAAAAACAAATGCAAAAACCTCCAACCCATCCAAAAAAGAAGAAAACAAAAGAAAGATTATTCAGTTGCTACATTTGGGAACAGAATTTTCAGTGGAAGATGGATGAATTTATGCTCAGTTATCTAAGGTAACTAAGCTACAATGTATATTTAACACCAGTTACATCAGAAAGAAGTATAAAAAGCATGTCTGCCCTTTTCAAGTTATTGTAAGAGGAATGGCCCTTGAATTTCTTAACAGTTCCAGTGAGGTAGGGGAAAGCAATTTAATCCTGTGACTGGAGCAAGTAAGTTGCTTCCCTGACTCATTTCCTACACTAGTTTACTCTGTATTTTGGATAGGCCATTTGAGCTCTATCTCAATTCTCTAAACTCTGAGATGACAACAAGAATTACATTCTCTCCTACAAATGGTTATTGTAAGGTGCTTGTGAAGTGATCTAAGACACC
Organism: Sakesphorus luctuosus; assembly: GCA_013396695.1. Taxonomy (NCBI): domain Eukaryota; kingdom Metazoa; phylum Chordata; class Aves; order Passeriformes; family Thamnophilidae; genus Sakesphorus; species Sakesphorus luctuosus. The sequence continues at coordinate 257,051 of VWZD01007310.1, read as the reverse complement.
TGAGCAGGACTTGCTCTACTAGAGAAGTTAAGCCAGAACCTCAAAAGAGAATAAAGTCATACCCTAAATCTTCTGATTTTGTGTCAAACTCAGGACAAATCGAAAGATGTTTTTGTAAGATCTCACATTAACAGTCAGTTAATGACCAACCATCTAGACTAGACTTTTTGTTCAAACTGACCCCAAAATCATTGCCTCCCTCAAAGCTGAAGTTCATAGGTATTTGGTTGTCCTTACCTTTGAACCCCATGCCTAGATTCGTGCTGAAACTTCACAGCTTACCTCTGACACCCTTACTACTTCCTCACTCATAATTTATCTTAGTAACCTGAATAACACTAGGTGTTATATCCATACTGAGAAAAGCTCTATGTTCCAGGTGAACATTTAATATAGGGATGACGCATATTGTGAAGCCCATGGAAAAGAAACCTGAATGCACAGACAAGGGAAGCAGCACTCATTTACTCTTTCACCCCCCAGCTCAGTCAGGATGCAATCTGGATTTCCCTGAGGAAAATACAAACCCTGGTGTTATATTCAAGGGTTTTGGAATATTTCCAACCACCAAGGGCACTATGAGGGGAATGTAGGCTTATGGAGCATGGGAGAGAAGGGTAATGGTGACTCCTGATGTCTTTGTTCATGTGCCTGACCATCTCTTTTTGTATGCATAGAACAGTGAGATCTGCACATTAATTCTACACCTTCATCCTGGGAAGTAGATAGCAAAAGGTGTTTTGACATTAAAGGTGATTTGGCATTAAAATCATGCAGTTGGCTCTTCACTATTTGTGGAATATTTTGAAAAAATACATGACGAGTGAGTGTGTGTGCACGTGCCCACACATGTAAGAGAGAGACAGGGAGGATACAGAGGCTCATCTAATGGGCCTGACTGGAAGGAGGCTACCACTTAACAAATCTCATACTGCTTCTCCAGCTGAGACTACATCCAGTCAATTTAGTCAATACTATTTGCAGCCCTGAAAATGCAGAAAGTTGCATGCAAGTCAAAAGCTTCAAACACAGAAACTTGCTCATCATCATAAAGTTTCTGTTTTTCTAGAACATCATCCTACATAGAACTACATTGTCAGCCAGGCTTTGACAGCTAATGATCGAAACATCTATTTTTAATCTATACATGTTTTTTATGAATCAGTCTGTTTTTCTTTGATTTCAACTCCCAGTAAAATGCCCAGTTGTCAGGGTCAAATTTTTATTTCAAACTGTGCACCTTACTTCCTGACAGCAAAACCTCCTATAAATGTTTTTATAAAAGCTTAATACTACATTTGAGCCCTGAGTACAGGTTTTCACTTAAATCCAAAGGCTATCAGCAACTTAGAAATTGACACCATCTCCAACATTTGCTATTTTTTTCAGCATTTAGTTAAACTTAAAGGTTTGAGATGAGACAGAGTGATGGCTGTGACAGGTCTGAAAATAAAATGGGACTTTCTAGCAGCTAGGATTTGCCTTCAAAGTCGCAAACCAGTCTTTTTTGGAGTAGTTGTTGTTCATGGTTTCCTTAGATAAATCCAAAATACAACAGAAAGCCACTGTCAATTTATGGTCACACATTACTTTTATGTGTAGCCACACCTGAAATTCTCTGGTCTGGACGACAAGATTAAACAGTGAATTGTGTCTGATAGCATGCAAGGTGGGTTTTGTGGTGCCAGCAGGGCTGCAGGCACGATTATGGCTTCAAAGCTGTAACAATGTGAATCATAACAAAGGCTTCAACACAAAAGTCAAACAGTATTTGAAAAATTCTTCCTTTTCTAACTAACATAATTTCAAAGAGCAGAGCCCACAGCCTGGATGTGGGCCTGCAGCCAGCCATTCCACACGACACTACTGTCACACACAAGTTCTGTGTGTGTGGTGGCTATTTACAGTTGCATCTCCGCAGCAAACTCCCACACTGCCCGACCTGCGCTGGCACCGCTGGCTGCGGCTCAAATGGACAACGGGCCCCCGACGGCCAGATTTTGGGGCAGGGGGGAGACAGGCTACTTTTGAAAAACAAATGCACTGTCGCAGGCGTTGCTTGTAACCATTTTGCCTCACTTTCCAACACACTGTCAAGTGCAAGACTGACTTGGCTATCTATCTACAGGAGGTGGGGAGCCTCGGGAGCCCAGCATTACAGCTTTTTAGCTGTGCGGGACTTGGGCTTTCTGCGAACACGACTCTCCATTGCAGGACCGCAAGTGGACAGCAGAAGAAAGTTTTAGCGTGGGGAAAATGAGCGGGGGTTTCTGCTCTCTTCGCACCTCTGGTTTTAAAACTCGAGAACGACCGATAGGCTCCCCTTGTGCCTTCGGGAAGCGGGAGCCCGGTGTCCTGCCTGCCATCCCTAGCTGCAAAACCCAGGAGAAAGGCAACAACCCGGAGCCCCTGGCCCGGCTGTACACTCCTCCCGGGGGCCGGACAGCTGGGGGTCTCCTCGGGCTCGGAGACGGGGCGCCCCTCCCGCAGCCGCGCACCCCGCTCCCCGAAGCTTTCCTCTAAAGTCATCTTTGGTCTCGGGGGGCTGTCCCCGCCCGCCTGCCCGTCTCCTGCCTGCCGCCTGCCTTTCCCCCCTCCGCGCCCCGCGGGGGCCGCGCACTCACCGGAGGCGCAGAGCGGCCGCTCCGTCGCTCATGCCTCCCCGGCGGGCGCGGGTGAGCACCGGGGCCCGGGGCGGGCCCGGCTACGGGGCTGTGGCCGGGTCTAGGGCGCAGGACGGGGGAGGGACGGCTCCCGACCGTGCTGCTGCCGCCACCGCGCTCCCTACCTGCTGCGCCGGGCGGGCGCGGGGCACTCGAGGCACGGCCGCCGCAGCTCCGGCTGCGGGTCGCTTGTGGTCATGTGCCCGTGCAGAGCAATGCAGGGGGGTCGCGGCTGCCGGTCAGAAAGAAGCGGCCAGGGCCGAAGCGAGCCCACTGTGCTCCCGCGGCGCTGGACTGGCCGGCAAGGGGAAGGACTCAAAGGTTTCCCAGTTTCTTCTCTGCCACTCACTGTATTGAAGGAGAAAAAAAGCCCTAGCAGCTCTGCAGCCAGGGAGCTTTATCCATCTAAAATGCCTATTAGTACTTTACTAGAACTCTATTGGTTACAAAATCATAGAATCATAGAATATCTAGGACCTAGTCCAACTCCTGGCTCTGCACGGGGACAGCCCCAAGAATGCCACCATGTGCCTGAGAGCATTGACCAAATGCTTCTTGAACTCTGATACTGTGACTATTCCCTGGGGAGCCTGTTTCAGTGCCCAATCACCCTCTGGGTGAAGAACCTCTTTCTAATATCCAACATAAATGCCCCCTGACACAGCTTCATGCCATTCCCTCGGGTGCTGTCATTGGTCACCACGGAGAAGAGGTTGGTACTTGCCCCTCTGCTTCCTCTCGTGAAGAAGCTCTAGACCGTGATGAGGTCTCCCCTTGGTCTTCTTTTCCCCAGGCTGAAGCAAGCTAAGTGACCTCATCCACTCTGTACACAGCTTCCCCCTCTAGACCCTTCATTGTCTTTGTACCCCTCCTTTGGATGCTCTCTAACAGCTTTATATTCTTCCTATATTGTGTTTTATTGAAGTTGCTAAATTCAACAAAGTTTACCTAGTGTGAAATGCCAAATGGAGGCCACTGGAAAAGACTTTAAATTAGACCATGGTGCTGTCTGTTGAAATTCACAAGGTCCTTACCCCATGCCTCTACACCATGAAAACAGTTCAATGAAAAAAACAGCTCTTCATGTAATAAGAAAAACCACTAAAGATGTCTAAGCTCCTAGGCACAACTATTTCATTAGAGAACATAAAGAAACTGTCGCTTGAAGAAGACATGGGTGAAAATGGAACAAAGTACCTAGAAAATCCTTTTTATCCACTGGCTTAGACCTTTGCAAGAAGTAGAAGAATATGTGCGTAAGTCATTTAGAAAACATTCTAAGAGACATGTTCAAGAGTAAAATGAGGTTAAACTACATCTACTGCCATGCATCTAGTGCAGCAGCACTGAAAAATCAAAGTTTAGCATGATCAGCCAGCTTGTACAATGTCGGGGTAAGGTAGATTTGTGGCGGTCAGAGGAGGCAGAGACAACTCAGGCAGCAGTTTGATCAAAAGGCTTACATGGAAGACAAAGAACTTTATTTTTAGTTACAGCTTCACTTTTATCTACCTCTTTTATATAACATGGCAGCACACTATTCGTTAGTTAGTTCACCTAACATACATAGAAACATTCTACTGGTTACAAGGTATTACACATTCTACAGGTGGCTCTCTGGTCCTTAAGGGTGCATTCATCAGTTACCTCAGACCTTAAGAGATCCTTAAGAGATCCACTGTCATCCCCTACAGTACAAGATAGATTGGACCAGATAATCCTTCTAACCACGACAAAACAGTGCTAGATCTGAACTACTTTGGGTACGGAAACCATGGACATGAAGTTCCCTCTTAGCTGCTGCTAGGAGATTGTAGGTTATAATTTACAGCAGTGAAAAGCAAGTATAAGGCATAACATCATTAATTCAGGATACCCTGGACAAATTCACACACATAATAAAAAAGTCATGCTTGTGTGTTAGATGTTTACCAGTTTATGGCAAGTGCAAGTTACCATCAAGTATAAATGTAGATGTTTCTCTCAATTTTGCTTGCTCTTCCCCTAAAGCCATGTCATAAAGGACACCAAGAGATATTCACAATTTGATGGCAAAAGAGAAACTACAGGCTTGATGTTTTCGTTTTTTGTTTTCAAGTTTTGCTTCATTTGCTTATGTCTTGAGCTTACAGTCATCATTGCACGTATCTGTTTTTTCCTTTGGTGTGCTTGGTTTTTCAATCTATGCCCTTCACAATCTGCTACAGCTATTTCAGAAACTTCCAGTCCTAACACTGTCTTACTGACACATAAGGCCATCATTTACTACGTACACCCATAGACCAACTTTTTCTGTCAAGGATGTAGGAGGAGTCACTCACAATGAAAGGATTTCAGGTAGAATGTTTGTCTACATAAGATTCTTTTATACCTCTTCCCTTTTTGCCATTTGTCAGAAATTGCTGTACAAAAAGCTCTTTTTAAAGTGCTTTTTTTCAAACACGTGTGGCTTCCCTTGATGTGCCTTGAACATGCCACACCTTTTCCCATCTGCATTTGGTGAAGTGATTATCTGATTATTTCAGCCTTTGACACCATGGCTACTTCTGTCACACAAATCCTATCTTCTGTTGTTCCGAAAGTTGCAAAAGGCACTCATACAAACCTCAACTTTCTTTCAAGTTTTGGATCTGGTTGTTTCAAATCAGAGCTGAGTTTGCTTTCATAGCTTTGCCCTGAAAACACACTTGTTCTTTGACATACTGTGAACTCTGCTCCTTTTGCATGTTTGTTTGTTCACAAACAAAATATACTTAGCAAAAGCAGTAATTGCTTTTCCTTTTCTTGCAGATAGCATGTATCTGTTCTTTTTGGTCTATAGAGCAGATCACTGCCACATGGAGAAGCCAGAACATTAATAGGTTCTGTCACTGCTACCATTCTTATTGTGATAAATCTTCTAGGGTATTACACAAAGGTTGTGGCCACATAAAACAGAGAAAGGCAATGCTTTGGGCACAAACCTGGAGCGAACTGCACAGTGCCAGCTCTGATCAAACAAACAGACTATGTTCTGTTGAAAGCACAGAAGGCAAGGAAGACATCCCTTGAGATGGCACTGAAAATCAGAGGAAAGCTGTTCTGGTTTGTCCAGGGATAAATTTGTCAGTGTTGGGAGATGGGAGCACGTAAGTTCTTTTTTGTTTGTTTGTTTTGTTGGTTTTGTTTTGTTTTCGTTTTTTTTTGGTTGTGTTTTTTTTTAAATTCATACTTTCATCTTTATAAAACCTGGGTTAACTCATTTTGGACTTCCGTCCAACAATGAAATATTGCTCCTGCACTCAACATAGTTAAGGAAATAACGTACAAAAGAATATTATGAAAAATTTAAAGATGTTGTTAAAACTCAATCCATTTCAAAGCAGGGGGAATGTGCAGAGAAATCTTGCTGTGCCTCTGCTTCTCCTTGACTGAACATCAAATCTGAGTTCCTACAGTAATTTCTAGGGCATCATGAATTAAAGATCTCCATAGGAACACAAGCCATCATGAGGAGATGCTCCAACACGTAAGACATCCCCATTTGGAACAAGAACTTCCCAGACAGTTGAAGCATGCTGGATCCGGGATTTCAGTTTGGTCGGTTATGGAGGAGAGGGCACACTGCCAAAGTTGGGGAGGAATGTGCAAACAGCTAATTCCAGCTAAAACAATATTAGAGAGAGGCAGAAAAGCTCCCAGCACCAGCTTCTACCACCTCACTGCATAGCAGTGTGGGAAAAGTTCCTTTGCTTCTATTGCAATTCTCATGGATGTCCATCCTGGGCAAATCTGTCAGACTGTGAGGTTTGTCAGAGAAGACTGAAGCAGAGAAAAAAAAAAGACCAAAGCCTAAAAAAGTAATGTAATTTGGAAGCACTGTCTGTTTTCTCAGTGTCTTAGTCCTTTTCCATTTGTACCCAGTGGATCTGGACTTCCCTGCCTTATGTTGCTGTAGTTAAGCTCCTCAGCTCACTCGATTCCTCTCAGCACCACTTCAGGCTGTTAGTTTCCAAAAGCAATGATGCTTACATGCCTGTTCTCTTTCTCTCTCTCTCTCTCTCTCTCTCTCTCTCTCTCTCTCTCTCTTCCTTTCTCTTTGTTCTGGGTGTTCCTGCTCTTTTCAACAGATCTTGAACCCACCAGCCAGTCTCAGCTACTGCTGATGGAGGATCAGAAATCCCCAAGCTATTTAGGCTCTTGCCAGCCCCATGGGCACGAGTGGTTTTAGGTAACCACAATGAAAGGGACTCTTGCTGTTCCTGGCAGGGGAGGTTCCAGGAGGATTTTAGAAGTGCCCGAGTGATGGAGGACTTAGTTGCTGTTTTAGACTCCTAGGAGACCAAATTCCTTTGACCTTCCTTGGCTCCTGTCAACAAGAGTGTTTGAGAGCAGGCTGTGAGCCTTTCAGAAACTCTTGGTGCTTGCAGAAACTCTCAGCCTTTTTTTTTTTTTTTGAGTGACAGAAAGTTTCACTCTGTTGCTGCTAATAAATTCCTCTCCCCTCACTAATTTATGTTTTATAAGTTTGGGTTAAGCTTTGTCTACTAAAAGGATCTTACATAAAACACCGCTTACTGAAACATGATCTTTGCACATTTCTGAAGTTTTAATTTTCCTGCAGTGTAATCTTGTTACTTAGGTCATTCATTTTGTCACGCCTTGGTATCAGTCTGGTCCCGGTTTTGCTGCAGGGCTATGTTCTCCTGACATTTAGAGCAAGAATTCCCTGGGAAATCAGTCAAGAGATTTGACATTGCTGCTGGCCAGGCTCCAGTGGGTTTAGTTTTACTCTCCTTCTCTATTTATTGTGGAATCTGTCTGTCCACAAGCTGAACATTGAGTTCTGTGCTAGAGAAGGAGAACTAAAAGGGACAAAATGGCCATTCATTTGGGGGATTCATTCAGGCTTTTCAGAAAGGATTTACAAGAAGCTGTGCACTTAAATGACTGCTGAGCTTCCTTAGTCCTGTGCTATTACCTTCCTCACACGACAATTTGGATTGACTGCTTTTCCCTTTGCCTTTTTCCCCACCTCAATAGGCTGAAATTACCATTGGAAAAGCAAAATTAAGAACTAGGTGGTACAGGAACCACCTGAAGGCTTTTCATCTTTAGAAAGAATTTAATTTGAACATGGCATGGACAGGCCCTTTGCTGGGAAAAAAAAAAACAAAACAAATCCTTTTTCTCCCTTCCTGCCACAAACTGCCACAATGTCAGTAGCAAATAGCTGAATCATTGGCACAGGCAGCCAGGATTTGTTGAACTGGTGGAAAGGGGCAGGAAAGCAGCACTGAGCACTCATGGGGGCACATGAGAGTTAGGGGAAGAGTTCCAGGTCAACTGGAAATGGAGGAGAGAAGTAAGCTTTCTTGTGGAGGAAGGCAATGACATACAGCAGCACAGAGCAGGGTGCAGCAAGCTCTGCATGTGCCAAGAGAGAAAAACAGTGCATCATACTGGTGGTCTGTGTTCTGAGGGCTGTGTAGTCTTAGGCAGTGGGACCACAGATTCATCAAACTTTGCTAGGTGAGACACTGAAATTTGGTTAAGTGCCCACAGATTTTATCAGCCACCGAAAATAGAGCACTCAGTATACACCACTGTTACACACTCTGTAATATCCAGCCATGCTTTAATGACCAGTCTGAGTTGCTCTTGCTTACAGTACTGCTGTTGTTTCTACGCTCCTCAGTTTGAAATGCTCAGCCTCTTCCCTCACCACTTCTTCAGTTTCCTATAGATATGAAGCTCAGTCAAAGAATCGTGGAGTGCAAGACTACATAGTTACATAACATTTTCTATTTAACATCATATTATCATAGACCATTACACTTTACCTCAAGACACATTTCCTGAGTTCAGTGACTTATTTTTTGTTAAATACATTTTACAAAAACACCTCGCTCAGATTTGAAAACTCATGGGATGGAAAATCCATCCATTCCCTTGGCAGCTTATTCCCAAGACTAATAATTTTCATCACCGAAAATGGCCTTTGTCTCCAAACTCAGTTTTTATGAATTTATCTGCCATATGCTGTTCTCTCCCAGATTAAAAAGCCTCTTGTACTTCTACTGTCTCCCCATGAGGATACTTTTATAATGTGAGCAATTCATCTCTTCATCATCCTTTTGATAAGCAGACTGAGCTCTTAAGAGTCTTTCCCTCTAAAGAAAATTCACTAACTCTTTTTTCAGCTCTTGTTTGTGCCTTCACCACATGCATTTTAAAATGTATTTTTAATACCAGTCTCCCAGAAGGCCTATTCTGAAGTAAAGGCATTTCTTGCAGCACACCTGGGAATTGAATTAGCTATTCCTGCCACAGCATTGCATTAAGGAAAGCTTCTTCCTGTCTTCTCCACAATAACTCCTCAGACCTTCTGGGGATATAGCCCACATTCTGTAGATCAGTCTTGTTTCACTCTGAGGCATGCAATTTTGCAGACATTCTGTCTGATAGGGATCACACTAGAGCGCAATCCAATCTGCTGTGTTTGGCCATCCTTTTCTCAGCCTACTAATTTAAGTCATGTCCAAACTGTACTGGTAGTGATTCTATATTTATTTCCAGATTTACCCACTGAGGAAAACCCTAAAGCACATGAGGCCTCACAGTGATCCTTTCAGATCTCCCAAAGCTGCCATGATTAGTATATTAAGTACTTTCAAAGATCTCTCACCCAGGTCTGAATCCATTTGCTGTTCTATGGATAACATACGGTGGTAATGCTTTAAACAAGTATAACTTAGTATGGCAGTAAAGTCTCTAGAAACACTGAAACACACTGCTTTGTACAGCTACCTCTATCAACCACTGCGTAGTTTTTAAAATTAAATATGTTCTAGGTTGGTTTTTCTTTTTTTTTTTTTTTCCTTTGGCAAGGCTGAACCTTAGTGACATAGTATATTTGATGTGTGGCGAAGTACTGGGAATTTGTTCTTTGTCCAAGCCATCTTTTGTATATAATATAATGATAATATATATAATACATCATCATCATGGCTTGGCTTCATGAATGAAGATTTGGGAAGGGCTCTCCCCACGTGGGTGTGTCCTTCGAGCCTGCGCAGTGGATTTTTTAGGTGAGGCACAGCTTGTGCAGAACTGGCCCTACCCTTTACCTCCTAAGGTTCATCTGCCACAGCCGAGCGAGCTTGGACAGTGACAGTGAAGTCCTCAGGACTAGAACCTACAGCCCCTGTTATTCCCAGAAGGTCTCCCATCCAAGTACTAACTGGGGCTGACCCTGCTTAACTTCTGAGATCTGACGGGATTGGGCGTCAGGGAGGCATTTAACTGCCTCATATAATACATATATAGCTTTATATTCATAGTATTTACATAACTAATGGAAACATATGCCTTGAATGGGCTCATGCAGGATGTTCTGAGAAAGCCAACTTTGTTTCAGATCATTCAGATTATCTTTATAGATTACTATAGTAACTGTTGTCTTAATACTATCTATTTTATAGAGTTCTCTTCCCTATCAACATTAATACCTTCTAAAAACTAGAAACTTAGGCCATAGATATGAACATGTTGATCCTTCTTCTGTACAGAGGTTCATCTTTCATTGAACTAAATGAATAGGAAGGTCTGACTGTGAGTATTTACAAATCCAAGCTTTTTTGTCCATAAGCCTCTAAAGAAAACCTGACAGCATGTTTTGTTTTGTTTTGTTTTTCCAAAATTCTTTGCAGAACAGTATTTTTATTTCTGATGGGTTTTCATGTTTACAGCTTGGAAAAAACCCCAGCAGATCTAGCCTAGTAACTTGTGATACAGGTGCTGCCTTTTACTGGACTAAAAGAAAGGTATCAAACTTGGAAATGGCAATTAGAGATTTTCAATCTCTTTTATGGCAGATACTGGACTGCTTTTGGAGAGCCTTGTCTTGGCTGAACTATCAACAAAGATAATAGAGATTAATACAAAGAAACAAGCACTTCTTGCTTCTGACTTCAGCTTTACTGACACGAGCTTAAAGCCACTGGATAGGTGGGCGGACAGTAGGATGGTGAGCATATGAGAACTGAGCAGCTAACAATGCTTTGTCTTCAGCTACTGAAATCCAGTGAGCTTTTTCTGGGAACACATGCAGCCATAGAAAGCAGTGTTTTTGGGCCCATAGCTCTTGTTGAGTATTTGCAGGCATTGGCACCCCACAGGTATGGAGTGCGAGTGGCAGATGCAATCTGCTGAGCCTGGATGAAATCAAACACAGGGCCACAGGGCTTTTCTGCTTTATGCTCCTTTCACATCTTATGTTCATTTCTAAGCATTGTTTTCTATTCTAACCTCCATGACTGTCTTCTACTACTGGCACTCAGAGATTGGCAAGCTGCATCAAGTCAACTGAAGGAAAAAAAGCTATGTGCTGTGCAAGTAACTAAAAAAATTTATTCCAGAAGATTCGGGTGATAAATTTTTTTTTACTTGTTTGCAGACTTATTAATACAGAGAAATCAGCCTGAGACCATTCTTTATGGCTCATCCCTTTAAACTTACCAGTCATCTTTTGTTTTGCATCCATGTTTTGGCTAGATAACCCTGTTATTTACATTGGATTTAATGAGTTTTGTGGAGAAAACGGTTTTTGTGAAGACAAGTATTGTACTAAATTAGTGGCTACAAAGGAGATAAATATGGCTGATCATAACCCCCAAGAGAGGGGGGTTGGAATTTCAAGGCAGGGGGCCTGGAACTAGATGATCTTCAAGGTGCCCTTCCAACCCAAACCATTCTGTGATCCTATGACACCTCTCCAGGCCCAAACAGTCTGACCTCTGTTAAAAATCGATCTACCTTTTTAAGAATGCACACAAAAAAAGGGAAATTTCTGTGGGGTTTGTGGTTTCATCTGTCCCCTTTTGTATAAGCTTAACATCACCAATACCTATCTGATTTTCAGTGTCACTCTGCATACTTGACTGATATGAACACATTTGTCTTACCAGCAGCGTGGCAGAACCAACACACCAGTGAAAGGGATTCTTTTCAGCTACACGCCTCACCAGCACCATTACCAGTGAGGCTCCCACTGCAGCATGGCCAGTTCTTGGGATGTGAGAGGGGATGGAAAACCACATAGCCTGATCCTCAGTGTTGCAGGGTGGAGTTTGCAGAATGGTCTCTTCAAAAATTATTTTGGACTTCTAAACTGAGCCTTTTTGGTACAAAAGGCACAAAAGGGCATTTCCACACAGTCTCACAATGCAATTTTGCTGTCCAATGTCAGAAACTTCTAGTTTATTCTTAAAAGGTCACCCTGATCCCAAGTGCATTGCTTCAAAGAATCGACTGTATACCTGAGAAACTGCAGATATTTCCAAATTTCCAAAATGATGGAGAAGAATAAAATGCATATTGTAGCCTGTAGACANTTGCCTTGCCCTTCCTTGCCCTGCCCTGCCCTGCCCATCCTCTTTGTTTCCTCCCTTCTCCTTTTACCCTGTTCCAGTTTGATTGATTAGTATATTTTTTGTTTACTTTTTTTTTTTAAACTGAAGTGATGATGCTAAAGGGGAACAAAGATCAAGTCTTGGAGGGGAAAATAATCACCTGAGTTACAGACAAGTGTAATTTGATGGGAAAAATGGAGCATTTAAGCAGAAAACAATAGGAATGCAAAACAATGGGGATCATAGTGTAGCCCAAATACTAGGCAATTGCAGAAACGAGTGGAAGATTTCTATTGTGATCATAAACATGGTATTTTTAGACAGGAGTGTATCCTGATTAAATAATAAATAAATAAAACAAAAGTCTTTTCTCACTGTTTCTTTGTGTGTAGAAGATACTGAAAGACTATTTCAGAAGTTTGGGTACACCATTGATTCACTTGGGTTTTATGTTGAGGCCAAAAAAGGAAAAAAAAAAAGAAAAAAAAAGCCTGTGAAACCCTATAACCATCCAGTCTCAGTGGTTTTGTTACTGTGCCAAAATAAGGGGTCAAGGCATAATAGCACTAGAAAAGCTCACTTGCTGTAGATTTTACATAACAAGTTCCCAGCTTCTTTCATTCAGCCTGTGCCTGTTTCTGCAATCAAGACAGCACAGAGAGCAGATTTTAGCTATAAAGGTGTCAGTGGGCAGACCTTATTTTCCTTTGGTAAGTTGTAGTAAATTAAAGAAATGCCTTGGTGCTTGGGGGTCAGGAGGCATAGAAAGCAAACTGAAAATGCTAGAAAGCAGCTCTCAAAATGTCCCAAATTATTCCCTCTCCTTCTCCATGTCTTGCTCACAAAGGTATGGGTTTTGCTGTTTCTAGTTAAAGTATGTTTAGGAATATTTTTTATACTAAAAATCTGTTAGGCATGGTTTCCTAAGAACTGGGTTCTTCATCAACACTTAGGAGTATCCCTTAGGGCTATACTGCTTTTAAGAGGTGCCCTTTGCAGCTCCTAGAGATGTACCTGGCAGCACCAACGGCTCATCCCAGCTAAAAAGTTCTGCCTGCTTTCTCCAACTGCTAACTTGCAGATTGAGTAGCCTAACATACATAAGTGTAAGGTGAAAATTTCAGTCTTAGCATCACTTTTCAATAAAGCAAGGCAGAAAAAAGAATTCTGAGCCAGATTCTGTTTGCTAAGAGTGTTTCCATCAGGGCAGTTTCTGTATGCAGAGGCAGTGTATTGCCCTGAACCCACTGCAGCCACTAGGCTGGAGACAGCCAAAAAGATGCAGGGAGAAACGGAAGCCTTGTTGCAGCAAGTCTGAGACAGAAAGAAATTCACTAACTTTGCTTCTGTGTTTGTCTTTTCTTTGCTGTTCAGGAGGACCTGCAGGGATCACGAGGATTTTGAGAAACATCATCCTCCCTTGGAGCTGAGCTTTTGCTCTGCTGCAGTCTTAGGGTACTTTGATCAGAGATACAATAGCAAAGCAGCGATTTATTATTGTGCATTGTCACCTCCAGCCACAATTAACATTTCCCCTTCTCATTAGAGGCTTTCTCTCTGTCCCTTTTCTGTTTTCCTTTATTTTTAGGAAAAAAAAAGAGAATAGCAGAAGTCATAGCAAAGGTGACAGCTTGTGTCTATGACTTGGAGTGCACCATAGGGGGTAACAGAGTAACTTCTTTGAAAACAGGCAGATGTTGCAAGCCCTGCATACTTCCTCGTCTACCAGGTGTCCCACTAGGAAACCTCCTCCTGAAACCTGTAGCTGCACCCATAACCAGAAGCAGGCACAGCTGGGCAAACTGCAGACTCACAGATAAGCTAAAGAAGCAAAACAAAAACCTGTGCAAAAGGAAAACTTGCAAGTAGTTTAGGTTCATTTGGAATAACGTCATAGTTTTGCAACATGCTAATAGAATGTTTACCTGCATCTGTATTAGTATACATTTAAGATCTTTAAAGTCAAATGAAGGACTTCAGTAGCTCCCATTACCATTGAAAAACCTTTCTCTGCATATTATTAAGACTCACATATGTATACTGTGTGTGCAAGTGCATTTATAAAATGTTCATGCATTTATATTGCATTTGTGCAAGTTTATAGGGGGGAAACTGGTATGCAGTTGAATTCAGCTTTCTGAACACACAAGGTTTCTCAGATGAACTGTAACTCATTATCATTCCTAAAACTTAAAAATCTGTCTGTGTGTATGTCTGCTTTATCAAGAATGACGTAATTCAATATGCAGGTCCTACTCTGCCCACATCAACTTTTTACACCCAAGTAACTACCTTGGGAAAAATCAAACCTCTATCATTTAATATCCTACTGACATATATTTACAATCCACTGAGTATTGATTTACATCTCTGTGTGCTGAAATGCCTAGACAGACCTGCTCTGCTCCTACACTTTATGTCTCAGAATGCTGTTTCTTGAACGCAAATTACACAGGACGCTTCAAATCTACAATCTTAGGAAATGAGCAGTATCTTGAGCTTTCGTAAAAATTTTGGTTTCTAGAAGGAATTTGAGAGAAAAAAATCAAGCCCTCAGATAGAAGGAATTTCTACATGACGAGGTCAAGACAAATATGTGTGCACAGATGGTGGCTGACAGTACCATACTCTCAGGCAGGCTTATTAGTGCAGCCTCACTGCCATGATAACGTAGATGTGCTGAACTGGAGGTGGCTTACACTTGACAGCTGAGAGCAAATTGGCAATTGGTCTTACCAATTTGTGCTGACATACTTAAAGAGGGAGAGAAACTGTATATGAGGAGACAGAGGAAAAGGAAGCATCAAATAGATATACTAAAAAAAAAAGTTATGGTCATGGCCATGAGATTTTCCCTTTCCTTTTGTAGGGACTCTTTCCCCTCTCTCACAGTTGTTCATCCCATTGTTTCCTGAAGACCAAAAAGAAGAAAGGAGCACAGTCTGTCTCAATGTCATCTCCATGTTATTAGTAGCCTCCACAGAATCATAGAAAAAGTGGCTATGTTAGTAGGAGATAAATCCTGAAATGTTCTAGCACCCAGGTAAGCTGTAGCCTGTCACAAGGGGTGGCAGGGTCTCAGACAGGGCTGGGGGAACATGGCCCTGGGTACTGGGTTGTGAAGCTCTGGTGTTTAGGAGAAGGCAGGAGTTTGCATACCTGGATGGGATCCACTGCTTCTGCAGAACTCTCTAGTTGAGCATCACTTTATTTACGGCTCCTGCACCAAAATAAAATAGCTTCTCTTTTATTTGGGCTCAGAATAAAATGAGACAGCAAGATTCTCACCCTCTCTGTCTGCTTTCCCTTGTACCAAAGGAAACAGAGGGCTCCTCCCCCTGGTCAGACAACCTGGCACTGGTTTAATACTGAGGCAGTGCCTGGATAGGCTTGACAGATGCACTATGTGTTGAAACAGAGCTTGCATTCTTAAGGCTGCCAATTGCCCAGAACAGAGCTGAATAATGTGTTTCTCAGCTTGAGCAAAGCTGGGAAGTCCCCAGCTTCCTCCAAGCCATTGGAAGTAAAACATAAAGAAAGGCCATGAATATCCTTTGTGTTAAATTCCATACTAATACCTAATTTCTAACCACAGCTCTTTATCCACCTAGTTCAATGATTTTAGGAGAAGGCACATGGTATAATTTCCTTTAATTTACAGGACCACTTTGGAAGTGGAGACACTGAGGCAGAGAGCATTTCATATTTGTCTAACAAGTCTATGAAGTTACAGAACCTGGAGGAAGATCTAGGTCTCTGCAGTCCAAGGGTGTCACTCCAGCCACAAGCAGAGTTACATCTAAAATAGAAGAAATATGTGGGACTTAGTGCAATTAGCTACAGTTCAGGGCTCAACTGTTCCCTACAAAATAGGTATTTTTCTGAATACCAAACTATCTAAGATATTCTTATTAAACTAAATAATGTAACTGTTTCCTGCATCTACCCTCCTGGACACATTTCAGAAGGCAAAGCAATCCCAGGTATCTGAGGATGTGAACAAATGTCCTTTGCTAAGTCAGATAGTTCCACCCCCCAGTACTGCCCTGCCCAGTACCTGCCCTGTCCTCTGAACTGTACATGGATTGGTTGACACAAGACAGGTGCATCCATATTTTTAATAAAGTATAATAATTTATGGTCTGATTTCAGACTTGAGTTGCTGACAGAAAATTCATTTAGTTTTGAAGGCATCACAGGAATCTATAAAGCTGATAAAATGTTATTAGCATTACAGTTAAAAAGACTTATCTGATGTATTGTTAGCATGAAGGCAATGCAACAAAGACTTTTATACATAATCTATGTATACAATACAAAGCTCTAGTAAAATATTTTCCTTTCACACTTTTGCAAAGTGTCATATTGAAATTTTCATTTAAAGTGCATCTGAAATTGAAGTGGTGATCTCCCATGACATATCACCAAGATAGTACAGCCTGAGGCAGGAGTAGCTCCAATAAATTTGGCCTTTTGTGGCAGTTCTACTAGAGGACACTTCAACAATATGTGTTGTGTTTGATTGCACTGTGGCTGCACACCTCTGACTTCCAGCAAGCAACAGTTTACCAGCAGTTTTAGAAGAGATGGGTGTAATGGCTGTGTCTGAGCTTTGCAAGCCAAGTCCTACCTGAAAAAAGATGCTGCATTATGTTGACAAATACATCGGAATTTGAGAATTCACACCTATGTAGTTTAATTTATTTTTTAAAAAATCTATTTATATTTTATTTATTTATTATTAACCCCCCTTATTATTAAATAATTTGATATTATTTAATACTGATTCATTTCAGAAGAAAGGCAGATATAAAACATTAGTTTCCCAAAATTGAGTTTTCATTTCAGGAGGGAAGCATGGCTGGCTGGTGTCTGGAAGAGACATATGAGCCAAGGGAGCACCCTCCTTCTGCCCCAGCGCTCCCACAGATTCACTTTAATGCCTTTACAGCATATTTGACTTGCTCTGACAACTGACTTTCATTAGAGAAGTGCTTAGAGATCTTCAAATGAAGAAATGCTCATAACTAAAAAGCATTTACTGTAATGAAGCCCCATAAAAGAGGCTCTGCATGCTGCAGTTGATGTCTAGTGCAAATGTAATTGCACTGAATGTTGTGGAGTGTATTCCTCTTCTGCATATGTTCAATATAATTTTCTGAATAAAACAAACATCTGTGCACAGTTGTGGAGGTGGGATTTTATATTAATTATAGTGGACGACCTTCAGTTTTTGTTTTTGCTTAGCGTTCTTACAAAATAAAAAAAAGTTACAACCCAACCTTACACTTTGACCTTTTAAAATTTACTTTCAAAAATAGAGGTTATCTTTTATGCTGAAAGTTATGCCTTTATCTCTTATAATCCCATAAGTCAGATATCACAGTCCCACTTCAATTATGCTAAACTCTTATGTTAATTTTAAATCATGTAACTTAATTCCTGGCAAAGTAGGATGGTGATTTTCAAAATGTGGTTAATGAGGCAAAGTACAATCTAGATTCTGCTACTGAGATCATCTGAATCCCTTAGGTTGCTAAAGATGACTATGGAGAGGCTCTTCTTTACAAAAGTCTGGGTTAGATTTTCAAAAAATGAATTTTTAAATGCAGTTAGGGGCTATGAAATTTGAAGTTGAGCATACAAAGAAGTTAAATTACTTTCACTAGAGCCATAGAACAATAGTGCAGCTAAAACAATTATGCTTCTGTGCACATACATGCTTTAAAGGTCTTAACTAGTGTCCTCCCCTGTTAAATCACAAATGCAAACCATATCAGATTTTCAAGATGACAATCTGGGGACCTGATGTCCATGTCCACAGATGCATGCAAATCAATGCCATTTTCCCTCTCATTTCCAGAAATGAAACATTTGTTAATAATTTCTTTCAACCCCCTCCTTGACTCGAACAATAGCTTTATCTAAGACCAGTTAGGAGATGAAATCCTATGAGACTGTACAGCTTTTTCAATGTAATTACACCCGCACCCCCAAATCTTTGTCATTCTCTGATCAGATAGGCTTAAAGTCTGACACTAAAGTGAGCTCAGCCTGAAAGCTAAGTTCCTCAGACACTCTGCCATCTACTAGCATTTATTTCTCTGAATTAAAGTATTCACACAAAACTCATATATAAATTGGCTTTCATTCTTTATTAACATGCTAAACTTTTTTCCTCATACTAGTATGAGCCTTTTTTTTGTCTGCAAATTAACAATTAATTAACACACATCCACAACAGACAAGACAAAGCAAATATATAGACATCCACATGTTGGTGGACATTTATTTTTTATTTAATATCTTCAATGACTTCCCTATAAAGCAAGAGAAATTGACTCAGGATTTGAGGCTGAATTAAAAGAACAGAGACTCTAGAGGTCAAAACAAGGTCAAATCCAGTTGAAATTCAGGGCAGTTTTCATATGAGTTAGCAGGCAGGATGGTATAAAATTAAAATTGTCAGGAGATGCTCTTTAATGTCCTAATGCATAGTCCCACTTCCTTCTGGTAAAGACACATGGGAACTCAGTAAAAGCCATTAACCAGCATGGTACACAACACTGGAGTCTACTAGTGTCCAGCATGACAGCAGCTTCAAGGAACCACCTCTCCAGAACAGTGCCCCAGGGGCTGAGCACTTGACCATGGAATGGCTGTGCTCCCCAGTGTGCCCCAGTCAGAGTGTGAAGTTCTGGCACTATGGGATGGAACCCACAGGAAAATCTGGAGGGATTCCTGCCAGGGAAGGTTCAAGTCAAACATAATCTTGTGTTTAAATGGGGAGATTACAGGACCTGCTTTTCAGTTGAGGAAAAACATGCACAGGGCAGTTCAGCTGTCAGATATCCCCTCCCAAACACTTTGATGTTAACACCTATGGGTCCATCCAGGCAATGCAAGAACTCACACAAGCAACAGCATGTGTATTTACCTGTCCAAGGCATCCTTGTAACTTCTTATTGCTGCTGAACCTCTGCACCTCCCTGATGGTGATGACACACACCACACTGCAACACCTCATGATGATGATGGCTTTTTCCTTCTCCTTTTTGCTCCATGGCCCTAGGGAACAGGCTGGTTTCAGCTATGGGTGCTACTAGGCACAAACAGCATCACCTCCAACTTGGGCTGCCCAGTATGCTTTTACCTTTCTCCCTTGGAGTGGCTCATCGTGACACAAGGAAAAATGTGCAGAGCCTGCTTGATTACACACTGGCACCACAGAAACTGGAGGTGGCTTTCTTCCTCTGCTGAGGAGAAAACTGAGGGAGAAACGTGCAGCAAGGGTATGTCGGAAATGGTCTGTCCTTTCAGCAGAGACCCACAAATTACTCCTGTGGAAGGAGTGAAGCTGTACATTTGCCTGAGATCAGAGAAAACACAGCCGTAATTGCACCAGTTGTGACCAGTGGTTGGGAACACAGGAAAAGGACATTTTACTTGCATCACTTTCCTGTCAGACTGTTTCCTTATTCTACAACTTGGTATATCAAAACACTGGAGCAAGATGCTCCAAACCACCCCAGAAAGCAAAGAACAAATGACATCTTTATTGTGGAAAGGCATAGAGATTTTTCCCTATCTATTTTAAGGACATGATCTAGTTGTAGAATTGGTAGTGTTAGGTTAATGATTGGACTCAATGATCTTAGATGTTTTTTCAATGATTCCACAATCCTATAATTTTGCAGAGATTTTTCCTCTTCCTATGACACCCTGGCCACCCATCCTGCAACACAGGTTACAGGAACAACTGCACATGTTAGTCAGGCAGAACTTGAGGGAGAAGAGGGAAGGGGAGGGTAGAAGGTACCTTTTCCTTTTAGAACCAAGACTGAGGGACTCTGGACAAATCACCAGTACACAGCCCAGCACAAAAAACTGCAGCATCCATCCCACTCCTGGAGTTTGCTGACAACGGAGGCAGGACAGCAAAACGCATGTGACTTTGGAAACTCTGGAGGCAGAACTTGGGCTTGGGAGGCAATGGGTATACACACCTTCTGTGTAACAAATTGCTGGGAGCTGGGCTGATTATTGGACCATGGCAGATGAAGAATGGTCACAGCAGTTGCACTGAAGTTGCTCCTCAGTACAGTCCTTAGAATGTCTCATAGCTGCCACACTAAATCTTTGTTCTGTCACCAAAAATGAAGACTATTTTGAATATTGGGACCACAGTATACACGCATGTGTAACGATGTATCCACTGGAGATTAAAATCTTAATTTTAATAAATGTGTCAACTCTCTGAAAGGAGAGTATAATTATCAACTCCAGTGCATCAATCAAAATGGGATAGTGGACCAACACTTTTTAATGGTAATCAAACAACCAAGCCTTGCAACTGAGGATGCAACAAACATTTTAGAAAATTAACCAATGCTTCTTTATTAATAAGTGACAGAAAGTAAAAATAAATTCAAAAGTTGTTTCAAAAACAATTTCTGAAGCAGACACACACACAAAGAATCATGCTACTCTGAATGGTTTTTTCTTAAACCATTAAAAGAACATTAGGTAAGATAATGCAACAGCTGGCTGAGCTACAGCTCTCATAGTATAATCCATAGTTGTAAAAGGAGCTTTTTCAGGCATTTTAGTGCAATTTATGCTGTTGTTAGGTCTTCTTTTCTGCTCATTCTCCTATAATTTAATGCCAATTGATATCACTCTAGCTTATAAAATCCTCACTAAGTCAAGACAACTCCACTTAGCAGTAACTTTGTTTCCTTTCAGGGCTAATATCAAAGCAGTTGTTTTGAATCTCAAAATGATAAATAACTAATAGAGGCCTGAAGCTATTCTGGTGCTATACAATTGGTGATGTATAATTGAACATTAAGTAATCCAAGTAATAGAAGTTGTAGGTCAGCTGTCTCTCCTCCTTAGACAATTCCTTTAAGTATTGCCTCACTACTTCTGCACTTGTTCTCTCATCAGAGGAATGTCTGTCTTTGAATTTAGGGAACTTCAGATCAGCTGGAGCACCTACCAGCTGCAAAAAGTAATTGGAATCTTCTTCCAGGGTTTCAAACTTTCCTATAAAATCATAGTTGATGAGGCAGGGATAGCAGAGCTTAGAGATTTGCTCCCAATGAATGTCCATTCCTACTGGTCGATGGGAATCTAATAAATATTGGATAAATTCCTTGAACTTAACTCCCGATCCTGTTTTCAAAGCCTCTTCATCTGCATTATGTCTATACTTCTTAATTATTGCCTTCCCAAATACTGGATGGTAATAGCTGTTTGGATGTTCAAACTTGTCCCTGAAGGCAGATACCAGTCTTTCCATAGGATCACGTACAAATATAAACTTGGTGTACATGTTCAAGCGTGTGTTTATCTCTTTTAGGTTGTAACTGTCCAATTTCCTTAGGTGCTTTCCATAGTGCACATCATCATGGGAAATGTTGTATGCTGAAGTGGCGAGTCCATTGAGCACCATAAGGACCCTTTTCCAATTGGAACAGCCTGCTTTTGGCACTTCGCAGTACAGGACCTTGTGCCTGTCCTCCACATAAATTCTTGACACCAGGTGCACCAGGTGGGTCTGCGCCTTCTTTCTGCTGTTGTATTTCTTACAGAAGTCATGCAGGAATGACCTGCGCTTTTCCTGGGTGATATCTATGTCCTTCCATTTGCCACCCTTGACTATTGTCTTGTTTAATGGGTGCAGTGCAGGAGGTAAATACACTCCTCTGAACCAGGTGAGAGGTGCCTCACTCATCTTCTGCTGGTCAGGCAGTTGGCTCATCAAGGAGGCAGCTACCACACTGAAAGGGTCAGCCTTGCTCTGCCAATGTCTGCTGCTTGAAACAGCCATCTCATGTTTACTGAGGCCCAGAGGAGCACTTCTGCTCCATATCGCTTCCCTTGGCATCGCTGGAGGTTGGAGTGTGAAATCCTGCAAGCATGGAAAGGAGCAGAGCTTAGAGTGCAGTGACAGTCCAGCCCAGCCCATTCATGTAGCAACAGCAGCAAGGTGAGGTGTGCTCACAACCAAGCCACATGTGGTACTACAAAGCCTCTTTTGAACCACTTGATCTATACACCTAATTCAGGAACAAGCTGGGCTAAATACTGAAGTACATGCTGCTTGAAGCTTACCTGTTAGCACACAGTAGGTCTTCCTATGAAAATAAATACCTCAAGTCACACATTTTAAGAACTCAAAAATGGTTCACACAGGGAGGCTGAAAAGTCCTGGTAGGGGTGGCCAGGTGTCTTTTCTCTACTGAACACATTTTCCCCCATGACAGCACTGTTTGAGTTGTGTGGTTGTTCTCTGCAGAGCGCTGACACAATCACAGTAGCAGGTGCTGGATCTACTCCCATTCTCCAGTGGTGGCAGGGGATGAACCTAGGGCTCCTAAATAGCTGATATCAGGCAACTCCTGTCTGCCTACAGACAGATGATGGAAGTGGGATGCATCGGACTGTATGTACATACAGGTGTCTGCAACACTGATGCCTATATCTGAGCTAGCTGCTTTCACAGCTGATAAGGAAAAATAGGTGCCTTTAGAGGCTATTCCATCTGACTTATTTCAACATCAATATTAATGATGCCAACTAAAAAGACATCCACTAGTGACCCCACAATGAATGTGAAAACATGAGACTTTCCTCCAAAACATCTTTTTCAATGTCCCCAGCCACTGCACAATCCATAAACTGCAGGAAAAGCAAGGCTTGCATCTGTGTTTTGCCATCAAATTCTTCAGGCTCTTGTATCATGCAAGTTGACTGAAATGTTTCTTGAAGTTTGGGAATTTCTGCTCTCTCAGTCCCAAGTGGATTCTCATGTGTATACTAAGGCTTGTAGATTTCTTTCTCCCATCAACAGACAAGCCTGATGCTTTGGGACACCCATACAGCTGCTTATTTTCATTACACATCTGGGGAGGGAGGAGGCTGGTCAACAGGTTTTTAAACATCCTGTTGCAAATACCAGATGGCCAAATGGTTAGATGGACAGACGTGCACAGACTGCCTGACTGGTTTCATAAGCCTAACTTTTTCTGAAATCTACATAAAAAGACTTTTATGCCATAAACTGATTAAACATTTACTGGAAAGTTGATTTGTGGACTGGCAGATCCTAAGTGTGGATTTGGGAGGGATGGGAAAGGCCAATTCATAGGCCAATTCAAATAAGACTTAAAAATTCAGAGGAAAAAATTTAAGAAATTGTAATGAAAGGAACACAATTTGAATTGCAATTTGAAATAAAGCCTATGAAAAACCAAGC
Organism: Sakesphorus luctuosus; assembly: GCA_013396695.1. Classification (NCBI taxonomy): domain Eukaryota; kingdom Metazoa; phylum Chordata; class Aves; order Passeriformes; family Thamnophilidae; genus Sakesphorus; species Sakesphorus luctuosus. Next base: position 233,733 of record VWZD01007310.1, on the reverse strand, counting down.
AGTTCCAAGAACAGTTAACCTATGTTGCAGTGTAATAATTTCCCATAACAAAAACAAACCCCGGGATCAGGCTTTTCTGTAGTGCTGCAAGCCACTGACAAGCAGGTCTTTTTTTCCATTGAACTGCCTAAAATTATTTTTTGTGTTGGTGAAAACAAATGAAAGAAGAGAGCCATGCAGGACTTGTACATCTGTGAGAGAGGGCATGTAGGTTACTTGAATTTATTTGATTTGGTCAGCTTTTCTACTTTATTTTTTTTTAATTATGTCTAATATTATATTCTTTAAAACAAATGAAGCACATGTGTCTGGAGATTTATCCCTTCTGCCCTAGGATGGAAATAATTCAGGAACTTAGTTAGAGTGTAACAACAGAAGGTAGTACTAGTAGTAAACCAGGGTATAATGATGGGCCTAATGGGAATTTCAGCATCACAGTGAATGGCAAAGTGCCGTTCTTAGAAGTGCTACTGCAGAACCACAGGCTTGCAAATAAATTAAATGTTTTTACCTTAAAAGGAAAACCTGGAACTTAAAAAGATGAAATGAAAAGTATTGAATACACAGAAACCAACCCACAATACAAGGCTCAACAGAAGTAGGAATAAAATTATAACAATGTTAAAGGAACTATGGAATGTAAATTAACCAGTGTGGCTCTAGGGAATTTGAAAATTTAGAAAACAATCTCCAGGGATATATGACTGTACTGGTGTTCCTCAGTGCAGAGAAAATGTAAGAGAGAGCACTACCTCATTACTTCCTATGGTACATCATCTGAATTTAGCAGTCTATTTCAGGACATGTTTTAGTGCAAAGAAACTTGAACTATCTGAATTTCAAACCAAAACCGCTAAAATGAACCCTATATTTCAGAGGAAAGTTCAGTCCACCATCCTGAACTAGTGGAAGATGCCCCACAAGGACAGGGGAGAAAAGGACAGGCTTTAAGGCGTGGTCTTGATTTTGTACCATTTCTAACAGTCTGTCTGGGATCCAGGACCAACCTTAGGGGATAACCCAAGACAGTACCAGAGGAGGATTACATTTTAGTTTCAGAAACTGTGAATGTAGCTGTAGGAATCTCCATTAAAAGATTTTTCATGGGATTAGAGACTTCAGAGAAGGATGGACAAAATAATTCAGAGAAATCTCAGTTGACATCCTAGAGGAACAACATATGCGCAGTGGGAGTCACTTGAAAGGTGCTCCCTCCTAGTGAAATGAGGCAAAAAAAAGAGAAAGATTCTATTAGGGGAAAAAAAGCCCCAAACAGAAAAAAAATATGAAGAGGAAAAACAATGGCACAGGAAGTTAGCGAAATATGTAAAATACTATTAATTGCTTCCTCTTTCCACCTCCCTTTCTCTTTGAGACACATATCCCATACTGAATACAACACTATTGGCTAGGAAATGTTTTTGCTCCACAAAGGAAAATGTTCTTGCAGGAAATGCTGGCTGTAACTTGCTCTAAGAATGGGAATGGATAGTGATATTTTCCAAGGGCATAAATGGCTCGTACGTTGCCATGGAAGTTTTTAAACTCAAAAAAGAAGAGATCAAACCTTCCTACACACTTGCCTGAGTAGCTAGGTTAGTACCTAATAAAGGTGAGATGAGTGAAGAGATGAATCAAACTTTTTTTTTATGAGAAATGTTTAACTAGAAAGTTTTTTTAGGAAACTAACAGAAATTGTTTAATAGGTGGTATCATATTCCCTAAGCAAAACTACCTGACAGTCTGACAATTATGTGCACGAGAGAGCTAAAAATTGTACACTCTGAAAGGATTTTAATGTTTTACAACACTAACCTTACACAAAGAGAGGTGCCTTCTTTGCCTTCCTCTTGGTGCCAGTGATTTTTCAATTCCCATTTTATGACACTTTAAAGATCTGAACATCTCCATGTTATATTCATTTTTTGTTCATTGTAGGAACAGGAAAACAGGAAACTTGCAAAAGCAATAACCACTTTTTAAAAAATCCTTGTCCATTATATCTGCATTCCTAACACTCCACCCCACAAGCTGCTGAGCACCGTTGGTCTGGAAGATGACTAAACGCACACGAAGAACAGGCAGCATGCAGGTAATATTGGACACTAACTTTTGATCCAGATCTTCCCATACAAACAGTCCTTAGTAAACTATTTGAGCCAAGTGCCCAAGGCAGGGATGTCCATTTATGGCTTTCCAAAGAGCTGCTAAGTTTGGGAACTGCTGCCCTGTGTGGGAGATGAACTCCACCTTGAAGTTACCTTGGATAGATCCAAGGCTGTCCTTGAATGCTGGCAAGCTATGTAGCAGGTTGTGTACATTTAATCTGAGAATTAAAATCCAGTGAAATATTGCTCCCTTGCCAGTATTGTGCAGAGAGCCCTGCCCTCTGTTTGCATGGACAGATTTGAAATGAAGTTAAGAAATGGCCATGAGTCCAATTTAGAAGAGTAGGCATTCTGTCTCACCTTACCTAATGCAGGAACTGAAAACAGATTTTTAAAAATGGTTTAAATACAAGAAAAAAAAGAATTTAGTGTGGTGTTAATGTGGTGTTTGGCTACTAGCAGGCAACTCAGTGAAGCTGTTGAAACAAAAGGCATTTTTGAGTCATTAATGAGTTAATGGATTTTTTTTTAATTGCTGGAGATTCCCTGCTCCTCCCCATCCACAGAAAGATTTCTCCTCTCTGTAAAATAAGTAGCCAATACCTTCTTTTATGCACATTGAAGCTGTCCTTTCCTTTAATACCTTTGCAAGCCACTGGCATCGAAGAGACTGACTACTGCCAAGAATGGTTAAGATTCACCCAATCGTGCTTTGTGGTGATTTTACAATGCATGGGTGGGATCTCATCTAGACAGTCTACAATAAAAGCAACTCATCATGCAAAAAAGATAATGATGTATTGGAAGCGCTGATATTCCAGGGCTGATTTACAAATATTTAATGGCCTGCAGTGCAGGAAGTGTCATGTTTCCTAAGTGCTTTAATGCTGGATATGCATTTTTACTAACAAGAATAATAAAATTAAGTAAGCTCAACAGAAAACATAGCACAAATAACAGTGCATGAAATAAATATTCTGTTTTCTCATGCTTTTCTCTGCTGCCAAATAACTACACTGTAAGTATTAGTAATGCATTGTTTGGTCGTCAACATCTAGCTACTATGTCTTCTTTCTTGAAACACCCTTCCTTAAATACTCCTCTAAGATGCTGCTTAGGAACAATTGCATGAGTCACTTGGGAAGCCTGCTGTGCTCTGTTTTTTACTGTGGCTTGAGCTTGACTGCTGCAGGTTTGAGTGCTCTGAGAGTCCTCTCAGCACTACTGTACTAAATAGCTAATATGGGTGCTCTGTAAACACACAGATGTTCTAAGATCATAAAACCTTCATTCTTCAAGACAAAACTTCTAAAAATTATTTAGAAGGACAGAATATTTGTGTTTTCTGACCAACCCAGACAGGAGTTCTATAATACATATTCACAGAAACTTAAGTAGAAGAACCTAAGTCCTCCAATGATGAAATGACAGGATTTCAAATTACATGCTTTGAGTATATAGTATCCTCACTTACATCCCAGTCTTTTGGTATTAGATGTGTCTGGCAGTGCCAAAGTTCAGCATAAACTGAGAGCACTGGGTATCTATTTCACAGTATGAATGTATTTCTTCACATTGCTTCTTATGTGAAGATTGTATTATAATGATCACATTGCTTCAAAACCTTACTTGTTTACTTAGGATCTTTCTGTAGAAAACTTTCCGTAGAGAAAACTTCTGTAGAAAACTTTCTGTAGGATCTTTCTGTAGAGAAAGGGTCTTATGGGACAAGGTTAATTTTCCAATTCACTCTCTTCTTCTATAACAATCAAGGGAGCACATAGAGATCAGTCTCTTAATTCAGGTTTTTAGCTGAAAGCAGCTCGAATATTGGAGTACTACAAAAGAAAACATCCTTGGATAGTAGGTATGTGTCAGTCTTTCAAAACTCTGAAACCTATAGTTTCAGACTAAAGCATCAAGTTCTTCACATAATGGCTAGATGGGGCTCTGAGCAACGCGATCTAGTTCAAGATGTCCCTTCTCATTGCAAGGAATTGGACTGGGTGACCTTTGAAAGGTGCCTTCCAACTCAAAATACTCCATGATAACTGGGCATGGTTTGAAGATTTTCTTCATCAGAGGACTATGATTGTGGCAGATGGCTCAGACTTGATATGTAGCTTAAATATAAGGAAAAGTTTGCATTATTCCTATCTTCAGCAAGCCAGTGAAATCTAGATCTTTTACTACCTTACTTGAGCTGCACAAATATCTACCGCTGCACTTACACATCCATGTGCAAGTTTTCTTAAGCCTGAAAGAAGGAAAGATTATCCTTCATTTCTTTTGTGATAGGAGACTATTTGCAAAGTATAATTCAGAATGGCCATACTCCACTACTACTACACTACCCGAGCTAACACGTAAATATGTTCAGAACTCTCTCATATCATAGTTGCTGTTTAGTGCAATGTTAGTGAGCTAAAAAAGCCTCTATATGATCTCCCAAAGGAGAGACTATCCAAGCTGCCACAAGTAACAAAAGATACTTGCTGATGAGGTGCTTCACCTTCTGTGCAGTGGAGATAAATCTCTTGATTCATCACTTGTGCTTAAAACAGCTACTCCAGAGATAGGCACCACTAACCCCTCACTTCCCAGTGGAGTCATGAATTTTTGCCTTATCTAATTTATTCAGGGTATATCACTAATGCTACATTTTTCACAAGACAGAGATGTCACATGTATTCCTTGAGATCACCGCAAGTTTAGTAGAGGTACTTCTGTCAGAGATATCTTGTGGCTCATACACAATTCCATTATGGAAGAGGAAGAATGTAGCAACTGTGATTTGAACTTTCATTCTTCCTTCTTCCCTAAAATTCTCAAAAAGCCAAAAAATAGCAGCAAGCTTATCTTTCCTCTGGATTAAGATGTATAAATATTTTGTATGTGGAGCTATCAGTCCTGACAGGCAAGACCTTACTGTAACAGATACCATGTTTTCCTATGAGATATATATCCCTAAAACACATGTACTTCTACTAAGCATCTCTAAGATTTATTAAATAAGTTGAGGGAAAAGAAAAAAAAAAAGACTATACAAGATATTCAGAATTTCCTGCAGGGGCTAAAAGGCAAGCTTCATAGTTTGTTGCTTAATTACAATAAAGTTCAAAGGAGATCCTTGTGAACTCTGAGCTAGACACAAATGAAAATTACTGATCGTAGTAAGAAAAAAAAATACTGCTGGTAGATTTTAATTAACAGATACTGGTAACTTTAGATACTGCTTTTCAAAACACAGCTTTGTGAATCAGTGACTATTGCCCCTTGAATCTGTTAGTAGAAAGTTCAGTATCTCATTGCAGGGTTACTTGAAGTTATGGAAAGCACACAGATCAAGCTAGGGAAGAGGGAAAGAGTTTTTTCTTTTCATGTGGTATGGTCAAGTGTCAATGAGTGAGCTGGTGTGGAAAAATTAGAGAGGAGAGGCCCTGTCCAGAGACGGTTTTGGAAAAGAACAACCCAGGCTCACATGCAGTGGGGAAAGTGGAGAGGCCCAATGGGATAAGATAAACAGTAACATTATCATGAGTATAGTAGTAGTCCCGTCCCCATTTAATACCGGGACAGGAGTAATGCATCTGGCTTTGCACAGGGCTCCCCTCTGCTACCTACCCTGTCTTCATCTACAGAAAGCACAAAGTCACCCATGCTAATGAGGCAGGACAGTCTGCACAAGCCACTTCCACAAGCTGATTCATGTGGTCAGCAACTCGGATGAAGGCACTTAAGCTCTAATTTTACTTGCCAGTTCTTGTCAAATCTGGCATTAACTCCCTCCTGTTTCAACTCTCACAGTCAAAGCAGTTGGATTCTCCAAAGCATGCTGAGAATGGGAAAGCTAAGAAAGATTAAGACACAGTTAATAGAAAAAGTACCATTAAAAATGCTATTATTATCAGCAACTAACATATAAGTTTGCATGACAAATTTGAGGTTCACCCAAACTGCAATGAGGTATTGAAAATAAAAACAGGCACACCATTCCTTTATTATTAATAAAGAAATAATTGTCTAGGTCAATTGGTGGTAATTACACTTCAGGATAGTGCAGTTCTAATGCTGCTTTTCTTGCTTTCTGACAACAGTTTTATGGTGCTGGTTCTTTGCACTGTAACTTGCAGGCTTGCAAATAAGCACAGAGCCAATGCAGCCCAGACAGCCTGTGTTTGGACAGAGTCTGCAGCCAGTTTGCATGGAGAGCATGTCTTTAGATGTGTAGCTAAGATGCACTGCTAATAAAAGGCAGATGCACTGTTAATAAACGGCAATTTTCACATCTCAGACGTCTTAACAATTGACTGCATTTATCCCAATCTCCTTCCTATACAGTAACACTTGTTGTGGGTACAGGTAAACCAGTGTGTTTGAACTGCTCAATTCTGAGTTCAGTCCTCCTCTGTGTTAATAAGTTGGCCACTGTTGTCAGTGGCCAGAAATCTGCAATACGCACTCATATTGCTATACAGAACAATCTCACAGCAAAGCAGCTTAAACAACCTGAAATTCAAAATGGACTCAAACTAAACATGCAATATTCATTTTATGAAGCATAAGACTAGTAAGCTTACCGTATGTATACAGGGAACTTAAATCTGAAGGTGACACTTCCAGGTAATCTTTGTATATCACATATCGGTCTCTTATTTGAGTTCATTAAGTAATATGTTAATGTGCCTAGTTTTTCATAACTTAAAGCACAGAAGCAGGCCAAAGATCTGAGCAGTTCCCTCTGTTGATAAATGCAATTCTCAAAATTCTTACTTTCAAGTGCATTTGAAATAGATATTTGAAAAAAAGAATGCCTCTTGATGTTCACATGTCCAACGGCGGCACACCCATACCCACAGAAGAACAGGCCGATGAGGCTCAGCCATCTCCACTGAGAAAGTGATGAATAAGCAGAGCTTGTTGCAGATCTGGACTTGAGTTGAACTTAGGCACTTTTATTTCCTTCTAAACCNCGAATTACAGTGAAGGTACAGCTACTGAAGCAGTTGCTTAGATGTTTGTTCTCAGAACCCAACTGTGGAGCTTGGATGTCCATTAAGATATTTGAAATAAAGATGAGGTAAAGAGCATGTATTATATGGGGAACCAATCTGATTCTAAGGCCAAAAGGTTTTGAGTCAGATACAAAATCCTTTCCTTAATTGCTGCAAACATCAGGTTATAAAAAAGCTGTTCAGCAAGATGTTCTCACAAGTAGTGAGACAAGTGGTAGTCTAGTTTTGGAGGAATTTCAATCACGTTTCCCCATCCCATCTCTCCTTGACCAGCACTCCTAGTTCCTGCCTGTGCCTAACTGGCAACAGGGGACAATGTGGTGGCTTACCACCTGCATTCATGCTCTCTCCTGAAATGGATACAGAGCTGGGATACAAACAATTGCCTTTTCCCCAGCAAGGACGTAATTTCCTCTCTGACCAGCCACCACCTCTCACATCACTGAAATCTTCTCTTATAGCTGTGTCAAAATTGGCTAAAATTGTCCTTGGCTCCCATGACTGAGAGGAAGATGGTCTGGCAGCACATCTGGACAGGTCTCCCTAGGGCACCTTGGGCATTTACAACCAAAAGGGCAAAATCTAAAAACAAAGATAATAAAAAACTGTATTCCTTCCCCATAAAACTCACCACCCCTTTGAGAAAAGAGGCCTGAAATGTAATGCAGTGCTTCTGCACACATGACACACTTTCTCACATTAGTGGCTGTGGTAAAATTCACAGGGAATTTTTTCCTGGTAGAAAGAATCCATTTCTGTTTTGTCTGCAGGTAAACACATGTATCTTCCAGCATAAATGAGACATGTTGCTCTTTTAGAAATAGTAAGAAAAGTTTCAAATGAAACTAGGTTTAGATGAGGAATATTAATGTATATTCAGGCGTGAAGAATTCAATTTCTCCCAAATTGCTTTGGAAGAGACAGTAAGATCTCTAGAGGTCTCAAAGCATTTTCCCTTCAATCACAATTAACATTTAATTCAAATTAGATGTCTTTATTGGTAAATAAAAAAGAAACAGAAATATATAATGCATTCTAGGTTGGCAAATATCTCAAATATGTGTTTTCCTACATTTACACTCTTTTAAACAAATTCATGTGTTCATTTTTAGATAAAAATATTAATATTTGATAATTGATTGCTTTAATAAATTGCTGTGGTGAGAAAATAGGCTGTGAATTGAGAAAGGGAATTACCCACTGCACACTCTGTTCTTACACTGACCCAAAGGTAGCATACCCTGTTTTTCTGGGTCAAAGTCATGTTTATCATAGGTAAAATACCCAAGTTTATTCTGTAGCAATTTTTTTGTACAGCTATCTGTTTGGTATGTATTAATCTGCAAGCAACTCCACAGGGATCAGTGTGCCACCCAAACACTAACTAGTTCAAGCACCGTTCCTCCTTGACACACAGGAATAATAAGAACAGCACTGTGATTAAGGGTAAGTGCACCAGCCAGAGACAGAGCCAGAGTGTTTAGTTTCATAACTTTGAGCAAGTCCCTTGACCTTCACACTTTATTTTTCCATGTCTGCAAACCAAGGAAAGATAATAATTGCCTAGCCCATGTGAATATTGTAATTCCTACTTTCTGATTAACACTGGTAGAAAAACCTTGCCATTTTACAGAGCAAGAAGGGACACAGAAATCTGAGAATCAGGATTCGAATCCAACTTCCCAGCCCATGATGCCTTTCATTGCTCAAACAGACCATTTCTTTCAATACTTCTATTGAATGTTCAATCCAAATGCATGCAACTCCATGCAGCATTACAGGCTGGGGGCAGAGTGGCTGGAAAGAAGCTCAGCAGAAAAGGACCTGGGGGTGCTGGTTGACAGCAGCTGAACATGAGCCAGCACTGTGCCCAGGTAACCAAGGCAATCAATGGAACCATGGTCGGTATCAAAAAGAGTCTGGCCAGCAGGACTAGGAAATTGACTGTCCCTCTGTACTCAGCACTAGTGAGGCCACACCTCAATTTTGGAGCAAGGAAGACTTCCCATAGTGGACAAGGATCATATTTAAACAAACTGGACAGAAACAAGTCCATAGGACCTGATGGAATGCACCCATGAGTGTCGAGAGAGCTGGAGGATGTCACTGGGAGCCTATTCTTGAAAGGTTTGGGGGAAGGTTCCAGAGGACTGGAAGAAAGCCAGCATCAGTTCCATCTTCAAGGAGGGCTAATACGGGCATCAAAGAAATTATAGGCTGATCAGCTTCACCTTTTTTTTCCTGGGAGCATGACAGAGCAGGGAACTATTCCTCCACAGGTGCATTTCACTTCGATAAACTTCTGTTGTCCATTTCTTCACCCTACTGAGGTCCCTCTAAATGGTGGCACACCTCTCTGGTGTCTCAGCTCCTCCCCACAGTTTTGTATTCTCTGACAACTCCCTAAGAGTACACTCCACTCCATTACCCTGCTTTGTAATGAATAAGTTAAACAGTATTTTATTCAGCTGTGACTCCAGGGGTACTCCACTGGTGATGGTCCTCCAGCTGGATTTCGTGCTGCATAGACTCATGAAGGAAAAATCATGCCTGGCCAGTCTGACAGCCTTGTACGATGAAGGTGATTGGCCCAGTGGGTGTGGGGAAAGTACTGGAGCTTGTTTATCTCAAATTTATTGAGACTTTTAGCACTGTCTTCCATAATGTCCTCATGAAGTACAGGCTAGGTAAGTGTTAAGTGAGTTGGACTGAACTGGGTGAAGTGCTTAGGCTCAAACAGTTGTGCATAAAATCCATCCGGAGGCCAATCACTAGTGTTCTAGAGTCAATGGTGGGTCTGAAACTGTCCTACATCTTTATTACTGACCTGGATGATGGGACAGAGCGTACTCTCACCAATTCTGCAGGCAATACAAAACTGGGAGGAGTGGCTGATACACTAGAGGATTGTGCTGCCATTCAGAGGGAACCCAATGAACTTGAGAAATGGGTAAAAAGGAACTTTATGAGATTGGACAAAGTCCTGTAGCTGGGGAAGAACAAACGCAGGAACCAGTACAGGCTCAGGGCTATACAGCTGGAAAGCAGCTTGCAGGAAAGGACCTGAGGGTACCAGAGAACAAGCTGACTGTGAGCCAGAAATGTGCTCTCATGGCAAAAATGGCCAAGAGCCTTCTGGGCTGCATTAGGCAGAGGACTTCCAGCAGATCAGAAGAGGTGATCCTTCACCTTTGCTCAGGCCTCATGAAACACAGACACACTGGGAGTGCTGTGTCCAGTTCTGGACTTCCCAGTGCAGGAGACATGGACATACTGGAATGAGTCCAGTGCATAAATATAAAATAACTTTCTGCTGTGTGACTATTAAGCACTGGCACAGGTCAACCAGAAGTTGTGGAGTCTCCATTCTTGGAGGTACTCAAAATCCAGCTAGACATAATCCTGGTTAACCTGCTCTAGCTGACTCTGCTTTCAGAAACAGCGTTAGACAAGATGACCTCCAGAGATGCTTTTCAACCTCAGTCATGTGATTCTACGAAGAACATGAAAGTGGATTAAATGCATAAGCACTCTTGTAGATTTTCAGACTCCTAATTTTGGGTGAAAAAAGTATGTATCTTTATTCTTATCTAGTATGCACATTGCCTCATCAGAAACATTTCTGTGTTACTGGTTCCCCAACCCCATGTGCAGAAAGGAAAATGCTCTCTGACAGAGATCTTAAAAGAGTAAGAGAGAGATGTGCCACTGCAAGAGAGCCTGCCTTGACAAAGAGCTCCTCAGGGACACAACAGTGGGACAGATATTGTGGAGCAGTCTCACTAGCCATGCAGCTTCACTGCAGAAGGGACTGGCTCAAGTCTGAACTCCAACATTGCTGGGATTTTAACCCGGAAGTCTGACTGTGCAAACAACTTCAACTTCTAAATGCAAATACACATATTCTTGTTAGTATTTCAGAAATTCAGAGGTGCTGGACAAAATTGTATGTAGAAGTGTATATTAAGACCTCAACACAAACAAATGTGACTGGTAAGGATTAAACATAAAGGATTGTCCTCAGACACAATTTGATTGGTGGTCTTTAATGTATTGTTTTGTCAAGACTATTACATAGAAACACAAAATTTCTTCTCGTTTCCTTGAATTTTCCTCAGCAGTGGTTAACATGTGACAGCTAATCAGGCTTTACACGGGTGCCAGGATTTAACCTGAAGTTGCAAAGTTAGTTAAAAACAGGCATTTAAAAGCAGAGTGCATGCTACTTCTGGTTGACCACTGGTGTTGGATGACCACTGCTGTTACATGATCATGCATATTTACACATATAAATGACAGAAAAGGTGTTCAAGAAGAACCAACAAATAAATGTCTTATGGTAAAAGGGAACAAAAGCTACTGGAGATCATAATGGCAGTGAAAAATTTCTGGAAAACACTTTAGTGGTTTAACTATGTCATGTTTCACTAAACTTTGCTTAGGCTTTAGAAACAGCCAAAAACCACAGAGAAACCATAGTGGTCTTCATTATATGAGATGTCCCAGATATGCACAGACAGTGGCTTATCCAGCAGTACATCACTGGGACAGCAGCTTTATCGTTTCCCTATCCCCTCTCTGTTTCACTCACCTCTCAACAAGATATTTCCTGCTACTTGCCCCTTTGCACTCCTGCTCCTCTCAAATTGTAACATCATTCATCTTCTCTGGAGACACTTCTCCCTCACTTAAATTTCTGGCAGCCAGTTTAACTGACTGTTGCTGAAATGTCTTAAAGGAGACTACAGGATCATAAGCCAGATAAGTATCTTATCCTGCATATAACATTTTAAATTAAGTCTTGAAAATAAACAGAATCCTTCCATGAAAGGTATTCCATTTGGATCAACTCCAGTTCAAATCTTTTTATTGAAGTAATAAAAGGACAAATCAAATATGCAGTGCCTCTGCAATTGTCCCACAAATTATAGACTTGAAAATGAAATTGATTTCTATTCTGGAACATTTTTCCATTTCTTGGAAGCCCACTAGCTTCATCAGAATCCACTTAAAAATGAATGTCTACTATTTGTCCCCAAATCAACCCTTTACAGCTTTACTTAAGATACACCCTCAGCATATCAAGACAATGCAATATGCCTACAAAATTAGATGTTCTTAAGTTAACTGCAGAGATACAGAGTAGGTTAGCAATTCAAGGAGGGCAAAGCAGTGGCACGTAGGAAAAGTCCAAGAGTGCACACACAAAGTACAGCACCTGATCCACCTTTTGAAACTGTGACGAATGTCTTTTTTATCACCATACACTCTTCCTCAGAAAGGGCAATGGCATCAACAGAGCTGACTTTGTCACACAGAAGATGTGCATAATTAGGTCTCCGACGAACCATTCACAGACCTGCCAATGTCGCCTCCAGTTGTGTTTTAAAAATACAAGTGCCCCCCCTTCTGGCCAATAAAGACTCCCAAAAGTGAATTTGTAAGATAATTCTGTCTAATTTTAAAATGCAGTTTAGCTTATAAAAGTTAATTAGACTTGTTTTAGGATATAAACTCTCAGTCAAAGCACAGAACTTCCATTAAATTTCAAAATATTTCTACACTTGTTTAAAAAAATTGAAGATTTTCCTCTGGTTATGCAATGCCATATTCTGGGCTAAATATGTCTATCCATCAATTTCTAAAGATAATAAGAAAGTTGTAACAGCTCTGAATATTATTTTGTGTCACAGGACCAGGCTTCCCATAAGTGTCCAGACCTGCAAGGGCTTATTTTGTGAGGAGTGGTGCCAGCTCAGGCCACTGAAAGTGATAGTGCCATCTGTGCCATGCTCAGCCATGGCAGGGGAATTGTTGTTAGAGCCAGACTAGGCTGCTTTAAGTGGTCAGTCACCTGTCAGGTTAGTCCTTCATCTAGGTGATCAGTTCAAAGGTAGCAGTGATGTAATGATGCCAAGACTACTTAATGGAGAGCAATTGCTGGAATACAAATATTTTAACAACAGCTTTTTAAGTGACCTTTCAAAATAAATCTCATGAACAAGCCAGATACTCATTTATATGCCATCTGAATAACAGTATTCAGCAACAGGACAAGCAGCCAAAGAATGACAAGCAAGCACACTGCTTTTGTATGAATCGTGTCCTTTCAAGTCACAAGGACACATAATTGAGGAGAGTCAAGTCTGAGGTTTCTTGTCTCTTTCTGGTTAGAAATTTTTTAGTTCCTATATACTTTTCCTGATGCTGAAATAATAAATTACAACATATAAAGTTGGAGGTTTTTGTCTCCTAAGTAATTACTCCTGAGACACCTCTGCAAGCAATATCACAGTTTAATGCTGCCCCACTGAAAATTCATGGCAGATATAACCTAAGCAACACTAAAATACACTGCTTACTGTGCTATTCAGGTATTTTGCATCAATAGCTTTCTGCCTTTTAAAAGGAATACTAGCAAACATGAGAAAAGTTACTTTTTTTTTTTAAGAAAAAGCTTACTTTTGTGCTACAAAATTTGATACCAATGAACAAGTTACCTCTGGACTTTGTCTGTCCTCAGCATCAACACTACTGAGAATTAGATGAACTAAATTGCTTAAATGGCAAATCTTAGGTTTAAATCAAAATGATGGCTACTTTTGTTAATTCATCATATCTGCAGAGCCAGACAGTTGTCTGATACGTGCTCTTTAGCACACCTGTATTGTTAATATTACCATGTCCAGTGAATGTCTCCTTTTAATTGCTACAACTCTTCTACATGAAAAATTCAGTAACAAAAAATATGATAAATACCTGATTAATCATCTGTTGCAGCTTTTTTCCAGATTCTGAAAGAGAAAGAAAAGTATTAGTTTGTACATATTTTAATGAGTATGATAGTGGATATGCTACTATCACTATACACACCACAGAACAATAAACAGTGAATTAATAAAAAATAATTAAACCTTATAATTAAGAAACAGAATTTAACATGTAGAAATTACTTTAAACTTCATACTGGAAATCTCCTTAAAAAAAAAAGAAACACAAGCTTCTTAACCAAGATATGATAAAAAGACATTTGAGATAGGGTTGCCCTTCTTACTAACCTAGAACTCCTAAGAAATTACAAAATGTAAAGGGGAGGCAACAAATTTCAGATATGTGCTATGAAGCATCTTTATGTTCTGAGACATACTAAGTGCCAGCTCAAGATTTGACCATTGGAGTAGAAAAGCAACTTCTGCCACTACCTTAAAATAAAATTATGTGCCTGTGTCAAGACTGAGGTTCGGCACCAGCTGGCTCAAGTAAGAAATTCTATCCTGATAATACCCACAAAGAGGCAAGTTGAATTATGATCTTGTTTCCTTATTCTGGCCTTCTTCTGCAGCGTCCTTCAGTGTGCTCCTGGAGATATATAAACAGAGCCTAGACAACACTCTGCTTTCCTACAACTGTCTGGGACCCTAGCAGCAAGGACACCTCAAAACTGTTCTTTCCTTTTCAACCAAAAGGGACAGTAATTTTGCCTCATTTACTGTTCCCATGCATTAGTTGTCAAAAGGGCAGCTGGTATCAATTACCCTCCCTTTGCTATTGGAGACCATTCATATGTATTGGGGAAAGTCAGGAATTTCACACTTGCCTATCCAGCTAGGCTACGTGCACCCAGAGGGCTTTTAAAAATAATAATGATAGGAGACACGACTTAGAACCTGTCAGTCTCACTACTAACTGTCAGGGCAGACTGTCTAGCATGGGTGGTTGCCACCTCCAGCACTGCAAATGATACTCCATTTCAATAGAACTTTTCCATACTGATATGTGTGGCACAAACAGAATTTTTAAAATGAGGTGTAAATATTTAAAGTGTTAAAATACCACATAAAGACTCTAATTAAAGGAAAACAATCTTCCCTACTTGTCTCTGAGACTACTCCTATTTTCAATGAAAGCATTATAGATAATTCAGATAAAGATAATTACTTTAGGCTATATTATAAGATTGTCTCATATGATAATTACTTCCTGCATGCTTATGTTGTGTTTTTATTTGCTAAATATAAAAATTATTCTTTTTTTTAGTTAAAAAGACCTCTATACAACTATCATTTAGGGGATACTTCTTAAAATGTATTCCCTTGTTTACCTAGTTCATATTTGGGAGGAATAAGATTTATTCTTGTAACTAATATTTTAACCAAATAGATTGTTGGTAATAGAAGATTAAAGGAGTATGTGTTTTTAGCATTCTGTAATGATATACAAGTTGCTAGGAAAGCAGAGCATTTGAAATCTCTGGTTAGATCAACACTATTTTGCTCAAAGGTTTGTGGACTTTGAATACTGATGCTTTCCTGTTTCCCAGTGCATTTGTTTTTAGGCTATTTTGATTCACTTTAAAGGAATTTTAATAACTTTTTGTTGACAGCATGGACAGCTGGTCTTGAGAATTAGTGAAAATTCACTTGCTGACTGAGGAAGGAAGTGACATCAATGAGTTTCTAAAGTCAGCCCTGAGGGAAAAGTGTGCTCCACCAGAGTAGCCTTTCATGCCATTGCATTTCCAGTGATGCCTTGAGATGCAAATTGCATTATCAATCAAACTTGTGGTTTCTACCTCAGACAAATATAAAAAAAGAACAGAAAGACTGCAAAAGACCTTTACAGCCATTCCTGACATTGCTAAGGAAAAGGTGAAGAGGAATTTATGGTAGTTCTTTCCTTCTTCTCTCTTCTTGCTTTCAGTGATTTAAATGTACAGTATCGTGGAAAAGTTGCAGAAGTGTCTGTATGGTATGGCAGCAATGATGACCTGGGTTAAACACGATAGAAACTGACTAGTCTGTTAAGGATAGAAGAGAGATCAAATTCAAGGTCACCAGCAAATTGAATACTATCTCCTCCATTTATTTGCTAGATGATCCTTGTCCTCATCACAGAACAACTATGTGAATTTGGCATAGTCAGCACTTGTGCTCAGAAGGGACCACAGTCTGTAATAACAGACATACTGCAAATTAGGGTGGAAATATATTGGCACCATTATACAGGGAAGCCCTGCAAAGTCCTGGTGTGTACTGTACTATTGTTTTAGGAGAAACATCACAAAAAGCAGTATAAAAACCATGAACAATACTACAATGCTGAAAGGGGAATCAGTTTCCAGCTGCCAGTGACTAACAGTAGGGCAGGAGAAGGCCATTTAAACTAGGTAGAATTTTGTTTGTCCCATGTTTTGTTTGTTTTTAAATCTCCAGAATTCTCTTACAATGACTAGTTACTAACCTGTGTTTTATTTATGGCATTCTTAATTTCAAAGAGGACATTGATATTTCTGTGTAGGTGCCTCATGATCACTTGTGGTGAACCTCAACATTCACTAGAGGGATTCAAGAAACGCTATTGGAGGAAGTACTCCAAATTCAAAATACATGAGACAATGTGACACTGGTAAAATCAGAACAGTCAGAACATGTCAGCCACTCCTACAGGCAACAGGTGTATCAGTCTCATGAAATGCAGGTAATACTTCTTGCAAGAAATTTCATTTTTGGTAGATGGACATACACTAAATTTAAAATTTATGACAGTTTTTCCTGAGCCACTGCAGTGACACAACACCTTATGCAAGAACATCAAACTAACCAGGAAATTTACTGCCATCTGAAAACTTACACAGAAGCTGCCCAGTAGGTAGCCGGTGTAGTCCAAGAGCATACCTTCCACAACTCAGACTGCTTGTGAATGGTTCACTCTTCTATATTTCTTCTGAAACTTCATTTTTCTACCTGTGCTCTGGCAAACTTACTAAATGGGCTCAATACTGCCACCTGACCAGCCTTAAAAACATAAGCAAATCAAAAGGCCTTAATCATAGACAACTACATTTATTTACCTGATACTTTGTGAGCCAGAAGTTTTATTTACCAGTACAAACTACAATTCTTATGTGCTGAGACTGCTTTTGTGCTGTGCTAACTGAGGCTGAATTGCTGCAACCAGATTCCAATGATGAGGATTGGAGAAACACCCCTCTCCCAGTTAATTTTTACTGATATTCTTTTGTCTCTCTAGTTGCAAAAAGTGTAAAGAATGGTTGACTGGTTGACACAAATGACCTTTTTGGGTTGACCTCAAGCTGTATCACTTTAGAAAAAAAAATACAACAAATACTGTTTAAAATATTTCTCTGTATTTTGATACACTAATTAGTACACTAATTCTTATTTCCAGGGCAAGTTGGGGGGTTCACTATTTTTTTTGTTGCTGTTGTTGCTTGTCCTTATTATAAGATCATCTTATTGAGAGGAATAATGTATTTTTCCTAATGTAACTGACAACTACAAGACATGAGAGTATGCCATAATTGCTGCTGTCATGAGGAATGGCAACACTGATTCCTCAGCCTTACACTCACAACTTACACAGAGAACAACACATAATTATGCACACTATGCCCTGCTTACCTCCATACAGAGCAATGTGATATTTGTGCAGGTTTACAGATTAATCTGCTGTAATTCCCTTTAACATGAAACTACTTCCAGCTCAAATATAATTAAGATCACCAGGTACTAAAGACTCAGATTGGAAATATGAGTACACTCCAACAGAACAAATAATAGGTTGATTCTGTTTCTTATTTGGATGCATTAAGGATTTTGACAGTATGTTTGTTCCCTAAGTATGCAGATAAAAAAAGGTTTCATTTCAAAAGGCAAAACACTACTACTGTATTTAATTAGAGAGGAAAATCCCTTAAGTATACAGATCTGCCAATTTATGTGACATGACTGCTACAAGACCCAGCAACAAAGGATTTTATTGTTTTTTCCTTCCAAAAAATCAAATTCCAATTTATACCTTAAGCAACCATCATCAATGTCAATAAAATAAAAGCTTTGGATAAAAAGTTTTCTTCCTTAAGTCTTCAGATAATTCTAGTACTATTTGTGGCATTGCAGCAAGGCAGGATATGAACTGAAATTCTGGGTCTGTCTCTATGCTCTCAGGTATCTGAGGGTTTCAAAGCACACTGAGAAAAGTGTGGAGATCTCAGGGGGCAAAAGGGACCCTCAGCCTTGCTCTGAAACAGCCACATGCACAGACATGAAAAAAGACTTCACTTAAATTCAAGTGGGAATGGTACTACTAAGAAATTAGTTGTGAAGAGGGAATTCTATGTTCTAACACCAAATTAGTTTTGTTTGTCCAGCTTGTTACAGCAACACTAACAGCTTTGTATTTTACTTCACATTTATAGATTTAAATAAACATTTATGATACCTATTCAGTTATGATACACCCCACTTTCATTACTGGTGTCCTAATCTACTGGAGCAGGTTCTGAAAAATAAAAGGAAACCAAAGCACTCATTTGTGACAAAATTCTGCATCAATTTCCCATGGCACCAGAGCCCGAGGAAGAAACACTCAGATTTGTTTTTCAGACTTATAACAGACAAGGTGTGACACAAACAGATTATCTTCTGTGTAAGCCTGTAACTTGGCATACAAAGATTAAAATATTTAGGACAGAACCATACATTTCCTATAAATTATCAGCAGAATCTCTGAGGTCTGTAAGCAACAGAGCTCTTGCAGATCTGCACAGCATCTTCTCCTTTTCTAACAAGGAATTCAATAAACTGAATGTGCTCATTTATAGCATTGCCTTCTAAACCTAGTTTAGCTTACTTTTTTGTACCTCTGTGATAATTATGCAACTGAAAATGATTACAGTGGCCTAAAATATATTAATCACATCTTCATGGTATTGCATAATCCTTCTCAGTTGTCCCAATGCCAACACCTAAGTTGCCCTGGCAGTAGAAAACATTAAAAGAAGCCCAAGTTGATACTGATTGAAGCAAACGAAGGAAAGTTGGCCATCTCGAAACACAGAAACTCTCACAGCATTCCAAGGTCTCCCTGGCTAATTTTTTGTGATTACTTTTGATATGAAAACAGACCTTTAATTGTCAGTCTCTAATAAGGATGCAGAACTGTTCCCTGGGAGGTTCAAAGGACCTTGGGAAACCAAACATTTATGAAAGCTTGAGTAGCCAAATGCCTTGTGCTGATTAACATAGACCATTCAGTTTCCACCTAACAAAGTCATTAGAAGAAGGAACCCCAAAGGAAAAAAAAATAAATTGGACTGACAAAAAACATCAGTCTTAATAGGACTGAGGGCCCTCATTCATTAATTCTGTGGAGCATAAATGGAGGTGGGGGTATAACTCAAATCCATTCCTGGACCAAATCCTGCATTGACTAACATTGTGTAACTGTACTCAGGGTAAGGAGATGTTATAATGTAAATTAATTAAAATTTTGAAGTTTTACCTGCTCTCTGCCTCAGCAGCAATGATAAATATTTTCAAATGAGACAGAATTGCCAGGATACCCACTAATAGAATTAGTAAGCAGGCTTGCTTGCCAGTTTTCTTCTAGAAGACTGTGCTTTCTATATCTGGCAAAAGGGAAAGCAAAAATTTGTCATATTTTTCCTTTAAGGATGGAAGAGTTGAGATAATGGAAACATGCCAGACAGCATATTTGGTTGCAACATCAACACAATATTGATATGGTTTGGATGGTTTCCAGCTGAACATGGTGTATATTTTCAATGTCTATTTGGCATTCAACCAGTATCTAACAACAAGAGTAGTTTGTTCCAGTTTTGTTTTACAGCTCATTATGCAACTGCTTTGAAAAGATTTTTCCTTTTATCCAACTGCTTCACTACTTTTCTCAGATTCCTGAACTCTTAAGGAATGGAGCAAATCCTGTGTTCCTACTCATCTGCAATAGATAAGCAAACATCAGTTAATTATGTCTTAAAACATGCATTTTATCAAATTCTATCACAATGTCATCCAATTCCAATGGTAGCAACTGTCCCAACTCCCACACGGCAAGAGCTATTGTTTTTTCATCTGAAATCACACGGACCATCAGCTTCCAGTTTTATTTTGCTAGTTATATATGGTGCTTTATATTATGATCATCTAGAGGTGGGGGGATAGGTCACATAATTTCTTAAAATGCCTTTTTTACTATGCTCCAGTGTCAAACTCAATTGCTTATGCAGTTGTATTCCTCAAAATACGTTACTGGGCTTTGACACAAAGGAAGTTGTTTCCACCCATCAGCTGGTCCATTGCCATTTCCTGTATCAAGGTTCTTACTATATAATTCTGTGAGAGATCATTGAATGGCTTGGGTGGGAAGGGACCTTAAAGGTCATCGAGTTCCAACCTCCCTGCTGTGGGCAGGGACACCTTCCACTTGATGAGGTTGCTCAGAGCTCCATCCGACCTCGCCTCAGATGGTTGACTGTGATTTTTTTCTGCTGAAGTAAAACTGTCTGGTATTTACTCTAAGAACATTCCAGTAAGAACTGTCATGATAGAAAAGACCATGAAGAGTGAATAGAACTTGAATCTACATACTCGGACCCCACAGAGAAACAAAGCTGTGGACGTACAGCTCTCTTTTTAATATACCCTGCTATAGTCTTAGGCAGCTGAACATTTGCACTGCACTCACAGTGGACTGAAACACTGCAGAAGTTTGGCTTTGGTTTTGGTTCCTGCTTGGTTTCTGCCCTTATTAAGAGCATATGGTTGCCTCCACCCAGATGAGGAATGAGAGCTACATGGAGTCACGACCATCCAACCTACCATAACCTAAAGGAGGTCAGCTGTTGATTTTTCACTTGTAGTGAAGATAAATTGATATCCAGCTCTGGAGCACACCATCCTGATATAATCTTAATTAGAATACCCTGGCAGTGGCATATGAAGAGGAAGGCACCTGTACCAATGGGAAGCAGCGTACAAGCTCCTACAGGGTCATGCCTACAGAAGTTTATCTTGACTCACCTGCTAGGACAACAGCACCACAAATAGCTGAGCTACAAAGCTTCTCTTCTGTGAATCAGAAGCAGTGGTGTGTGCAACTTAAGCATGTAGCAAGCCCCCAAAAAATCCAGCTTCTTGGCACTAACTACAAAGTAGAGTCCCAGAGCAAAGTCACCATGGGAAGCCTCAGTCTACAGTTTCTGTATTTCAGAAGTAAAAAGGAGATGAATTGTCTGTACAACATAAGGCCAGGAAGTGACCAGGGGTGATGAGAGCAAATATTCTTTTAATTTATTACTCATTCTGAGTTATGACTACATAAATAAACTGTACTTCTTTAAATCTGCCCTGTTTCTTTGTTTAAGGTCTCAATGTGCCACTCTAAGGCATGCTTTTAGCAGACTGGCCTCAAACAACTTCTCTGAAATTATTCTAGTTAGAAGTAGAATATTCCCCAATGAGAATGTGGCACTTACAGAGGACACTAATCATATTTACCAGAAAGGTTATGTGCAGGAGAATCTAGAATGAATCCACTAGTAAAGAACAGAGGGAAAAAGGTGAAATAGGAGTCCTTGTAACAGAACCTTAACACCTGGAAAACTCAGAAAATTCTCTAAGCCATGTAATTTTATAGTGGAAGGAAACTAGGAGAAGAAAGGCAAAGAGGAACAAAGCTAGAACATAACCTTTCCTAATACATGGCTCTGAATTAAAATTGGTCAGATACAAACTAAAAACCTACAGCAATCAGTTGCTGCAGGGAGTACAAATCTATCTACATTTTGTATAACTAGAGTATGACCTTTTACGACCAAATCTTGTGGTTGACTTCAGCTGTAATTATTGGAAGTCATTTGTAAAAGGTCATCCATGACAGAATATAACATGAATCCCAGATGCACAAGGATTCAGGTTTGTGCTACTCAAAAGACATTGGGGAAAGAGAAGGAGGATGGGAAGCTCATCCACTGCTACAGATTCAGTTCACAAATGGATTTTAATAGTTTGATGAGAGTATTAAATCTAAGTAGTCAATTTGCAATACATGAACATGAATTATGAGAGAATACATAGGTTTTACACCTGCCATTCACGACTGTTATTTAAGTGTTACCAAAGGAGTTTATATTATCAAATAAGGCTACATATTTTGTTATTGTAACCTGAGTCAATTTTTGGAGTCTAGAGCACTGCAGAACACAATCTTCCCACTGATTCTCCATTTTAAGAAAAGATTATGGATGATCAGCTTTTATTGCTATAAAGAAGTAAGTTTTTTTAGGTAGTTTATAGCCCTAATTAACAATATAGCTGACAACTTTAGTTTGTTTTGGGGGTTTTTGTTGCTTCTTTTCTTGTTTGTTTTGTTGGGTTTTTTTTCACTGAAAGGATATTTTAAGGCCCTCCTTACAAGAAGAGCCAATAATGATGCAAAAGCAGTCCTCAAACATGAGAGTCCAATGGCATATGAAAACATGTCATGTTCTCTAAACATCAGAATATTCAAACTGTATCATCCAAGGTAGCTTATGGGGGGTGGGGGTGGGAAAGGTATACAATAATTTATGGGTGGAACTAACTGAGAAATCATGTAAGAGAAAAGTGACAGCAGTTACTTAACTAAGATCTTATGAGACCACCTCATTCCTGAAGGACAGTCTCTGAACAATTCACCACCACTATGTAAGAGTATATTTAAGATTATGCAAAAAAATTACTCTTTTATGCTTGATTTCTTCAAAACCAAACGTGTAGCTCAAGCTTGCAACCTGCCCTATCACTGCCTTTGGCCAGCTGAGTAGCAACTGAGTGTATATTGCACATACTGTGGCTAATTGAAGCCACCTTCTTGCCTGCAGATGAAATACCCTGATGCTCAAAGCCTCACAAACAGCACCATACTCTTCTTTGGCAGGAGACTTTTGCTTGTTTTAGAAATGCCCATTGTGCCTCCCTCTGTGAGCCATCCTTGATATGCTAACTTGGATACATGCTGAAAAGTGGAAAGTGGAAGGGGTGAAGAAGGAAGTTCAGCTGGAGAAATCATTAGGAGAACTGAACTCACATATGTCATGAAAGCACAGTTAAATGATTCCTTTTAATTAAACAGAGACTCAAAACAACAGCAGTAAGGTGGTACCCAGTATCCAGAACCTGCAAAGGACCCCAACAGCTAAAGAATAAATATTGCACTGTATCAATTTGATCACTTGAGCAGAGTCTAAGTAGATGTTATCAGGTAGAGAGCATCTTTTTCATGCACACAATTGTCAAATGGGTTTTAAAACCACACCTGCAGGTTTTGCACACACCAGCATTTTCCGCCCATTAAATATACTGCTGATGCTTGCAAAGGACCATATGTACATACCAAAAGCTGCTACTTAGGTACAATTTGCATGCATAAATGTGCAAGTGCAGCTTTATGGAGATCTATGAGAAGAATGTGACCACATAGCAGACAACCACTATTTACTCAGCACCTTCTGACAACAAACTAAGTAATCTTCCCATAGGATGTGCCATGTCTGGCCCAGCAAGGAGAGGAGAAATTTACAGTTGAAATTGCAGTCATGTTTATGACTGGCAGACTGATTTAAGAGACAAGCCTAGCCAGTCCTGGTTTGCAAACCGTTGGTGCATACTAATACTGGTAGCGCTGATGATAAAAGGAATCCTGAGTGAGTCCTTAGCACCAAGTGATTCAACATGTATTTTTATGACTGAAAAAGCATCACCTTGTCTATTCTTTCCTGGTGAACTGCATTCTTTTTCAGACATTAAAAAATAATTCTGCAAGCCTGACATGAGTCAGCTTGAGAATTACTGACCAAGTGAGGTTCAGAAAGTACTAAGTGACAGTCACATAATATGGTGCCTTTATTCACATGTAAATTACTGATTTCTAATGAATTGAGCCCTCAGGATGAGACATTACTCTTTTCTTCTGACAGAAGAACACAGTCAATATTGTATCTGATTATGAATAAAACTTATTATCGGCCTCTTGCTAACTTCAGGGACAAGGTCTTCATGTATTTCCACAGATTAAGGGGAAAAGGCATATTTCTATTTAGCTCATTATAAGTATTTAGTTCTAATGGACACAATTCTTTATTTGAAATCTGATTAAAAATGTGAAAAGAAACACAAATGAAATGTGGAAAAAATCTCTTCAGATTAGAAATTATTTTGGACTAAAGCTACACCAATTGCCATTGCTTAAGTATTTACTGAAGGGTAAAAAACCAATTTGACAGGACTAAATATCTTGCTTTTGGAGGGATCTAAAAAAGAAAATTTGATAATTGAGTACCCACCCCCTACATAACTTTTGAGCATCACTAAAATATTGACCTGTTGCTATAATTAAAGTTATTTGTATATTTTTGATTGCTTACAATTTAGAGGCTAGGTCCAAATGTTGCAAGCACATAAGATGAAAATCTTCAGAAAAAATAATTTTACATCGTGATGTTGCTGGCAGGAGGTGAAAGGAGTGCCCAGCAATTTTAAATGGATGGTTAATTGGATGTATAGACTGGAAGAGCAGAGATGCAAACAGCTCAGAGCTTCAGATTGCTGCTGTTCATACAAGTATACCACTAATGTTCTTACTTTCAACAATAATTTTTTCCCTTGGATCACAGGTAACTATTTCCAGGATCCATTAAAAAACAGAAGCATTGCTGGTTGTTACTGTATAGCACCAAACTGAGGTTAAAAACAGCAACAAACCTACCGTAGTAATGGCAGCTAGGCTTAGCAATCACAGGAGAAAGCAACACACACACACACACAAGTCATAAAGAAATCCCTCTATTTTTAGTTCTTCTTTCAGAAAAGAGACTAGACACATTCTACTAATGCAACATAGACTACTATTTCTTTGCTGGAAAACATTCGACATCATGCAACCACCTACTCATATTCAACACATAAATAATCTTAGCTAAAAATACTGCTTTATACAAGCTACAGACAAACAACTTTTCTTACGTTTGGTTTCATGATTGGCTGAAGCTTCTCAATGCCCAGTTCTCGCTGCAGTTGCAGTGATGTGCTCTTCTTCCTCTCACGTGCTAGCCACTAGAGCACCTGCACTGCAGGGTCATGACACATCGCAGTCCTGATTCAGCTTAAAATTCTCATCTTGCTTATTAGGCTGATTTTCAACCATATGAGCTCAGTTCAGCCACATGAGCTGTGCAGATGTAGACACGTAGCTGGAAACAACAGTGGCGTCAATGAGAAGTCCCCTTCTAGGGAAGCTCATATGTAGATCAGCATAAACCTCCTGTAAATCCACATGTTCAGAGCCCTCATTTGCCCAGCTGCTACAGATCCATCAGCATCAGAATACCAAGGTTTTTAACAAATGACTGAATAGTTCAGATGAGCAATAATAACAAGTCTCTTGACAGTCTACTATTTTCTTTCAGACCTTGCAATATACGGAACTAATTTTTTTTTTTTTAAATACTCAGATACATTGCCTATTGGGCTTTCTAAGAGAAATTCAATAATATTTCTCTCATAAGATTTCTTAAGGAAACTTAAGATGCACAGAACTAGAGTGAACATCTTTGCACAGATTTAGAAAACAAAATGTTTAGAAGATGGGAAACAGGGCACAGAAATATGAGAGAGAATATTCAATTTTCACTTTGGAAGAAATCACCAGTGGAGTCTTGCTGCCTCATGTCTAGGACAACCATGCTCTTCAATGTGTTCTTGAAACTACCAGAGAAAGGGACCAAAGAGGGAGGAGACAATGTTTGCTGATGATATTAAGGTATTTGGGGTAGAAATAATGGAGGCTAAAGAACTTTTTATCTGAGTAGGTTGGTAATAAAATTACATATGAAGTGCAATTTATACAAAATTATACTAGAAAACTTCTAGGGCTAAACTTTTAATTGAGATTCAAAAGTAGTGGACTCTGACCTGAGTTCTGAGCGCACTGCTACACAGGAACGAGATCTTGGAGTGGTAAAACTACTGCATAAACAGCATCTCCATACTCATATATTAGAGAAAGCAAATTGAAGACCAGAGGAAAACCAAAAGGCAACTATTGTATTTCTGCATATTCACACACTTGCATCTTAAATATTAGATATAATTCTGATCCTTCCACTCATGTGCAGAACTGAAGAAGACTAGAAGAGGGTGGAGAGAAAGTATAGTCTGGCTTACAAGGAACAACAGCAAACCTGGCAAAGCAATGATCCAGAGGAGATACGATAGAGATCTGTAAAATCATGAGTGACATAGAAGGGGTGAATCAGAACTGACTGTCTGCTGCCTCTTGTAACACAAGGCTGAGGGCATCAGATGAAGCCGGCAGATGGCAGGTTGAAAACAAACATGAGGAAGCAGCTCTCCACACTACTGAGAAAGGAAACTCAGGAACTCTTCGCCAGGGGATGTTACAGCTGCTAAAACTTTACATGGATTCAGGGGACAACCGAACAAGCTGAGAGATGGGAAATCCTTTGGGGGTTGATAAGCAAAGGCAAACCACCACTGGCACAGGAAGTTTCTGAAATGCAAAAGGCTGGAGTTGGGGAAAGTAATGTGACGGGGTTTCACTTTGCTGATATGATAGTAAGCAAGACGGAGCCCTGGGCTCAAGCAGTATTGCTGCTGTGCGCATGTGCAACAACACAAGATGGCTTAAAAAAGGAAGGCACCAGTTTGAAATACTTCAGAGTCTGGACATCCTCAATAACTACAGGCACCATCTGCACATGCTGTTGAATGTTCCTGTTAATCTGATACACATGCCGCCAACCACAGGAAACTGACCAGTGCTTAGATAAATTTTTAAGGAAAAAGAACAGACTTACTGAATATTAAAAGTAATAGACTCTGTGTGCAACAAAAAGTAAACAAACAGAATGATCTCAGTGACTTCCAAAGTTACCTAGAAAGTGTACGGCAAGCAAGAGATTGACCCGCAGTATCCTAAGCCAGATGCTAACACCAGATCATTCTTCTGTGCCACAGGTTTGAAACACCAAATGTTCAGAAGGCATTACATTAATATTTTACCACCTGTCAATTTTCTAGTTTCCTGGTTCTGCTTCCTTGGAACTATACAAAAATCACTAGAGAAAAACAAATGAGCCTTTTTGAGAAGTGAGCTGTGTTGGATCTTGGTTCATAAGGCAGATATTAATTTAAAGAATACAAATAGCTCAAAAGCCATTAAAATGAACTCTTCAGCACTATTTCTAATTATACTCCATTGATTAAATACAATTATATTTTAATTACCATCATCCTCTGATGGTTTTTCTCCTTTTGAAAGAGTAAATCAATCTCTTCTTCCAGAGATTCATTTTCATGACAAATAATGCTTATCACTTATTTTAAAAGTAAAAAAAAATCTGCACAAGACACAAAATGTCTTCATTGTGTCAGGCAAAATTGGCTGTTCACCTGCATGGAGAACTTCCAAGTCAATGCCTGTACTCTTTTCATTGCTGATTCTTGAGTTCTAGCAAGATGCTCACTTTTAGCAGTCTAAGACATTACAACTCCAGCTGCTGAGTTGTGTTAACAGATTGTGTGGGTGCTCCTGATCTATTTCCATGTGAAATCAGGTTACCTACAATCCCAGCTGAAGAGCAGCTCAGCAGTTTGTTTAAACCCGTACAACAGGAAAGATATCCTGAAAATTAACACTTACTGCCCCCTACCTGCTTCACTTAAAATGTCTAAGCAGCAAAACTAGAGAAAACTTCACTTTCCAAGTTTTTTAAATACTCCGTTTTACCACTCAGATTAAAACTGATTTCTAATCTATTTTTGATTACAAGAGTAAGAAGTGTCATTCCTCTCTATGTTGCAAGCTATATGAGATTTTCATTACAAAGTGTGCAGATAAATATTTCTTGTATAATTTTATACTGTTTTTATGAAACAGAATTTTGAATTTCCCTTAACAACATTCAGTGGGACTATGAATTCAGATGTACACCTTATCTTTCCAGGAAATGTGGGGGGAGGAGTACTGCAGTGAAGTTCATCTTGACAGACAGAGGAGAAAGAATTCCAGCTTGTATATCTTTGTCCTGCAATGCAATCCATGTAATGAAACACTCATACAGGCCATCTGAGTACCTGGCACATACTACAGAGTGGCGAACCATGATGCCTACACAGATAAGACTGCATTATCAAGGACAAAGTTCCTATAAGCCATAGCAGACAGCCAGCACCATGAATGGGGACCCAGAAAAGGTCTGTCTCAATAGTCTTGACCTTCTATCCAGCTTAAGTGATAATCCACAGTTATCAACTCTGACTTGCACTTTAAATACTCAGTTCTGACCAAAAGGATTACTTGAAATTCCTTAGCTATAGAGAATTGTCAGGATTTCTATTCTCTTGGGTTTTGTTAGAGGATACACTACCCTCTGGACTTTAAAACTGTTTTTCTCTGACCTACAGAAGAGAAAATACTTCCATGTCCATGTGTGGAGGGACAGAAGCTGTGCAGAGAGCACTCAGAGAGCCAGACCAGACCTCAAGTCCATGAATGCAAAGGCAATGCTCTAACTGTGGGTATGCAGGTCCATTAATCATGAGCAGTGGTTCCAAACAGAAAGGACACATGAAATCCTGGCAAGCTGTTACAATTCTATTATTCCACCTGCATGTCTTCCAAAATGCACCAGTGTAGCATTCCATCCCCATGAGGCAGGAGATATAGGGAAATACAAAAGCCCACTGAATATGCAGCTGTTTAAATTTCCAAGCTTCAATATGCTTCCAACAAAGACTTAACCTAAGGCAATTTTGTTTAGAAATAAAATAAACCATGTGCTTCCAGCATATTTTGTCTTTGCTACTGCTTCTGCTTCACCACATCTATGTCACCAGTGGTCTGTTAGTTACCATCCCTTCCCACTCCCAGACTCATTCAGGTTCACACCTGGAATATCCTCTCCAGTTTCACCCCCTCACAATAGATGATTAATTTGATAACTAACCTGTCAGACTGCCTAGACAGCTAAATAACCCCCAAGTAACACTGGACTGAGGCCTTCTATGGGAAGCTTTGGACAGAAGCTGAGGACAGTGCTGACAGACACATACCATGACTGCACGCCATGCTTGTTGAAAGCATGTGTAAACTAATACTTGGCATTCTGCAAACCTCAGCACTAAGCTGGCTGGCATATGTGGTCCCCGAGTGCCTTCTCTCTCTATCTGATTGGCAGTAACAGCCAGAAAAAAAATACAGCAAACGCCACCCGCTTGGGACACCCTTGGGCCACCAGCTCTCCAGCCCACTGTCACTGCTTATCCTTCAGAGGGGTATGGAGAAAAGAGGTCCAATGGCAAATTATCACATCCATGCAGCCAGTAGGTAAAATACATTATTTCCCAGCACAAAGACAGCGTTACAGGTGTACCAGGAGCTGCCAATATGCCAGTGTGTGACCAGGCTGCCAGTGAACCTTAAGCATCCCACCAGAAATCACTGGGAGAGTGTCCAGCAAAACAAACCACTGGAGCACAATGAAGCTAGATGGTATACAATTAAGTGTCAAGCATTTTAAACCCATCTATAAAAGAGCACTCCACCAGGTATCTTAGAGTGCTTCATGACTGGTATGTGTAAAGGAGGGCTGTGGCTTTGTTTGTTTTCAATAACAAGAGTTTTTATATTTATAAATTTATAGCAGAAATTTTGATACTCAAGAACTGCATCTGTGTTTGTGATTATACACCCCTGCTGCTAAATGTGATAATTTGTTCCACTTCAGGTTTTATTAATTAAATTAATACTAATTGAGTGGCCATTTGGTATAATTTTAGCCTGAGAGTTTTTTGCACTAAATACTGTACACTGTAGCTTTTCCTTAGCCTTTCCCCTTTATCTCCTGTCTCAGAGGAAATGTTTTACTGCAGATCACTACCCTGACACTCTTCTGCTTGCAGAAATTTATGGCCATACCTGCATATTCTTAAATCAATAATAAAACAAACAAACAAACCAACAAATATTTTCGAATATATTTTAAAGAAAAAAAAGCCTTTACAAAAGAAAACCCAAACCAACCCAAACATGGCTAATTTTATGTGACTAAGTGCCCTCTAGTGACAAAGTCCAAATCCAAATAACTTTCACAGCCACTTCCAAACCTTACACAAGTTGGTTCTCAGTATCTCAAACACTGTGGGGTTTTTTGTTTGATTGGGGTTTTCTGTTTGGCTTGGAGTTTTTGTTTAAAGAAAAGGAAGCAAAACATCCAACCGAACTCTGCACATAATAACAATAAACACCAATCACTGTCTTAGCCTAAAATCAGTCTAATTTTTTGAAACATGACAAGGCTTTTCCTGAATAGGTAGCATCAAAGTCAATGTTAATATTCCTATAACTCAAGAGCAATGCATAGTCAGCTTTGTGGTGGGTTGTTTAAATTACACAACATCCACTGAACTGTTACACTGCTGTTGCCTCGAAGAGCTGCCTGCCACTGAGTGGTGATGCTGCAAGGTAGAATAGAGAATTAACTCGAGGCGAGCCCTTGCGTCTTGTTACAAATCCCTCAGTCCACATTGAAGCATACCTCAAATCAGTCATTCTTTCCCCATAACAGTCCATCCACATGCTGGAGCAAACAGGCACACATGTAGTTTTACCTGCTCATTTATCTCCTCCAAAGATGTAAGTAAAACATATTTACTTAGGAAAGCTTGGCTTATAAATTAGCTCTTAGAGAAAAAAAAACCTTCCAAAAGACAAAAATCCTATTTTTTTTTGTTCCTCAAATATTTTAAATTTTTGAAGTTAGAGAAATCATAGAAAAGATACCAATGTCACTTTGTACTGCTATTAAGGTGAAAGCTGAAGATTTGCAAACTATTTTTAATACAGAAGAAACCTCTATATTATTATTATTAGAATACATAATATATTTCTATACTATAAAATATAATACACAACATATTATAATTTTAATTTTTATATATCTATATTTTTATAGATCTGTATCGATATATATATATACAGAGCAGATCCATGATCAGATTTTTGGCTGCCACTTGAAAATTACTCATTGCCCTTCTGCAAATAGGAGTTCTCCTGTTTTTTCAAGTGCTGTCTTTGGCTTTTTAATGTGGAGAATCTCACACTGACAATTACACATCAGTTTGTAAAACAGCTCTCAATAATTTTTTAAAAGACTAACAATGACTAATTTAAGTAATATTGTTGTCTGCTGTGCAATGTTTACAAAATGAAAACACTTCAATGGAAACCTGGTTTTTTTTGTCTTCACACTTAATGAGCATGAATTATATTTCCCAGTTTTTCTAATGAAGTAATAATCTTACCATATTAATTTTCTTTGCTGTACTCACTGTCTTTGCACTAAGATAATCAATGATGCTAGCTAGAAAAGCAGTTTGCCAGTGCATTCTCAAGTTAGTATAAAACTGGAGTTTTAGTCAGAAGTACTCCTATATTCCTCTGGAACATCAAATTGAAGGCTTGAAATACAGCTTTTCAGTAAGCAATTTCTTAGAGAAGATTAAAAATGGCTCATAAAAAAAAAAGAATGTGGCAAAAGAGACAAGCTTTTCTAACGCAGACAGCATAAAATGTGCTGAAGGAAATTCAGGTTTTCTAAGGAAATTTTACTTCCTTGAAAATAACAAACACTAATACTAAGATGCTCTGAATTGCAATTTGACCGTTGAAATTACTGTCAAAAATAGGGTACAGCTTTATTGTTACTACCTGTTCACAAGTTTTAGCACAGTAGTTACATTTCTGTCTCTTTGTTTATATTCAACATTGGCTAATATTGGTTAAAATTGACACAGAATATCAAGGACTGTAAATGCAGACTATCTACCCAGCAAATGGAATAAACCTCCCTTAAGTATTTTCTCAGTCATGACAGAAAAATCCAATGCCTTCTTAAGGCTAATAAATGTAGACAAGAAACATGCTACTCTTACACTTTCATGAGACATAAAGCTCTGCAATTCAATATCTGTGGAAATTTCTTCTGAACATATTAAAATGATCTTAGGGCTCTGCAGAAACCCTGCTCATAAAACAAAAAAGCTAGGATAGTTAAAATTAATACATCATAAATAAAACATGCATTTCAGTATATATTAAGGGACAGGTCTCAGAAACTCCACCACCACACACACGTTCACAAAGCAGCAAGAACACACACAATTCATTAAACCCACTCAAGTGTGCTGGTTCTTCCTGGCATTATTCATAATTGAAACATTTCAATTCTAGTTAACAAAAAACCCCTCTAATTTAAAATTAAAACAAGAAAATTAGTTCTATATTTCTAAATTACAATCCCATAGTGCCTTCAACTAGCCACATGAAGCCTCAGGGGATTAAGGGCTTTTTAGTGTTTTTGTTGTTGTTGTTGTTGTTTGTTTGTTGTTTTTTTTTTAATAAAGAGGCAGTGTAGCCCACTCAAACAGAAATCTTTGCTGACAGGTATCTCTTAAATATTTTTTTCCAGTATGCCATACAAAGCCAGAAAGGAAAACAATAAAAAGGGTCAACCTGTATTTTAATTTTATACCTTGAAAATGTTATTCCTTAAATAGAAATGCTCTTAAACGAGCATAAGGAACAGATGAGCTACAAAAAGCAGAGTAAGAGCAGTGTTCCCTGCAGGATATTGTACTGAGGTGACAGATGACAGGATGGGGGTGACAGTCTCCCCCTACTTTTCCCCTGCTTTATCCACAAAAGCCCCCTGCCAAGCACCTACGTGGTTAGGAGACCTCATGTGGACTGCCTATATGAAAGGAGGCAAAGCACACTGAATGAAATGGATTGGTTTGCTACAATGAAAATTAATGGCTAAGAATTAGATTCTGCATCTGACTCAATATTCAGAAGCCAGCGGGGTGCACATCACAAATTCTGACCCCAGTCCATTGTTACTCAACATTTGATTTTATTTTGTTCATAGAGATAAGCACAGACAAAGTGTATTTTCCTATTCTTAGCCAGTTTTAGTGGCTCATGGGGTTCCATGCTGCTGTCCTCAGACACAGATCCATCCGCTGAATGGGAGGGGGGAAAAAGAAATCACACCAAGATACAGAATACCTTATTTGAAATACAGGCATACCCTGCAAGACTGGACTACATAATGCCTGCAGGTCTTGTCTCACTGTATATGTTATATGACTGCCCAGGGCACCACCACTGTCGGCAGAGCTGCCTGCACCTTTCCTAAAGCCTTGTTATATTTCAGGGCCATTCCCACAAACAACACCCACTTTTCTCCACTCTGGACCCTCCAAAGAACAAGGGTATCTTTTTTTTTTCTTTAAGTTATTCTGAAATCTTGCTAGAACACTACCTATGTGGAACTGGGAGAGCTCTGGAGAAACAAACCAGAAATTACTGCTTCATTCCTGCATTCTTCACTTGCAGTCTGCTTTTGGTTGCCTGCTGGAGACCAGATAACTGTACTCAGCAGATTTTTGGTCTGATCCCATGTGGTCTGATAGCACTGGGCAAACAAGAAACCAAATTATGTCCTGCTAGTATAAAATTATGTGAAAGCAGTTCCAGTGCAACATCAGATCCAGGAGGAGACCATGATTCTGGGCTGCAGCTGATGAATTCCTGAAATGTAGCCCTCTCCCTCTGTTGCTTCTGTTACTTTTTGCCACAGTATTAAAAAAGGAAGCAAAACCCCAGCAAGCTGCTTGTGAGGATCCAATTTTCCTAAAAACCTGGTCTAGCTTTTTTATAATCTCTTCCCTGCAAATAAAAATTTCAATGATTTTTACAGTGAGGCAAAAGAGCTGTACAGACTTTCCTATCTGCATTATGAAGAATTGATTTTACCTGAATGTGGGGTTGTAGTTACATTTGAACTCATTCACAGGGCAAGAAAAAACCACATTGTTAACATGTTAAACAATTTCAGCTTTTAAGTTTTGGGAAATTCATTGTTATTACTGCCTCTTAATACAGCAATATCAGTAAATCTTTACCCAAATGTCTACAAGCCTTTTTGATTTTTCATTCAGGAGGATAAATCATTCTGAAAAACATAACAGCTAAAATAACTATCATGTCATTGTTTAAATAGCTCCCACCACAAATAAAACTCTGCTGACCAGTCTACACGTGTGCAAGGTCCATGACTGTGTAAAGAGATGGGTGAAAGTCATTCTATTCATTTAACAGTCACACGATATAAGAAAGGAGACAAAAACCTATACTCTTAAATTTGTCTCTGTCTCTTCATAAAACCATCCTCATGAATTCAAATAGGAAGAAGCAGTTTCCCACTGGAAAGCCAAGAATTTGAGTGCCATGGCTACAACACACCAGCAAGGGGAGTAGTAACACTTTGAGAACTTCTGTCTTCAGCGATAGTCAACAATACATAAATGTAACACGGTATAGAGCACTGATGCTCGGCTGTACAGACAGTGGAAGGGACATTATTCTACTGAAAGACTGAGAAATTAAAAAAAAAAACCAAACCCCCTACCGAGTCTTGTAATGCTATTTGGTTTTGAAAAGAAATTGGTAGCACACACAAAGGGTCTCAGATCAGCCCAATATGCCACCCAACAAACAACACAGGGCAGAAAGATAAAACTCACTCAAATCCAAGACTGTTATTTCCATTTCCACCTTTATATATTTTTCCCCTGTATTTTCTCCTTTTAAACAGTAATGACTACATATTTCTATGGAAAGTAGAGACACTTTTCTGTCTTGCTAAGAAAAGAAAAGAATGGCACTGCTGGGCCTGGTAGGTAGGAGGGCTGAAGCATTCTCAAGCCTGAATTGCAACCACTGATAAGGAAAGCAGAAGGTGGAAATCCTAAAAGCAGGTTTTCACATCTGGATTTGTTAGGAACAGGTAACTAGCACTTTCATAGTGGACTACATTTTATAACTGCTGGCAGAACTGACCCTTTAAATGCTTGTGCCCACAGCACTAACACTGACCTGCCTGTAGGGGTACAAAAGGCAGAGAAGGACATCCCTGTGCTACCAACACAGCAGGAGAAGGAGAGGGAACACCAACATTGCCTCTTTGCTGCATCATGCCCACTCTCCCTTCTCAATCCTATACTACTATGAGGTATAAGGTACCACTAAAAAGTGGCACTGCCCAACACAACTACAGTCCAGCCACTGCAGAGCAGAGAACCTCAGGTTTCAACCAGGGAAATGCTGTAAAAAAGAAGCACAGCTGAGAAGAAAAACTGCTGCCTGCATCTGGTTCTTTACTGAAGCCAAGGTTCCCACATTCATACCTTTTCTACAGCACTGTGAATTTTTTATAAAGTAACAAAAACCCCCTCTCCCTCCAAAATGCTGCAAGTTTGTAAACTGCTATTGGAGTAGGTAACCAAGGCGTTGAATCAACTTGTAAATGCCCCAGTGAGAACTAAGTACTAATCATGAAATTACTATGCATGACAAAATTCAGAATAGTGTTTTGCTGTAATTGTGCATAATTTAACTCAAAAAAGCAAGAGGAGTTATATTTGGATACAGAAGAAAGAGGTCAATTTGATGAGGGGGAAAAAATGCTGTCATTTTTACTAGTCTGAGAGAGAAATCCTTCACCTAGTGTAAGAATTTTAGGACGTTGCTTCTCCAGGGCGATGCAAAGGGGACAAGCCATCATCAAGGGGGTATCTAATAGAGTAACTGGTGAGCCACATTTTCAGCAAAAGAAATCCACCTCTGTCACCTTAAAACATTTATAAACTGAAGTTTCAGCCATCAGAGGCAGAGAGAGACTTGTATGTTATAATCCCAGAGTGTGATTATTACAATACAAGCAGTATAAAGTTTTTCCACCTTCTGATAGGAAGGAATCAAAATATTCAATGAAAAAAACCCCTCTGAGTGGTCTCAGCAATTTCCTAATGATTTCCTAACATTTCTGAACAATGGTCTCAGCAGATTTCCTAATTTTGAGTTTGTAAGTGGATGCTGATGGGGTCAAATGCAGACCTGGTTTGGACAGTTTCTTGTTTTTCTCTAAGGGAAAAGTTGCGGGGCACAGGGTGACATCTGTCCTTAATGTA
This sequence comes from Sakesphorus luctuosus, assembly GCA_013396695.1. NCBI lineage: Eukaryota > Metazoa > Chordata > Aves > Passeriformes > Thamnophilidae > Sakesphorus > Sakesphorus luctuosus. The sequence goes on along the minus strand of VWZD01007310.1, from coordinate 197,694 downwards.
CTGCTACTGAGATAGGAGAGGCTACGTGACCTACCAGAGCCTCCCAGCACAGGTTTCCAGTTACCCAGACACTGACAGTCTAAAGGTCTGCCTACCCCTGTCAGGTCAAGCCTGTGTTTTCCTGAACTCTGTTAACAGGGCACCAGCTACAAATAAAGAGTCATAGGCCTCCTCCTGCAGCACTCAAATGCAGATTTTGCCCTCCTTTTGTACCCTTTTCGTCATTAGCACCAACCCAAAACAATTACAACCTTTACCTGGCAGAAAGCCAGCAGAGAAACATGAGCTGGAGTCCAACCTAAGGACTTGGGTGACAGAAGAGAAGGAAACTGCAGCATGAGGTGCCCTTCACCCTGCCTGTCCCAGAGGTCTAAACAGTCTAACCCATGTTCTCTGACACTATCCTGAGGATATCAGTCCTTGGGCATAATTTTTGGACAAAAAGTAGAAAGAATGTGAGACAATTAATGTCCTACTATCAGAAATAAGTCCTTTTCTCAGGTAACCAAGCCCGAAAAGGGTGCAGAAGGCACCGAAGCTATGGTATGAAAATATGTTGATGTTAATGCAACTGGTCCTGGTTTCTTCTAAACAGACTGTAGCACCTTTAATGCACACCTTTCCAAGAAAATACTCTTATCAAATCACAATCATAATTCCGTTAGATCTGTTTTAAATAAGACAAGTAAATTGCATTAGCATAAACACATCTACGTCTTAAGAGGCAAATTCTTTGATAGGTAGCTTTCAATGTACAGAGATTCTCAAAATAGCACAATGGCCTTAAAGACTAACTTTCAAATTTCCCTACAACACACTTGGGCTGGTAACTTCTAAAAGTAATAAAAGGGGTGTATTTTTAAACTGAAGGTGTACACTTTTGCAGCTTTATGTGGCTAAAAATGTCATTTATTAATTTTGAAGAGCTCTGGAAAAATAAGACCTTTTTGTCTATTTGGAGAAGGTAGTAACGGGATTTGCAAGAAACAAGTAGGTGTAAATGCAAAGTTCTCTATGCAGGCCTGATATATACAACAGCCTTGCCTAAGACCTCATATGCAATCTATAAATACTTCATTCATAATCTAAAATAGATCACATAATATTCATGTGATCACAAAGGGTTTGCTTTTTCCCTGACAGAATGTCAACTTTAGAATTGTGCTAGGTGATTCTCTATCTGTGTATCAACAGATACATCAGAGAAAATCCACTTCCTTTTGCAAATAGCAATTGGGACACTTCTGGCCATGGGGCTCGCTAGGTCCTCCCAGCACAGACATACCCAGACTATTCTTGGGTGGGAAACATCAGGCATGACTCTAGATCAGATCTGCTAATCTTTTTTTTGCCCATTTCTATCTTCTCAATTTTCAGTCTTGGTACCACAAACAGCCTCAGAGTAACCCAGTTTTCCCTGTTAGTCATCTTCTTCCTTATATAATTAAGCCTGAAAGGACAGTTTAATTTGAAAACAGAGAACATATACTCAAGCCCATAAAGAAAGACAGGATGCTGGACAGAAATGCTCTGTGATGCAGTTATAACATGAAAATGATCACAGCCACAGCTGCCTTTCTATCATTTTAAGAAAGATCCTCTCCTCCTGAGTTTGCATATGCATGCTTTACTCTCCTGCTTCCTCTTTAAAGTAGTAGAAAATTTTATCTCTAATCCCCTTGTCATCTGCTACACAAAAATACAGATTCAATGACTTAATTTATTTAAAAAATGCATTATTATCAAGAATGTTGCTAATTATAAGTTACTTTGAGAGCTATGAAACAGTTTCTATATCCTAGGCAAATATTTGGGGTTTTTCAAAAACTTTTCTGCTCTAAATCAGAAAAAAAGAGTCTAAGATTACAGTAATTTTATAATAAAAAAAAAGTAATTTTGACTTTTTTGACTAGCTGAAACTTTCCAATAATTTCAAAACATTTTGTCCTTTTTTCTTAGGCTATAGACTCTGACAAATTCAGAATAACTAAGAAAGGATTCTTTTATTCAGAAGATGTCAAAACAATAATATCAACATAGTTCTCCAAAGAAATGAGTTTAAATAGAGTTTCCCACACACTGTTCCACAGTTGCACTGGATCAGCACTTCTTTCTGAAAGAGAATGTTCCGTCAGAAGGATCTCTGACTTGCTCCAGGGTTCTGTGCTTACTTGTAGTTTAGCAACAGGAGAATCAAGGCCTGAAAAGATGTTTTTCTACAGTAAATACTCTACCCTTCCTCCTTGGGGTCCAGCTGCCTGTGATCCCAAGCCAAGGGCTTGGATGGCACAGCTGTGCTACCTTGGCTGAGATTTCTGATAAAACCGCTGAGTTGTGAGGCAGGGATGTGAGAAGAGGCTGGAACCATGCAAGATAAGAATGGCAAAACTGCAGGCAGAGCTTTGTTGAGCTGAGGATGGATGTCACTACAAGATTCGAGAGGAAAAACATCAACATGAAAAGGCATAAAGTACTTAAGGGACCAGATGAAAAATACAGCTTCTTTCTGCTCTCTCTTTCTGGAACTAATAAGCATTCAAAAGAGAAAGCGCAAAATAGACAACTAAACTGACTGTAGTGAAAGGTCAACTATAATCTCAAGTATTAATTAATCTGTATAATTTCAACTCAGTTCCCATTGCTAAAGTAGATATTTACTATATAAGAATGAATAAAACTGTGTTTAGTATTATCATGAAATAATCTTTCTGTATAATACTTAATTGCTTCTATGTATCAATGGTCTAATCTTCTCTGATTATTTCCATTTTACTGCACTGTTTATCCTATAGCCGTATTTCATAGCTTGGAATGAATTATGGTAAATCTGTACATCTAATGGCTTCCTGATAAAACACATTTTCCAGTACTATTTTTAAGCATTTACCACACAGAGTGGCTAGGGGCACTGCGTGACAGATGCTATGGAATCACTGAACATTCAAAGATTACTACATTAATTTTATATGAAGTGTTATACATAACCACATGGGCTTGTTAAGTGATTGTATTACTGTCTAAGTGGTTAGGAGATGAGTTACCACAGGAACAAGTGATCAGTGGAGGCTGGGGATACTGACACCAGAAAAGGCAAGTTCTATACCATAACCACAGTAGTCTACAAGGACATACATTACTCAATATGCATTAATTAATTCTCCCACTGCAGAAGACAGGTGACCTGCTCTGGAATAAGCATACATGTAGCTTGCTTATAGATAATATGTTTCATCTTTTCTGAATGAGCTCTTTTTGCTTTAGTCATGACATAAACGTGATGCAATATAAGGGAAGATGAGGCAGGAAAGGTAAATGGGTAGATTACTATCACATGATCCAGGTCATGAGACCTCTAGATTTAGCTGGGAAAACACAGCTTGTGGGGCTGAATAAGAGATGCTGTTTCTGGCCAGGGCTTCAAAGCATGTTCAGCAAGAAAGGAGATACTTCAGGGATGTCCAGAGAATAGCACCTTCCAGATCAGGTGAAAGATGTACACCAGAACTGTGAACTCATTGGGGCTGTGGCCCAGCACTAACATAAAAAAATAGTCCACTTGCTCTCATGGCCTTAGTTCTAGAAACATGATTGTTCTTCTGTTAGGGCCAAGATCAAAGTGAATGCAGCCAGTTCCTTTTACTTAGCACTGAACTGGGAAGACTTCTTCCAAAATTTGCTCAAGCAAACAGGCAGTCCACACCGACCACTAGCTGTGGTACAACTCCAAAACTCCAGCTGATCTGAAACAGCATCTCATTAAAAAGCCTCTCTAGTCCACAAGAGATAAAGAACTAGTCTGTGCATTAATGTATACTTCAGCTTCTTCAGAAACTATACTGCATACTTTGGCTTATTCAGGAGTACCTTTGCTGAACACCAGCATCAGAAGCAAATTTGTAAGAGATGGTAGTAATTTTCTCCTTAATTCCAAAGGATGAAAGGGTTAGGCATACAACAGGACAACATCAGTTACTGTCTGCCATTAGTATGACAGTGGATGATAATTGGTTTAATATCCATGAAAAATAAAGCAAAATGTTCATGTTAATTTATTCAATTAGACATCAAGTTGTTTGCATTACAAAGTCATGGAACAACTGCTTCTCATGTTGCCAATGTAAATTATCACAAAACAAATCACTTGTTTCACAACTGAAATTGTGGAAGTGTATGGTACTACCAGATATACTTCAAATAGAGAACAGTTGTCACTGTTTGACAGTCTTTCAAACTAATTATTTACTTTCCTTGTGTCATTCCAGTGATGCACAATCTATACACAATTCACATATTTTACTATTTAAATTGTATTTTTTTCCTTTTTTTAAATTCAAGCTATACAACTAGAGATATATTTTCACATCTGATTAATTTAATTACCATTTACATTAAGTCTGCTTCAACTGAACCTAAAAGATGTGGAGGAAAACAGTTTTGTTTTTCTTTTAGCTTAGACTTAGATTTAAGAAGACAAGTAGCAGCAGCATGAGACACATATAATAGGTCTTAATTACATCTCATACAGGCTTAATTATGAGAAGTGGCAGAAAGAACCTGCAACATTTCATCATTAGAGAAAAGTTATCAACCATGTTTCCCAAACTTTTAGTACAGAAGTGCTATTAATTGCTTACTGCCTGCATTCAGGATTTGTATTTGTTATTCAGGCTGATATACATACTACAGCTGCCACAAGAATTGGGTAACAGAGTCAGTTTGATTAATTTTGTAATAATTAACCTAAAAATTCCATTACATGCTTAGGGAATTGAAAGCCTGCCTTTATGAGTTCTGATTTCTGAAGCAACTGGTTTACCTTTCTTTCTTCTTATAAATTCAGGATAAAATATTGCTATTGTTCTGTCCTTTGATATCCTTATTTAATTCCCAATGCATAGAGAAGATATTCTATATGCCGAAATAAGTAAAACAGTCATTTCAGAGCTAGTTGAAATATACAATTGTATACACAGAGGAAGCTTAGGAAACTTTAAACAAGTTGGCTTCAGGGCACAGAAACTAAGAAGAAATTAAAAAGAAAATATATTTCCACGGTATCCCATATGACAGTTTTAAGAAAATTTTTATTGCTGATTTTAATTTTTATTATTTTACTGACATATTAACTGCAGTTTTACACATTAATTTTGGTGCTAGTGATGAACTTTCATTGCCACCAAGAAGGGACAGATCTAGGTGAAAAAGGCCAATACTGTATTGTATATTGTATCATTAATAAGTTCACACAGATTTTTATCTAGACCACTTGTAAAACACCTTTATATGTTCACCTTATGTTATGCATTATGTGTTCTAGAAGGCAATTATTAGCTATTGCTAATAATATTTTGGAGATACAAGAAGTTCCAGAAAAGCTGAAATCATTATTTCAATGTTTGGTGGCAACCTGCCAAAAAACAAACAAACAAACAAAAAGCTCCTCCAGCACTGCTGATTTTAACAGGAAATGCATATTTCACTGAAAACAGCCTGACAAAAGAATTTGGAGCAGACCTAATCCATTCCTGCCTACTTTGATGGTATTTACTAAAGGATGACTTTGCAGACATTCTGCTATATTATTGTTGTTAGCAGAGAAACAACACGCCAAAACTGGTTATTCAGCCTATGCTATTTCCTGGTCATTCTTTGCAACACAGCTGAGCTCTTCTGCTGTGCTGCACAGTATCAAACACTAACTACATGCTGACATTTTCTGTTTCATTCCATGTCTTCAAGAAAGAAGGTGTAGACACAAGGGGATGAACAGCAAATATCTGGCTCTGCTACAGGGCATCACACCCAGTGGCATCAGAGTCGATAGGGAAGACAGGACCATTACGGGGTGGGAGCTGTGGTGGGGGTAGCATTTGCTACATCTGGGACACCGCTGGCTAGCTATCTGGGGTCTAGATTTGCAGATAAAGACTACAGAAACAGAAGTTATTCACACCATCTTTCTTCAATTTCTTCACTTTTACTGTTCTTTTTTCCAATGCAGAATGTGGTATTTCAAGCAGTTGAGCTTTGAGGAACTTTCTTTAGGAAATAATTCCATAGCTTGCAACTCATCCCTGACAGAAAACTAAACTCCCTGACAGAAAACTAAACTCTCTCTGATTTCAGTATTCCTGCAATCGAGCTGAACACTGCTGCTACTCATCAGTCACCCAGTCTCACTTTACCTTTCTATGGCTATCAGCATTAGTGGCAAATTCAGTCTTTCCCCTTTGTCACGTGAAAGGGAGGAGGGAGACAGAAATACAAAGATTTCTAGTCTTAACTGTATTAATCAAAAGTTATTAGCTGTAAGCGCTTCCAGATAATGAAATCCTTATGTACCCAACATTGTCTGTCTTTTAACTGACAGCACACAGGTTGGAAGGGGTTCTGACCTCCGATATGAAGCCAGACTTCAGCCAGGGAGAAATTATAGCAATAAGCGGCTCCAGAAAAATTAGAGCCTTATGAATCCAGCACTGCCTGCCAAACTAGGACAGAACACAGGGTGGAAGGTATTCTAACTCCTGTTATGAGGATCACACTTAATAGCTAGAAAAGAACTTTCCCCACAACAGCTCCTAAAATAACATTTATTAATACAAATATGTGACAGTTATTGTGGATTCCGCTTTGCTGGTGATAATGTTCNGTCTTATAAAGTACGAATAGCAAAAAGCAATAACCACTATAAAGTAGCAAAGTGTGAAGCAAGTTACTGTTATTAGTATTAAGGTAGCAAAACACATTTAGTAAAGGAAATGCTTATAAAGTAAGAATCAAAGTAGCTGTTAGCATAAGATGTAAGATAGAATGTATAAAGGAAGAAAGTAAAGTTAGAAAAAATAGAAAACACATGGTCTTCTCACCCCTACATTGTTCCCAGAGGAGGAGAAGACAGGACAAGCTGTAGCAGTTACCCTCACAGAGACGCTGGCATTTTTCCCTCTCCCACTGGAGTTTAAACTCCAAACCCTTTTTATACCTTTTTTTTCCCTTTCATGTGGTTTGTGTGGCTAAAAGTCAATCTATTGAGGGGGTGATGGTGATGCAGATGCCTGAGGGGAGGTGGCTCCTTGAGTGGCTATAGAAGATATCACACAGGGAGGCCATGTCATTCCTTAAACAACTCTCCACCCTATGTTAATCTTACCAGTTTGAAAGCCTTTGTCCTCGGCCAGGAGCATCCCTCCAGGGCGCTGAGACATCTCCTTCAACCCATCAGGCCTTATCAGGGGCCATCACCCCACACCCTTGAAATAAAAATAATTTTAAAAAAATTTGTTGCTTAGCTTCCTTACTTCTAAGGTCTAAGCGTTTCTAATAAATACATATTCTTTTTCTTCTGTCTGGGGCTAATCAATATGTTACTTATCTGCCTTACCGTCATTTTTGGCAAGGGCAGAAATCAACATCAGGCTGAAAAGATGCTGTAAATAAAAATGTTACAGAATAAAAACTTAAACTTAAATCCTGACCCCTGCAGAGCCTCATTAGTACAATTCACCCAGTCTCAATTCATCACCATTCATCACTGCTCATTATTTATAGTCCTTCAACTCATCTACAGTCTCTATGACCATGTTTCTAGCCAAGCCAACATGTATTAGTTTGTGTATGCTTTGGCGAGCTGGTATCAAAAGGTTTACTAAAATGCATGTATTATACCACTTGCCTTTCATCTGCTTATTTTGTAATCTTATCAGAAAGGTAGAAAAAGCAATCTGGCTAGATTTATCCTTTCTAAGCCTATTTGTCTTATTGCTTATGGTTCCATTATTAAAGCAGAGGAAAATAATCTTCTTTACTCGACCTCGCAATGCATTTATCATTTGCTTGCTTTTTATGGTTCTAATTTCACTAGCTCTTCAAGTTACAGTCACAAAACACTCTCAAAAATGGACCCTGACATAGAAAAAGAAATGTGCACAGTGGGGATAAGGTTTGTGGAAAGAAGCCCAGAAAGAGAACACAAGGTATACCAAATTTTATTCCTAAATCTGCCTCTTTGGACTGCAATGAACTGTGTGCACTAAAACTCAGCTCTGTAGCAAGCATTACAAATCAACTAGCCAGAGCATTTCAGCACTCCCTTAGCTTTAACCACATGAAAAGTCCCTCTTGACTTCAGGGTCTCCTCAAGTGTCACAAGCTAAGTACAAGCTTCACAGAAGGAAAAAATCAACTACAGTAAATCACAAGCCTCATTTATTAGCTCTGAGGGCCTACCTCCTGCAGATGGAGGAAGGAGTCATACAAAGTATGGATATTGATGCAACTGAGGTTGTCCAAGTTCCACACCTGGCTTTGAACAACCCAGCTCTTGCATTTTTTTCTGTTATGCCTCTTGATCAGCATTTATTCATATTCATCATTTTCTTTATACTTTGCTGTTGGGCTCCTGAGATTTGTTTTTGCTGTTCCCTGGGAGACCTTTTACAAGACCTCCCTGTTATACTCTCCCCTTGCAACTAAGTTAACATGCACACAATTCCTCTCTGCACCTGCAAATGGTAAAAATGGTTTGAGATGTTACCCAGTAACCTGCAGATCAAGTAGAGAGTCTTTAGTCACCAAAAAACCAAACCAAACCAAACCAAACCAAAAAATCAACCAAAAAAACCCACCAAACAAAAAAAGATCAAAAGATCAGATTAGAGGCCTGTGTTTTAAATAAGCATGTCATATCTGTCCATAGAATCTTTGGGTCTAATAGTTAAGAGCTGCAATTTTCATATGTCATTTTGCATGTCCCATTAGATGCTGAGACTTACTGAGTGTCCCTATAACATTTTTCCTTAAATATAATTTCATCGAGCCAGTAAAACCTAAGCCACCTCAAACCCCTCCCCCCCTAAATGAACCTTGTTAAAACGCCCAAACCCAGACCAACAGGCCAAGACAAAACCAACATACCACTACTACACTATAATGCTATGATGCTGCTTCACAAATGGTCAAGGAAAAATAAATAAAATAAATCATTATCAGCTGAAAGAGTAACAACATCTGCTAAGTCACTTTCAAATGAAAAAGTACCTTCTCCTCTTGGTAGTGGAAGGATGATATTGTCATAAGCCAATTAGAGTCTCTGACCAAGAGCTGGATTTTCAGCAACAATGGTAGTTCTGGAAGTGTTCAGCAAAAGAAAAACATGAACACGGTAGGAGAGATAAAAGGAGAAAGAAGACTGAAGAAGAGAACTCAAAAGAGATGTGATTCTTACTAACAAGACATTAGAAAGATCATGGTATTAAAAATATTCATAATAGAGACTGTTCTAGAAGAAAATGCACCCAAATAAAATGGAATACAGTGCAGGAAATGTTGAAATCAAGGAACACTAAAGTAAATGCTGATGAACAAGCAGTGACAAAAGAGAAATAGCAGTGTTCAGCCTGAATTGGATGCAGAAGCAATTTGAACCACTGCGTTTACTTTCTCTTCACCACCCTTCCCCCCCCCGCCCCTTACTTTTTCCTTTTATTAAATAAACCACTTCTGCTTATTCTAGGGAAAAAAACAAACATTCAACATTTCCGACATCTGTGAAACTGAAAACTGTGAGGCCATCCAGGAACACTGTGGATATGTGGAAGAGGGTTCAGTAAACAAAATGGATTTGCTCAGACTTTTGTGAATGTCATTTGCTTCCACAAGAAAGAAAATATTAAGATTTACAATTGCTTTGTAAGTGTTACATCACCAAACAGATCAGGAGACCTTAGAACAGATTTTACAGAGATGAGCAGCTCTAATTCTGTTTCCTGCTATTTAAGACACATGGGGTGTGGGGTCATGCTAACTGGTGAAAAGGACTTTAAGATGTGGATCTCCTGGCTTGTGCAATTCTTTCTCAACAGTATCGGGATCTTGAGTGCATTTTGCAAGACAGCAGTTGCCAAATGCAACACAGGGATACTTGTTTCACCGATGAAAGTACAGAGCACTTCAGTTTTAGTCAGAGAGACACAACCTAACATGTTTTGGCAGCTGAGGTAGAGGGCAGAAGCAGGGCAAAACATACATGCACATACTCTAGAAATCCCACTCATCATTCCCTCTACATTTCTGAGCCAAACAAGTCTTCTTACCCTTTTCAGTTCTGTAAGAGAAAAAGACTCACAACTATGATTCATACAAAAAGGTGGAAAGGATGCATCTTCAAACACATCACTTCACCTCAAAATTCAAGTAAGATTTACAGGACTTTTCTCAGTTGAGCTACAAAAGAGACAGAGACATTCCAGGGTGCACATGACTTCTGAAAATTTAGACTAGGTAATGTGTAATAAACATGTAAACACTCTTTCATTATTAATTACTCACAGGGCATAGGACTTCATTAAAGTTTCTTTCATTGATTATTATTGCAGCCACCTATTCAAATACAATTATTTGTGGAGAAGAATTGCACAGAAAAATCTTCATATCTGGATTTAGTCAATGTGCAGCTACATAATTTTTTAAACAATAGTAATTTTTAATTGCAGATCTACTTTGTTTGTTTAGATGTACTATATTTCAGAACTGCATTGTACAACAAAGTCTTATGCATTTGCAAAATTGTAGTGCACAGCTGTTTTGTTACTTATACTCCATTTAAAAATTAACTGGTTGGAAAATTAAGTTTGTCTGAAAACCATTACTTCTGATCTCACTTAAGTTTACACAACTTGCTATAAAAGTTTCTCTTATTTGAGCTGAAAATGTGATTCACCAGCAAAATAAATGCTATGTTAAAACTGCAGTCCAGAAAGAAATAGGCATTTTTATTTTCATTCTTTTCTTGTTTGGTGGCTTTCAACCAAAAATCTACAAATGTATTTAAGGGCAAAAGACCAAAGCAAACATGGCTGATTCAAATGAGAAGGTCAGTAAAGCTGGGAAACAGCTGCATGACTATCCTACTCTGATTAGAAGCTGTTACAGTCAAAATAAATAATTATCCAAGATACCAGTCAAACTCGTTCTGTGAATGGCCTTTGCTCAATGCTCTTTTAAAGAAGTAAAAGCATCAGAAGTTGTTTGCACAACCAATTAGGATAGGATGCAAGCAGAGAGCTAAACATTTCATTCAACAAAACTAGAGATATAATAGCACTGTCTTAGCTCAGGTATATCAGTGGCACAACTTGTGGTAACTTCAATAAGAGGAGCCTTGACCTCAAGAGTAAGGATGGTACTTGTTTCCTAATCATAAACTCTTCTTTCTACTAGTATTAGAAAAAGATGTTAGAGAAATTGCTCAGAAAATATGAATTTGGTGTTTATTTAAACAACAAAAGAAAACTAAAGATGTGTCTTTTTGCCTGTGTCATTCACCAGGTGGTCAGTGCACATCATCACATAAAACACACCAAATACCACGCAAAAAAATTAACACCTGCCATACAAGAGATAGCTGTAGTTGACGAATGCATCCATGGTTTCCAGTTCCCTCTTTAAGAAGGCACAAAGAAAAATGCTAGGCAGCAGTTAATCATGTTTTGCCCCATCACGTAGTCTGGTGATGTAAACTGACAGTTACCAGATGCAAGCCTGATGGTGACAAACCAAGGGCAGACACACATTCTCCCACGAGGTTCCTATTATGCCTCCTGGTGCCCACTCCAGCCATGACAGCTGAGAAGCTGCAGAGCCACTAGATGACATATTCACAAGGTGGGAGGAGGAGATGTAGGAGGTGGTACAGGGGAGTGTACCACTGCTGGTCTTAGCCAAGCACCAAACCAATCCTGGTGATGAAAGAGGACAGGGGGAATCTTACAGAAGCAGTTTTCCAGCAGAGAAAGCTAACCAAAGCCAAATACTGGGGTCTGACATGTTGTAGGAGAGAATTTCAGCTAATCAGGGACAGCCCTCAGAGGTATGAGGCAGAGATCCGCCGCCCCCCACACCATAAAACACCATTATAGACCTACACCAAGATCTTTGTGAAATAATTTCAGGTGGCAGCCATTACACAAAAAAGTGGCAACTTTCTTTTGGAGAGAGTCCAGGCTTAAATAGACCTCCTTGCTAAATCAGAATACCCACAATATTTTGATAGTAGGCTATCAAATGTGAACAAACCAGGAAACTGCTTGTTATATGCAAAGATCTTCCCTCTCTGTTTTGGCAACAAAACTTGGAATACCACTAGGCACTAAGGAATTAAACTGTGTAAAGGAAAAATAGGAAGACTGAAATGATTGCTGACGGATGTTAGCCCACGAAAATGCATCAGGGCAGTTAAAAGGAGGACAGTCAACACCTAACCTTTCACAGCATCTCCCTTGTAACTTCTGCAACTCACTGAAAGGTTCACATTGTCATTGTGCACATTGAGCACAAAATCTTACCAATGAACTGGAATAAACACCTCTACTGATTCCACACAGAAGACAGGGCATGACCAGTATAATCAAGTAATTTGAAAATAGAAAAAAAAGCAGGTTCAGCAGGTTTGGATGCACAGGACAGAAATCTGTGCTTCTGCATTGTAATAGCTTATTTCTTCTCTAAAGGCAAATGTCTATGATATTATGCCAGTTCATGGAATTGTCTCAATATAACTAGTTCTTCTACATTCAGTACACAAATATATTATTCCATTTTATTGCTATACAAACAACAATTTCCCACTATTACAAAATGAGCATACAATGAATCTCATATTCACCTTACTCCCCCAGTGCCTCTTCCTTATACAGAATGAATACAAAATGTGGAAGAATTAAGCTTGTGTGGCCAACACATATTCTAATACCTTTTCAGTGCTTGAAAAGTAAATGTTTCCAATCCCTCATAAATATATAACATTCAAATACATACAGATGCCTCTTATTTTTATATAAACATGAAGTTTTAGGAAAAAAAAAACTAAAAAAAAAATACAGTTGCCTTTAAGATAAAATGTCCATAGCATCCTCCCCTTTTTTCTCTGCTAGAAAACTGTAATTATAAACTTAATGTCATATCCAATGTTTTGTGTATTTTTTAAGTACAGCACTGGATACAAAAGTTAATTTCAGGCCTAAAAACAATGGTATGGTGCTATAAAGCCATTAACTGTATATTAAATTATACTACATTTCATTTGTACAACATTTCATTTTAGCTGTGATGGACCAGTAATTACTACTGATTATTTCTGATCTCTCACATATGAAAAAGCATAGCTGGTGAATTAGTGATGATAACCAATAATGAGAAGCAAGGGCATTTATACTTTCTCTTTGTACACCATTCAATTGCTATTAAAAAAATCCATTATGCTCTGTATTTTACTCCATAAGGCAGATGCAACCCATTAAATATATCTTTTACTTTCTCTCTTTTTTTTCAACAAAGATCACAAGATATTATCATATTACCTTTTCTCTCTCCCTGCACTGCCAGGCTCTGGCCAACCAATTCTGAATTTGCTTTCTCTTTCACATTTATCTGCATACTGTTAGGTGAAAGGTATTATTAATCATATCTTGTTGCTAGGCTACCTGGAGTTGTTCATTTAAGCTTAATGTTTCTCTTTGTTATAAAGTGCCACGAGGAACACACAGATCTGAGACAAGAAAACTACCTGCAGAAGCTGCTTAAAAATAAAATAAAATCAAGTATCTCATAACAGAATATGCATTAACAAGAAAAATAATTTTTAAAAATCCCCGTATAGTTTACAGTTTGCATAGTACAGTGTCATGGGAACATGGATGTTTTAGATAACTGAGATGCATAAGAATTAAAATTGAGGCTTGATGTTAAGCCTCACAGCTGCTGGAAGAGCTTTAAAGACACTACAATGTCTTTATTAGGAATAATTCTGTCATGAGAGCATTATCTAATATTCAGTGAAATGAACAGAAACCTATTTATCACATACAATTGGAAGAAAAATACCATATATACCTATGTAAATTAGCATACTGGTTGTAAGGTTACTTACATTAAGATTTACCTCTCTGCATATAGATTTGTATTCATTCTAACCCTTTACTACATTTTAAGATACTCACTTCACAAACACATTTCATCAAGTAAAACAACCTGATGCAATCCCATCATCCATACCCACCAGTCCACATTCACTCACAGAGGAGTACCTTACAAATGCAGCCACTCATTCCTGCAGACCCCCTACTCATGTATCTGCCACATCTAGGAAGAGTTACCAATGACTTGACACGGGTTTAACCTACATGTTACAAAGTTTGTGTAACAAAAGAGAATAAGGAGCACAAGAATAGGATGTGATTTAAACGACTCTTTTAACCTAGTGAGTAGCAGTTGTTCAGCTGAATAGGAAAACATGAAGCAAAATTCTAACACAGATAAGGCCATGTATGATTTTACTCCAAGACAGCAGGATGAAGTCCTCTGACTCTCGCAACATCTTTATACAACCTCCTAGCTCATTTAAAAATCTGCAAAAGGCCTGTTTATGTTACAGCTTTAATAAGGTTAGTGAAGTGAGGCAAGGCAACCCACACTGTTTTCCTTCCACTCTGCTCCAGCTTGTCTGTGCAGAATTAAAGGGAGATTAATTTACGCCATGAAGCTGGTGTACATAGCTGAAATACATCACTCTTACTCAGAAGACTGGCTAAAACAAAGGACATAATTAAATGACTTTCCAAGTATTTTGGAATACTGATACCCATATTTGATGGGTATTTTATAATATAATGTAATCAGCATATACAATACTAATATTTTAGTCCAGCGGATGAAATAAGTTTCATCTCTATAGGATCCCTTTCCATTACTGAAGACAGAAAGCATCCACTTTTGAGAGTTTCAGTATCTGTACATATGCTCTCGTAAATTTGGGTTGTAGCCCTTAAAAAACATAGCACCCACTCAACAGAGTGGGCACTCATAACTTCCTAATTCATCCATTCTGTTGAAATGCAAAAATTCTGAATACCAGCACAGACTGGCAAATCTTCTCTGTTTCTTCATGAAGTTCTGCCCTGCAAGTGAACACAGTGCTTTGACAAAATGACAGAAAGCAGTGTTACAGTTTTCAATACAGATTCCTGCCATGGACACTGGTTATTGTGCAGCGTTGGAGGGAAGTGAGAGGTCTCTGCTTTTCCCTTGTCCAAGAGGGTGCAGAGAAAGGAGACAGAGACTAGGACTCCAGGCAGTCCAGGCAAGAGAGCATTTATTGGGACAATCAACCAGGTTTTATAAGATCTCAGGGGGAAGATACCAGATCTGGGGCTGGATTGGGTGAAAACTTAGGAAGGGGCAGGGTCTAAGGTCCATTAACCAATGGAACTGGGACAAGGGCAGGGCTGGCTGTAGCCCTGGCCCTGCCCCCCCAGCCACGAGGCACAGGGGTCTTACACACAGGGCTTCCCACCTTGGAATAGCAGGGCAGAGAGGGGAGGGGGTCCAGGGGGCCCTCTGATCCCCGGGGTTCCTGAGTGGGGGCAGGCACTGCCTGGCCCAGGACGAGGCAAACTAGCTTAATGGGTACTCATCAACAGAAGAAAGAAAGCTCGAGGGATACAATAAACAGGATGTGGTGGTCATCAGCACAGCACACACAAGGTAACAGAATCAGGCAGGGGATGGCAATAAAAAAAAGACCCTATTACAAGTAAAACTACACTTTAAAACTTCAACAGCAAGTCTCTTAATCATTCAAGGTGTTTCTCCAGCGCTGTCTTCCTTGGGATCCATTTTCCTAGAGGTTATCACAAGAAACACACATGGGTGCAACAATGAAAGTAGTCTTCACCCTTTACAGAGCTAAGAAACCAAAAAATTACCGTTGGACACCAGAAGTGATACTGGACTCCTTTTTAGACTCTTGCTACCTAATACCTTGGTGATTTCCAAATAATAACTGCAAACAGTGCTTTTCCTGATTCTCCATGTTAAAAATAGATGTAAAATACTTCTGGAAGACATTACTACAGTGCATTCATGTGTCAGAAAAAAAAGAGTACAAAAATGGCCATAGTATGGAAGAGTACATGATTTTTCAGTTTCCTTTATTAATTATTTCCAATTAACTTTAATTTCTGCACTAACATTATAGGCATAGAGAACTTTGTATTCAGCATTTTCAGAAGTAATAAGCACTGGATTCTTAAGTCCCTAAGTAGAGATTTTATAAAAGCTGCGTTTGTAGCATTTGGGTTTTGAACTATCTACTGGTTAGATTAAAAACCATTTTGTTTCAAAAAATATTCCACTTATTTATTCTTTGTGGAAAAAGACAATAAAGTGGTGTTGTCCAAAACAAAGCTAGAAGCCAGGAGGTATATTTCTGGCACCTGCAGTTGTATTTTCCTTTGAGAAAGCTGAGATAAAGCCACACAGGCAATGCTGGGGACAGAGTTAGTCTTAAGCTGTGTTTAGAGCCTAATGTTAGACAGGTATTCACATATGTGATAAATGTAAGCCTAATTCGTGTAAAAAAAAATATAATAAAGTATACTGTATGGCTTGCCAAGATCATTCAGTGGGATTCTGGAAACACTGAATCTGGGCCTTGCAGAATATGCTGTCAACTTAGTTTAACATACAAAAGAGGAGTAAAAGAAAAAAAACCCCACCAAAGTTAATGACTAAAAGCAGCCTTTTGATACAAGTTAGAAACAATGTAAACAAAGATTAAGCTGGGTACTTCAACACAATAGGAGACAGACGCAATTAAGACAAGGACAGAGTACCCCAAGACAGAGATAAAAGCACTGAGCAGCTTAGCTTCTCAAACATAAATTTAAGTTAAGAATCACACCAAAGAAGATGCCAGCCCCATGATCACGGAGAATCAACAAGAAGAATCAGATGAAAGGATCTCAAGACGGAGAAAGAAGAAAATCATTTATTGGAACTGGTTAAAAATAAACCTACTTGAACTGTATCAAAAAGGAGCTTGCGAGCTCAAATGTGTGTCACTGATGGAGCGGAGACTCCCAGTGCACCCAGCACTGTTTTCTCTATAGCTTTCATTATTTATAAAATTAAACTACCCTTTATACCAAAATGATTGGCTATTTGGGTGATCATTTATAACAATATACTTCCATGGTCAAATTCTCAGAGATGAAAATAGCATGAAAACCACAGAAAGAGGTAATTGTTTTTACTTTGGATACTGACATTCTAAAACACTGAGTGAAAATATGCAACCTTTGCACAAAGCTAAGGCTGGCTGCCTGGTACAAATAGTGAGCAACTGCTTCTCTTCCACACTACACAAGTGGTCAGGACAGAAGCCATGTCAGTTTAGGAAACAAGACCAAATGATGCTCTGATGGTTTTTTTTAGGAAAAGATGAAGAACATGCAATATAGGCTTAGTAACTTAAACCATGCTGGTTGTCTTGATCAGGGGAAAAAGTTCTGGTGGCTCAAAAATTGTTCTGCTTGGTATACATGGAGATGCAGAAGCAATTTCAAAAGAATAAAAGATTCCACTGAAGCTGAGTCATGACTACCACATTGTTAGAGTAATACAGAAAGTCATGAGCCCTGAATTATTTCATGCTGCAGCAAGACTGCTACTTACACACAAATCACCTGACTAAAGGTAACTCAAGGTGTTTCCAACAACGGAAAGTCACTATTTGTGGATGTAATTTAGAGCACAGGGTAGTTGCCAAATATCTAGTTCCAAGCAACCTGGTTACCTTGCATCCTCCATATATATTTAAATAACACAAATGTATACAAATCATGTAAGTGCCTTGCCCCATATTAAAATATTTTGCATGCAATTATATAAAGGTATCACCAGTTAGATTAAAAAACTAAGTTAGATTTGGTTTTAAAAGCGGAACATACCAACCTCAGAATGCTTTGGGGATTGAACACTTTTATATACATCATTACTGATACTGTACTAAAAGTTACATTGATGAAGAGCTGTACCTCTGTCATTGGTTTTCATGGTAAGTACCAGATAGCTGTTTCATCAATTAAGATCTTTGGGAAGGGCTCTCCCCACATGGGTGTGCCCTTCTGGCCTGCGCAGTGGATTTTTTTTTAGGTGAGGCACAGCATGCGCAGAACTGGCCCCATCGTTTAAGTCCTAAGGTCCAGTTGCTACGGCCGAGCGAGCTTGGACAGTGACAGTGAAGTCCTCAGGACTGTCACAGCACCCGGTACTAACTGGGGCTGATCCTGCTGAGCATCCGAGATCTGACAGGATGGGATGGCAGGGAGGCATTGAACTGCCAGGGGATGGTCCCCACTGAGACTCGAACTCATGATCTTGGGATTCAGAGTCCAGAGCACTCTCCATTACACCATGGGACCACCCCAATGAAGATCTATTCTGTTTAAAATCTTACAAATGCGTTATTTTGACACTACAGCATTAAAAAAACCAAACCAAACCAAAAAACACTCAAGGAAGATGAGGTTCAGGTTAATTTAGAAGATCAAGCATTTCTCTAGAGAGAGAAAAACATCTAGGACAAATGTAGTAGTGCTTTAAGTTTACAAGAATTTGCTTTCTGGTTTGGCAATTCTGCTTTGATAATGCTTTGTACAGTACTAACTCCACTTTACTACCCAAGTAATTTTTCCCTTTTACTTCAGATTTCAGATGGGTAGGGGAGAAAAAAAAATCACACAAAACATCTTTTCTTAATATGAGGTACAATTATAGAAAAGCCTTCCTCTTTTATTACAGTTTTATAGAGAATATCCCACTGGTAAAAGTTAAAAAGGACAGCTGTACATGTATCATACAGTTTTAGTTTTGGAGTTAGCAACAAATACATTCTCGTAATTACATTTCACCAGAAGGAAAGAAAAAATAAAATTAAAATCTTGCTGTGCCTGTTGGTCTGATAACCACAGTTTCCACACTCATCATGTGGAAACCATTTCATTTCACACTCTTTTCCTGAGTTTCCACTCCCACTTTGTCTTTGGCAAAAACTACTTAATATCATATCCCTCTTTTTTGGCCTGGCCTTCCTTTCCTGAATTGCCATCTCTGTTTTCCCCACCAGATTGTACTGGATAGGTCAGCTGACCTTTGAAACGCCAAAGAATAATTCCACCTTCTTGCCAGTACACTGGGTTTAAGGTCCTACTTGCAAGTACTCAATTTTCTGGTAACACCTACTGCATTGTGGTTATCCACCTAAGTAGGTGTGCCTTATTTTCTTGACACACTTCTCAAATTACGACTTACATTCAAATTTTTGCTATTCAGATAAAAATGGTGACTTGTCCTTTCCTAAGGGCTAAGAACAGCTTTTGTTTCACAGGGATTGTCAAGACATTTCTGCCTTTGTTGCTCTTTAAACTCCCCATTTAACCAATCAAACAAAATCTGCTTTCTGTAACATATCATTCTGTCTTTACACACACACATTATGTCATTACACAAAATCTGCTTTCTGTAATACAGCATTCTGTCTTCACACAAGCCCTTTCCTTGTATATAGGATTTGTCTAACAGATTCTCATTTCTCCCATAATACATTTGAAGTGTATTTCCTCACTCTTGGATATACAGGAGCCTCAACATCTCCTGTCTTGCTAGTTCTGTGCATGCAGCTCAATATCTTACAGTCACAGTTCCTTGAATCAGAAGTAAGATTTCAGCTAATACCACTAGTGTATTGTCCAGAACTACAGTCTATACCCATGTTACAGCAACAACCAGATGTCTTGGCATGCTCCAAGTTTGAGAAGTGGTTCTTTTCTTCCACTTTTAATTGAAAATGAGTTATCTTAAACACAGTTTGTCCTTCTCAACCTTTATTATCTTCATCCCTCATGAAATATGTTTCCTCATCTGGAAAACTCATTCCACTTGAATTCCATTCTAGTTCCACCTGACAGCACCCCTCTGTACTTTCTGTCCAAACAACCTCTGTTCCATTGGCTCCAGAGATCTGGCCTTGAGATATGGCATTTGAGCTCCGATGGCCATGTACTACTGTTCATATCAGAATAATTGCAGTCTGAACCGATGGTTATATTTTAAGCCATAAATTTTGTTATTAACAGGTAGAGGACTGTAACAGAACTCTTCCGCATAGTAAAATAAATGCAAAAAGATTTTTATCTCTGTAGTACTCCACAAGTATACAAGTTTTGGAATACGTTCTGAGACACACTTTAGTTTCAGTAACGGCAAAAGATGAAGGTCATAGCATGGACTACATATCTTCAAAATATTTATTAAAGTAGCACTGATCACTAACTTAATTAGTTGTATCTGCAGTATTTTTCTCCTGATACTTTCCTTCTCTCCACAGATTTTCAGATTCAATGAACATTTTTTTCACTACTACTCTGTAGCAATTCTGTAATTCATTAAGAGTAATGACAATGCAGAAAAAGCAAAGGGTTTTCAATTTTTCTAGGAAGTACTGGGCTATAATAACATCCAATTACCAGTGCACCAAATAAGTGAAGAAAATAAAATAGGACTCATCCTGATTAAAAGTACTTTTTAAAGCAAATTTCAATAATAAACATCTATACTGTTAATACCTGCCTTAAGATAATGTTTTAAACTCTGCTGAAAATAACATCTTCCCCTTGTAAGTAGACGTTATCCTCAAACTTCTACAGTGTCCTGCAGATTTTTCCAAGTCAAGAATTTCTACTGCTGCTATAGAAAAAACCCCAGAGATTTAGAATAAAAAAAGGTAAAAATTAAGTACTGCAGAAATTAAACTCTAAAAAGTGGTATATATAAATTAGAAGCAAACTTTCCAACAAATAGGCAGTCCCCTATAGACTATCAAAGACATTTAGCAGTAAAGGGGCAAAGAACAATGGAACAAGAAAATCAACTAACAGAACATCAAGAAATCCAGTTTTTATACTGTAGCTTAGCTGTTCCACAAAAAGGGAAAAGGGTGTGCCATCATCTTCTGAAGGAATGGGAGAGACTTAAAACCCTATTTGTGTTTTGAGGTTTCAACATCCAGTAAGTAATTTAGAAACCTAACAACTTTATGTCCATGTATAGGAAAACATGATCTTTGTTGTCTTTTGCTTCTCCAGTTTCTTTTAAACATGAGCATAATTTTTAAGATGATTTAGATCTCAAATATCTTGGAAAGCTTGACTCACTACTAAGATGTTTTACCCAAATTACATATTTTTAAGATGCCAAAATATTGAATGCAGAAACTACTTAAGTTTGGAGACAAAGAGATCAAGAAGAGAGAGTAATTGTTTCTATATACCCTCACATCACACTCCTATGAAGGCTGCAGGGAAAGCACAAAGAATGCAGTACAAGATAACAAAATATCTGTGGATAACTCTGTCCCCATTTGTTGCTCTTTGGTTTTATAAGGAGTCACAAAAATACTTTACACTTCATTATTTCTATAGCACCTATGAGCAAAGTGTAGTCTGTTTTTTCAAGTCAGCCAACCAACCATTAGACTACCAGAAGTTAAATCTTTTAATATTCAAACTGTCTCACATTCAGTTCCTCATGCTCCATACGTGTGGGCGAAGAAACCCTGCAATTACTAGCCAAAAGGAACAAAGCATATTTCTACCTGCCAGCCTCTCTAACATCACTTGTAATACTTCACAAATTCAATTTTTTCTTTTTTATAAAAAGTTAAAAACATGGCTAAAGCTATCTAACTTTTGATAAGGAATAAACACTTTCCTTCAGTAAGCATGACAAGATAATGAACTATACCCACTTGTACATAAAAGTAAAACAAATCATTGAACAGTTTTAAATTATGGATGCACCAGAGCAGATAAAATAAATCACAAACATTTTGTGATAAACCCAGGATAATCTGGAAATAAAAGTCAAAAGAAGATGGAGAATGAAAATAGTTATCTATATCTCACCTACTTAAAGAAAAGATACTCTCTTCGTAGTACCACAAGATTCAATTGCATATATTGGTCAAAGGGACACGAAAAAGTGTATGAAGTAACAGTGTATAGATATTTAAAAATCCTGGTCCCAAATGTAAAAGAAAACATCCTAAACACTGCCCAGACATTTTTACTTTCATATATTTAAAACAGTTAATGGAATTTTCGTCTTATTCAGAATTATTGCTCTTGCTGTTTGCCAATTTTCTGAATTAGGACAGTTAGTTTTCTTTCTATTTCTCACATGTACAGTATTTTTGACAGATTGTTCCATTTAGTGGCTCAGTCTGTCTCTCACCACATTTTTGTCCAAAATAAGAAGTGTGCATATTACCTGCAGAAAATGCTGAGCTACTAAGGTCTCCATGAACAAACAAAAAAGCTGATTTTCTAGGAATGACAACTCTACTTTTTTCACATGAGATGGAGCCATTTTCTAAGCTCCTAGTTTCCTTCCGTACTGTTCCTCGTTTGTGAAGACAATAGAGACCTTCAAAACAATAACAAAGCGGTAGGTCACTCAGATATCTCAAGCCAGGCACCAAACAGGTGGTACTAGAAAAAGATAGAACAATACTCAAAGCAAAACACCACTTGAGTTGTAATTAATGTTGGTGTTTGTAAATCTTCAATATAATGTCAGGCTCTGCAACTTACACAAGTAAATTTATTCTGGTAATAGTTTCCAGGTACAGATTTTTCTGAATGTCAGTGCAGAGATAGTGGGCATTAAAATCCATAGTTTCAGGTAGCATGAAACCGAAAGCCCTGAAGACCTTTCACCTTACATTACCAAGCTAACCAGATACAGAACTAGCATCCAAAGAAATAAATAATAGGAAACTGGTTTCAGAGGTCAGATACCATTCATTTTTAATTTAAGGACAAAATTAGTTGTCCTGTGCAAGCAAAATTACTGCTGCAACAAACAAGTTCTTTATGATGACATTACTTTGGACAGCACAAGAGAATACATACAGAGAGCCATGATTTTTATATCTGACCACTAATAAGAATGTAGTTTTGCTCCCCACTCTGATTACTGGTATAATTAAGACTCCTTTTTCACTTTAGCTTATATTGTAAATGATTGCTTTTTAAGTCTTTTTGGTAAAAAACATCCTAGCCATAAATCTTTACAACATTTACATAAAAGGAGAAGGTAGTTTGAGTCTCTTGGGTGCAGATACGAGAAAACAAAGGAAGCTAATATATTTAAGTTAACCTGCTCTTCTTTATCGGTGCCTATTGGTTATGAATATTTTTCCTCTCCTACTTGAATATACCGTATATATAGCTCTTGGAATTAAAATTATAAGAAAAGAACATTCTGCTGGAGGGATAGAGAAGTAGGAGAACAAAAAGAAACAGTTAATCTGTCAAGCTCAGAGAAAAAGAATACTCAAAGAATTATGGGTGGTAGTTTGGATATTGCACAGAAAATTTAACAGTTTTGTCTTGGGAAGGTATATCCTTGATAATAAGAAGTATCTGTCGCCATGTCAAGTTGATGTGTTAAATACCACAAATTACCGGCTCTTGCACTGCTGTTTCCACTGTCTTTGCTCCACTCTAGAACAATCTCACAGAACTGAGCTGTTTATAGCTAGAGGATGAACAAAACATGAACAAATCCAAACATGCTTATATTAGGCTGAAAACCCCTGAATCAAAAATACATCTACTTTGTTTTTGAAAAAGAGAGGCAGCAAAAAGGTAAATAGAACATGGTAAAAACTTATTACATGCAGAAATATTCAGACTCTATTAGGACTTAATTTACCCAGTGCAAAGTGATTAAATGTTAACATTAATCCTGCAAAGTAAACATACAGATTTATGACATGTAAAGAAGAATATACCATGTTAATGAAACAGCTCTTGGTTAGACCACTGTGATCAACATTAATACTTTTAGAATAAACAGCACATCTTCTTCCACCACTCCTTTGGAAAGCACGAATGCTGGAATACGAAACTGAACTTTGTATACATTTCTATCATAAATCGTTAGCGAACTATAAATTATATTTTTCCAATATGTGAATACTCAAGTTATATACAAGTGCCTTACAGATATTGACATAATATTTAGTGGAAGTTAGACTTTTTAATTAAATACTTAATATTATTTAATATTTTAAATAAAGCAATACGCAAGATATTTGTTGCAGGTGTTGGGTTTTATTTTTTAGTTCTGCTTTATTGAGCCAAATATAAAATGACATTCAGAGCCAGAAAATTTGAGACAGTGAACAGAGTTGGCCTCTAAATGCAGTAAACTGAATATTCATACTGACATACTGATTAGTAACAGCTCTTAAACTAGGATAAATAGAGAAGTATGTTTATAGTTCAGATTTTATGCACCACCTGTCTGCTTTTCAACCACAGCTTCTGAGCCTGTACACAGTGACCACTATAATTTACACAGAATCATTTTCTTATAAATTTATTGACTAGACAATAAACTTTGATAATATAAATGATTTGGCTAAAAACACTTTGTAAGCAATGAAAGCAGAGCATAAATCATGAGGAGTGGCAAAATCCTATCTCAGGATTAAATTCATAATGACCCAGGTTTTCAGAGTCATTAAAAAGAAATGGAGCTTGGTTTTTTCTGTGAGGAATTTTCTCTTGCCTTTGTTAGCGCTCAAAGCACACCAAACATTACACAAGCCTCCACTGAACCCAAGATGCTATGTCCCTGTTAGTATGGGATTCAAATACCTGAAGAAGCCTGTAAAGTAGGACCTGGAATCAACTCTGCTTTGTAGATAGGGAACTAAGGCATACATTTTCTGCATGGTTGAATGTTTCTCAAGAAATCTACAGCAAGATCAGACAGAACTTGTTATCTTCCACCATATCTTGGACCTTGAATAATAGGTCACCCTTCCTCCCATAGGAAAGAGGCAAAAGAGTTTGATGCCATAAATCTCTGAATTTCCTGTTTACCAGGTAAGCACATTGTCAAGCAAAAGCCATCTACCTTCATGAAACAGAAACTTCTTCAATGTATAATGACTGAAAGAGAGTGGAACACGGTACAGAACAATTCCCCCTGCAGCATTTTATGTGGCAGGTCTGTTTTGCATTATTTTTTCCCTCCTCTACTCACAGAGCAGCATATGCACTTTGTTATCAGTACTTAAACTGGTCTTTCAAAAGGATCTTAAAATATACTTGAACTTGTCCTGATTTTGGTGGGGATTGAGTTAATTTTCCTCCTACTGGCTGCCACAGTGTTGTGTTTTGGTTTTAGTATGAGAATGGTGTTGTTACTACACTGATGTTTTTTTCAGTTGTTGCTAAGAAGTGTTTATACTAAGTCAAAGACTTTTCAGTTTCTCATGCCCTGCCAGCAAGAAGGCTGGAGGAGCAAAAGCTGAGAGGAGATACAGCCAGGACAGCTGACCCCAAGTGGCCAAAGGGATATTCCATATCATATGATGTCATGCTCAGTACATAAACTAAGGAGAAAGCTGGCTGAGCGTCAGTGCATGGGAACTATCTGGGCGTTGGTCAGCAGAGGGGTGAAAAACTGCATTTGGCATCACTTGTTTTGTATATTCTATTTCTTTTATCAGTATTACTATTTTCTTCCTTTCTGTCACAATAAATGCTTTCTCTTTACCAAATTTTCTCACTCCCATTCTTCCAATTCTCCCCCCAGCCTGCTGGGGTGGAGTGAGCGAGCTGCTGTGTGGTCTTTGGTTGCTGGCTGGGGTTAAACCAGGACAGAACTACACAACACACAGAGGATTAATAAAGCTGAAGAACCATGGAAGAACTTGGCAAACCTTTGCAGTTTTATATAGCCTAGCAATATGAAACCCCTTTCTATTCCTGGCTAGATTTCCTTCACACACTCTCTTTAAGAAGTTTATATAGAAAGAACACAAACTGTAGTACCACTAAAGGGTATTCACAATTCTAATTTTAGGCAGAGGAAACCAGCCTCTTTCTCAAGTCTTTTTTAAGTCCATGGAAAGACAGCAAATTCATAGGAGATGGTTAGAAAAAGACAACTGAACTGGATTTGTAATTGTAACTATGAAAAAAAAAAAAAGCCCAGCTGAAACTTCAAACCAGTGACACACTGGCATCTGTACCTGCCTGCTCGCAACTCATTTTTGGCTTCACCCAGAAGGATGTTCCTGTTTTTCCCAGTCTACCCATGCTCCAAACAACAAATATTATGAGCTCTCTGGTCCAAACTTAGTCAAAATTAGTGTGTGACACCAACACCAGTCAAACTACACTACAGAAGAGACTGAGAACTGAAGTTATCTTGGCAAAAAGAAGCATCCTTCTCTCTCCATTAACCACACTGGTCAGGAAGATCAGACTACCAATGCTAACATTTCTTTTTCAGCTCCCTCCTACATGTCTTGTCTCCTTTTTTCTCCTATATTTCATGATTCACATCCCTAGGCTTAAGATGCAAATTGTGATTTGAAATCTCTTCACATCTTCCTCGATGAATCTCCATATACAATTTACAAAACCTTACAGAAGTCCCCTTAGACCAACACGAAACTTCTCCCTTATTCCCGTATCACCACCACCATCGTTCAATAGGATATGGAAGATCTTGACTTTCTTCAATTAAATTCAGAGTCAAATGACTCTACAACCGTAATCCACTAAGGTCCTAGACTAAAATACTATAGCAAAGGTCTATCTTCCTTTCTTTTTCATTTTTATTTCTTAGAGCCTGTAAGAGGAATAGCATGTACCTGAGGAGGAAGAGGAGCACCATCTAGTACAGAACTATTTACACACATGGACATTCAAAGACACTCAATTTTGGACTTCTATAATCCAAGGCTATAATCAGTTGTCTTGGTCACAACAGCTATATCACGTTCAGTATCATGTGGGAAGCATGTTACAGTGTGTTACCACTCAAATCCAAAATATCTCAAACTTTTCAGAACAAAAGTGAGCTATGGAAATGGTCTTATTTCCTTAAAGCATAACACTGAAGTAAGTTGACATTACCTTCATTTCCATAAACCACTGTAGCCACTGACTGACACTTTGCGAGTTAAGCAAGAGAGGACTCAAATTCATACTGGCATTTCTACTGTCAGGCAAAAAAGTAGGAAGTGTGCATAAACCTGCAGTCCCATCCACGCTTGTCACTGTATCAATGAAAAGCAAGTGCATATGTCAGTTTCTCCTATTTGCACTACACATATAGAAGGCATGATGCTCTCTATCTTCTGTAACGCTGTTTTATATTCAACAGTGAGCCTTCACTGTTTCAGAAGAGTATCCACTAGGACAGCCCATTCAGTACAAACTATCAGATTAGAATTTGTCCTCAAAACAGTTGCCATGTGTTCAGGCAGCAGCTCCACTTGTGTTTTTAAATGAACAAAATGTTCAAACTTCCGCAGAGATTCAGCAACCTGAAGTATGTAATACTGCATCTCCTAATTGGATGGTTACTAAAAACAGACTTCTTGGTGACTTCTTCCTCCTCAAAATTTACTCTTGAAGAAGGATATAGTTTGTTACAAACACAACTACCAAACAACAAACGCATAAATGAAAGAAAGAACTGAGTGAGGCTTATAATACTTCCTGAAAGCTTTAAAATGTTTGATTAGATCTCCTTTGGAGATTATTTAATCTATGACTTAATGTTGTCTTTTTCTGACTTTCAGGAATTGATGTGAAAAGGAATGAGACCTCTATCTAACAGTTACAACAAAAGGTAGTACAGTTTCTATCAGAAAATATGACTTAGTAGAATTAAAATAAAACCCTCACAAGTCTGATAAAGAATGAAGAAAACAGATTTGTGTATCAGACTCTACACCTCATGCTTCAATAAACTGCCCAGGCAGACCTTGCTCACAAAATTCTGAGGACACTTTATCTCAAATCAAGACTTAATCAATTGATGTTGTGAGGTCATTTTATGAGAAATCATTCTTTAGAGGACAGACTGCAAAATATTTGCTAATAGTGTATGAAGTACTGTACCGAATTAAAGAAAGTACATTTGTCAAATAAATTAAGTGATACATTATCATTTGCTTTCTCCCTCTTAAATTCAAATTCAGTAAGCTATAATACATCTCCAATATATCAGCATGAGTTTAACAGGCCTTTGTTAAAGCTAGTAAAAACCTCAAACTCTTCTGAAGAAAAGTTTGACATTGTATTTTTTTTCCATTCTTAACATGATACTGTATATAAGCTACACATCGTATATTTCTTTGAACCAGAGTTCCTGAAAAAGCAAACTCAGATACTAAATAATGTAATTATTTTAAATTTTTCTTTGAAATAAACATGGAAGACTCTATTTTTCATTTGTGTTTAGTTTCTAGTTTGACAAAATTACATTTTCCAGTAAAATCATTCTGAAGATTTTCAAATAAACTCATCCTTAATTTATTTAATCATTATTTTTCTGGGATATGCTTACAAAATTATTAAACAAAGTCTTTGCAATTTAATTTTCCATTTTTTTTCAAGTGTAAACTTGTGTCAGGAAAATAAGTGAAAATTTTAATGTAAGTTAATGTAGGTAATTGCAACTATTTAGTGTTTACATAATTTTCCTTGGAGCCATTCTTTGGACCACCCAGCCTTGTAGGTTTTTTTCCCTCAAAATGCCCTAAAAGTGTTTATAGCTAACTTGGTTAAAATTATTAGTTATTCTTCCATTCATGCATCCCCCTCAGTTGAAAAAATCATTCAACAGTGAGCATTTGACACTACTGTCACCCTTCCCATTAACTGTTGACTAAGACAAGAAAATTGAATTTTGTCTGCTAAAGCTTAGGCAGCAGTTTCATAGCTAGAACACCCTGAGCTCCTGTCAGATGCTCAGTTTTTCTAAGCTGAAGAAGTGAATTGGCATACCTATACCCACTAATGACAGACAGCTCTTCTGAGATGAAATGGCAGCAGGTTAGTTCCTCGAAGCAGTTGAAAGAGTGATGGCAATAGCTTCACAAACACTGTCTAATCATTCTGCTCCCCAAAGGTGTTGCAGGTGATTGATATGCTAAAATTTCATTCTAGATGCTGATAAAAAACCCAAGCTATCACATAATTCTGTTTGCTCCCCTTATCCAGCAAATGTTTTGCCCAACTGAGACTGTCAGCTCCATTTCTAATCATTGTAAAAGCAACATTAAGCAAATGTGGCATTTGGAACACTTGATGCTTTATAGAAAAAACACAGAAAGCCTGACTTATTTTTCTTCCTCTCCATCTTTGGCACTAAGATATGCGTGTTTTGACAAATGCATGGCAAAAATATCCGCCTAATAAAAAACTAATCATGTCAGTCTGGTTACTGACCTCATTGGCAGAGAAGTGGAGTTCTACTTGTTACTCATTTAAAAAAAACATGCTAAACTTTGTCTTATGCAAAAATTTCTTTATACTCAAGCCCCTTTCCCCTCAAACATCTATCAGATATCAGAGCTACTCTTAACAAAATTTATTCTCTTGAAAGACAGTTTATTTACCCATGTGGGAGGTCAATCCCAGAACAGTCAGGAGAACAGTTAAATAAGTATCTCCTCCCTTTTTCTAAAAAAAGAAAAGTCGAATAACAACATTCTCCGAGTTACTATCAGTTCTTTGATAAGTACAAAGCTGAAGTCATACAATCATTCCTGACTAGTTTTTGCTATAGAAAAGCACAGAAAAGTACCAAAAATGTAAAAAAATAGCTAGGATGTTCTGCTGAGAATAACCAATAATCCATTAGTCACTTTTTTATGATCAGTAAATGACATTCTTACTGGGACAGAAAGTGGAAAATATGTTTTAGTGATCCAATGATAACACACTCTGGGGAATACCTTCATAGAATTAAAGAGCATGAGTATCCAGTATTCAAGCTGGACATTCCTCAACAGAGGAATCCCAGAGGAAAGGCACCAGTTAAGATGGCACTAATGGAAGAAGGAATAATTCAGGGCTACTGAACACATCTCAAATGCAGGAAGCCTCTAAATTATAAAACACAAAGGGCAAAGAAAATTATCTGAATTACTGTTATAAACGTCTCTTGTTTACATAGCCTACTTTAGGCACTGTTGCAGAGACCTTTGTATCTGACTTGATCTATTTTTCCTTCTTCTCTGACAAAGAAAACTGGCTTCATAAGCCTCTGCTTGAGATACCTGAAGCTAGAAGTGACCTGATATGTCTTACATGGCAGGGGATGATCACCTTGCTACTGTACTTGCTTGGCTCAAGTAGCATTTCTCTTTGAAAAGTAAAACTTCCAGGTTTCTAGCAGTCTGAAGGCCTCCCCTCACTGGTATTCATGGAACAAATAAGTCATTATATCTCATAAACATTTCTCATTCAAAAGAGTATTTATGATCCATTTGATTATACTGTCCTATTCAGGAAAGAAAACTCATCGGAGTATGATTTGGGCTTTTTTCTTGGACCATCTAGTTTGTCAGTCCATGCATTTTTTTCCCTGAGGGCTGAATGTCACATCACTAAACCTATTTTAGCCCCCTTTCAGCCTCTGCCTTCCCTCCCTTCCAACATAACTTGTTCCCCAGCTCACAGCATTACACCATTACAAGGTCTCCACATAAAAATGCTTGCTGTTACTTTACATTAGATGTTTAGACACAAGATTAGGCCTTGTTCCCTCACAACAAATATTTTGTTTTATTAGTAGCTGGAACACACTCCTATATAGATACAGTTTCCAATGAACATTTTTGATGATACAGTATTTGACATTGCATGAAATGCAAACATATTTATTTGCTCAGTTCTGTGGCTATTTATTGAAGAAAAAATGTGACTGACTGTAGCAATATAACTACCTGAGACTTTACCTCTCTGCCACATACACTTGTTGCACAAAATGCACTTTCACATCAGAGGATAACAACAAAAGCCAAACAATATTTGGAAAAGAAGCAGAACAGACATTTTAGGTACTTTGAGTTGGTCAAACTTCAGTGTTCCTCACACACACACAAAAATCTTTGTTAATTCTGTTGATCACCTGTATGATCAGTAGAAGCATCATCATTCTCTGAAGCACCAACCCTTTTGGCAAATAGTAATCATAGCATGAGGAAGATATTTTTACTTCTCACCATAAAAAGAGACGCTATTGCTACAAATTCACTGATTTAAAACCTCTACAACTGCAGCTGCATTAGCTTCTTCCAGACATTTGGAGGGCAAGGAAACAAACATCAGTGAGAACCGGAGTTCTTGAAAAACCTGAACTGTCAGACGTTTTTGAAGGCAAAACCACAGTTTTGGCCAGGATAGTCAGAATGCACCTGCAACTTTAATTCTACATCTCCTGCGCTTCAGAATGGCTGACTGTGTGATGACAGCCATCTTTTCAGGGTGTCACTGGAATAGGATTTAAGGATAGAGAATTTAAATAATGATTGATATGTGAGAAACAACACAGTTAAAGGACAGGTTTTTTGCACAGTTATCTGCAAAAATATTTTAGTGATAGGAACTGCCAGGAAATAGTTGGGTAAAAGTAGAACACAATCACAAAAAATGTTAACATGTACAATAGATATGTAATAATATAAAACAAGTTTAGTACACTTATTGTAACAGAAGTCATAATAGTGTTAGAATTAGACATCTGTGGTATCTGGCTTACCCTCCTTTCCTATTATCAAGGATCCAGAAATCATTTGCTTTCCTGTGCCATTTTTTTAAATGGCTCTTTTTTTCTATGGCTTACATCAGAGGGTAAACAGTAATAAAGTACATTTATTAGCAAATGTTCCAGCTTCAATAAACACCTTATTGAACAGACTGAACAAGCCTTTTTGATCCTTTCTTGGGTCTTTGGTCCTTGCTCGGGGACAAAACCAAAAATGTGCTATGCTACCAGCTCTACAGTTAGATATTCTGGCAACCTTCTGACTCAGGTGAAATACTCAGTCTCCAGGCCTAAATGAATGCTGAAAGGATAGCAAAATTTTGCAAAATAAACATCTGATCTCTCCCAAGAATTAATATGATTGCCTTAAGTGGCTACTAGTCCACATGGAATAGCTCACTTAAAATACCAAGATTAAAGTCTAACTTTCCAGAAAGGCGATTATTTATTTGGAGTGTGCATTGGTCATCACAGACTAGTCTTTGCTTAAACTGCTTTCTGAACTGCCATTCAGTGGTATTTTATTTATAGCATATTAATGCCAGCTGCCCAATATTTGCATTTTGGTAGCTGGAGAGGCAAGGCTGAATCTACTTGCCAAGAATACCTTGAACCCACCTGCCATTCACAGCATCTGGCAGTTTTATCTGCTTATATGTACATCAGTCCTAAACCTGATGCCAATAGATTTTTGTTATATTGCATGATCAATCATAACTTAAGGGGTAGCACACCTTAGCTATTTGCAGATTAATTCTACCAGAAAGGAACTTCTGCTCAAAGGGTAAATAAATCATGAAGTATTTATACCTCACTGCAACTATCTCAGCCTACATAAGTCCAGTCTCATCCGCTTGTTCATCTTCAAAATGGACACAATGAAGTGGAAAGATTGTAACAGAAAAGAAGTAGGGTGAAATTAATTTTGCCATCTGTAAGAGGATAAAGCAAATTAAAAAAAAAAAAAGAGTACAATAATCATGCCTTTATTATTTGTTATGTTTCATATATACTTTGTATTACCTCCCCTAATCCCATGAAACCAATTTTAAATACAGGAGCAAAGCCAGGGGGTTTTTTGTGGTTGTTTATCATCACTTTCTACCTGCCACCAGTCCCAAGATTGCAACAGCAAATCTTTCATCAAAAAATAACAGAAAGGAAGAAGAAAAATCATAAAATAATTATTGTAAAAATATTTTTTTTACAGTTTGTTGCTTCATTGCATATAATTAAATCCATGGCCACTCAGCCCACTCTCAATCAAATGGTTCTGCCCCTACAAGTAATTTCTTTAGTGGTTAGGAGTTTAGTCATATCAAATGGACTTTATTATTGCATTAATAATTCAGCAACTCCCACAGCAAAAGAGTAAAAAGGATAAAAACACATCCAAGTAAATTCCCATCCCTCTTCCAGCCTCCCTGAATTGTTTCTTTCCCTCTCATCACAGAACATGGCAGATTTGTTTCTTCTTCGGTGTCAGAATTTTACATATTCGATGACCTCTTTGAGGACTGCTAGTAAGCAGAAAAGGTCAGGCAACTTGAGAACCTTATATTCCCATGGAAATTTCAGTTTCTAAGGAAAACAAGTATCTGCCAGCTTTATTAATAACTGTTCTGTAGAGCTACTCAGCTCTAGTGTTTCTAAATAGCTTATAAATCAAGCTGAAGTTCATGAAAAGTCTTGATTCTTTGGCCTTACATCAAGAACAGAACTGCTTTCTGGAAAGTGTACCATAATTCTTGACTGCAATAACAGAATCATCTTAAAGCAATGACATTTAATGAATTATATGCATAACGTTTAAAGTAACAGGCTGCATTTTACACACAATCCAAATGTCATGATCTGCGTCAACAGATTGTAGCCCATTAGTTCTCAGTAGTGGGCAAGGCATACTGTGCATTAATGAAGCTTTGACAAGAGCAAGAAAGAGCTAGAAACAAAGTAAAATAAAAATAAAAATAATGCATCTATGTAGTTTCTTAATTTGTATTGCCAGGATTCACTTGAAAAGCATACTGTAATATTTTAATATACTGTAGTATTGGAGGCTTTAATGCAATAACATCATTGCAATAGACTCCACTGCATTATTTGGCAACTAAATATTCTGCCAGGAATAAAAAAAATAATTTTGCATAGATGAGTGGAGCAAAAAGTGAAATTTTATTTACCCAGCTTTATTAAGCTTTTGCTAACTAAAGCTTCTCCTGCCAGTCTTGTGAGGCCGAAGTCAAGAAGAATAAATCTGAAAAGTAACAGGGCTCAAGGATACTTGGTAGAAGAAACCAAAAGTTTCCATAACTAACAGCCATTCATTAATTAGAGAGCTACAATTTTTTATAATCCACTGCTGCCTCCAAAGCCCTCTGCAAAAGACAAAGCTGGTGGCCTTTCCATTACCTCTACTGTTTGTGTCCCTCATGAGCATGACCCTGACATTGTGCCCTGCCCAGCAAAGTAGCTAACCCTTCCACAAGGGGCACAGCACACACACCACTGTATTTTCATTCCCAATGAAATGCTGCCAAGAACAGCCACAGCAGGCAGCTTTTCCAGCAAACAAGAATGGTTGGAATCACACTGCAACTCCCAGGCAGGTAGAGGAAACACTGTTTGCATATCACAGCAAATGGGTGTTTTCACTGGAGAACCACAGCCCCCATCCTAACCCGAGAAAGCAAGATGCTTGTTCACATTAAGGCCTGCACAGCTGCATGTTTGGGAACCGCCAACTCCTGCATGAGAGCAGTAACATACTTTTCTCTTTAAACAAATCATTGTCTCCTATCTTTACCAGTCTCTGAAAACACAGTATGGTTATGCAAAGTCAAAGAAACCTCTCATACACCTTTGAACAGTAGAAAAACTATGAGGTTTTGGCAACAATTCAGGAACAACTGTGTTTCCTTCTCTTCTTTGGTCTGTATGCTCTTTTAAGAAGTTTAAGAAACAATATAAAGTATAATCAAAACTGCCCTTGTACACAATGTTTACTACACTTATTATTTCCTCTTAGACATATTTCTTCCCTTAACAGAGCTATTTTGTGTATGAATGGTGAAGCATCAGGTACTGATATTTTTCTGTTCAATGCAACTGAATGCTTTGAGCTGCAGCTAACAGAACTCATGCACCACATCTCCCTAGCTGATCATAATCAAAACCAAACACCTCTAAGCCCTCATATCTATTGCATATGATTTACTGAGAGGCAATATGCACATACCTAGGGCCCAGTTGCATAACTCTAAACAACCCCAAGTCCACTTGAGATGTTCCTAAGTGCATGCTTGTATTAAGCCTAGATCATAATATTATCTGTGTCAGAAAGTATTACAAACTCGTAGGAGCTTTCTCCATCTATACCCTTACACACATACATACAGCTGGGCAAATTTTTCCATTGTTAGATTATAATTGGTACTGAAATTACCTGCTCCATTCCAATCACATTAAATATAAAATCGGCTAACACCTCTTCTTTCACCTGGCATTTGCCCACAGTGAAATTTAATATTGGTTCTGATTATTCTTAACCTTAGGCTGGTGATCTTCAGTTACTTTTTTGGATGTTACCCAGTATCCATGACAGGCAGAAGACATCTCCTGTGGTGCATGTCAAAATTTGTGGCTATTAGGCCATCATCTGTTATGTTCTGGGGCAATAAAATTCTTTACTAGAAGACAAGTTTTTCCTTGCAATCTCTGTAACTCAGGAAACTCAATTTTCCAAATCCAATGACTTACTTTCTTAAGAGTTTTCCACTCATGTTGTCTGCTTGGCCCATAGTGGTTTTTGTGCATGGGAACTGAACTCCTTACAACCACTGCCTCAACACTGTATCCCACCCCTGCCATTCCAGGAGCTTCTGTGTGGCAGCATTCATGAGGAAAAAACCTCAAATCCGCCCCCCCCCCGAAA
Source organism: Sakesphorus luctuosus (assembly GCA_013396695.1). Taxonomy (NCBI): domain Eukaryota; kingdom Metazoa; phylum Chordata; class Aves; order Passeriformes; family Thamnophilidae; genus Sakesphorus; species Sakesphorus luctuosus. Next base: position 162,272 of record VWZD01007310.1, on the reverse strand, counting down.
AAAAAGCCAACCAAAAACCAAACAACTAACCAACCAAAAAAACCCAAAACAACACCAAAACCAAACAACCAAACCACCCCACCCCTCCTCTCCCCACCAAAAAAACCAAAAAAACCTAGTAGCATCCTCAAAAAAAAAAAAAAGGAGAAGGGAGAATGTTTATCATTCCTCAGATATTTTGGTAACTCATGTCATTGGCCCTTGTAGATGGTGCCCAGTTTAGGTTCTAGGAAGCTGGGGATAAGTGATGAAAATTGTGCCTCCTCAGCCTGATTTTCCTAGAGCTACTCCCTGTGAATTTCTGCCAGGATTGTGTGATAAAAAGCTGAATGATCAATATAAACAAAATTCTTTGACACAACGAAACTTTGAGGGACAAATTGTATTTGCTAGTAGCATCACACAGGTTTAATAGGGGTCAGTGATAGTCTTGGATGTCGGGGGAAGCTCTCAATGTGGTTAAGGAAACAACAATTTTTGGTGCGTATGAGAAGGACTAGAAGTAGTGAGAGTTCCTAAAGAACTGTAGGCAATAATTTTTTCTACAAGGTTGCACTTGCTGCCAACTACAGCTTTTCAAGTAGTACAGGATGCTACTGCACATCTTTGTTAAATCAAGATAAAAACAAACAAAATCCAAAGGAAATGGATGTGTGTGATATTCTATTCCCCATCACTTTACATCAAGTGAGGTTCATAAATGCCCGGGAACAGTTTCATCTATATACAGGGCAACACTTAAAACACGGCATGTTTTCCAGTTTTCTTGAGTAATGAATATTTCCTGTTTTATAGAAGGAACAGTCTTTAAGATGATTTGATCATTGACTTGGACTTTGGATAGAAATGAGCAAATGTAGGGGTTTGGAGGGAGTTTTGTTTTTGTTTTTTTTTTAATTTTGTATTTTTTTGTTGTTTAAACATAGCATTTGAAAAAACCCAACTAACTCTCCTTTATGCATGAAGACAGTAACATTCACTCCCACAGATATAGCCACAAGTCTCAAAGTTGGAGGAGCTGATATGTCCTGAATCTTCCCAGTTTCAAACTGACAGTTATGAAAAGTCTCCAACAGAAACACTGTAAAATGTAAAAACATTGTTTGCCATGGAATATGCCATTAATATAAATAAATAAAGCACAAAAAGTGAGGCAGTTGTCTGAAGAAGCAGGGACCTAAACTTGAAAGCCAAGCCAGTATCTATGCTGCTGTGAAATAATGATTACCATTAAGAATAAAAAAAAAAAAGAACTACAAATAAAACCAGGTTTTCCATATTAAAAAAACAAAACAAAAAACCCCACAAAACTCAAGGCACTTCTCTTCTTCCTTGAACTTTTGCTCCATGACATACATCACGTTTTTCCCAGCTAAATCATGCACATCATCTGTCAGACATTAATCCCTTGCACACTGCAATGGCTCATGTTACTTGTAACCTGTCAGCCTTCTGATCTTTAAATGTTTGCTTCACATATGTTCCAAGATGATCCAGAATTATCCCAAAGTTATAGAAATAGCCTGTTTACAGTAAAACTAAATGAGTAAAATTGAAAAAAAAAATGACAGAAACAAAGGTTTTTGAGTTTGAATAGCAAACCAGTTCTTCCATATAAGCTCATCCTCATGTATTCAAATAGCTGACTGCAGTAAGAAGATAGGTTTATGTTTAAAATATTTCTACCAGCAGTCCCTATTCCCATACAAAGCAGAGAAATGAAGGGAATACTTCAATATATATGCATATAAATATATATACACACACATTTAAACAAATACTAAGTTTAAGAAATGAAAGGTGTCCTGTGGAATTTACTTGTAGAGACCACATTACATGTTCTAACAGGACTGTTTGTAATCGAGCTACATATCAAAGCAGTCCAACATCAGACACAGAGGTAAGCAGCCTTAAATGTCCTCCAGATGCAAACACCTGCTCTTCTGAAAATGTGCAGTGCACTTAAGGAAAATGGAACCAGTCAGGAACAGAGAAACTTTCATCTTCTCACCATCATTGCTAGAGAGTAAGTCCTATGAGGACAGACTGAGGGAGCTAGGGGTTGTTTAGCTTGGAGGCTCAGGGGAGACCTTACCACTCTCTGTAACTGCCTGAAAGGAGGTTGTAGCCAGGTGGGGGTCGGCCTATTCTCCCAGGCAACAAGTGACAGAATGACAAGATACAGCCTCAAGCTGCACCAGGGGAGGTTCAAGCTGAATATCAGGAAGAACTTCTTCACAGAAAGGCTTGTTCAACATTGGAACTGACTGCTCAGGAAGGTGGTGGAGTCACCATTTCTGATGGTATTCAAGAAGTGACAGGATGGAGCACTTAGTATCATGGTTTATCTGACAAGGTAGTGATTGGTCAGAGGTGGAATTCAATGATCTTAGAGGTCTTTTCCAGCCTAAATAATTCTGATCTCATTTTTTTTCCCTAATGTTACTTCTAAACGATGAAGAAGGCTTCTGGAAGTAGACTGCTGTGGTCTAGGTACAAACAAGTTTGTGTGGGTTGTCAAAAGCTTATACACAATAATACATGAAACGTCATCAGCTTCCACTCAAACGTGCTATTGAATATATAGCTAAGAGGAGGTCCCCAGCCTTCATCCCATTTAGTTTCTTTTATACCATCACAACATGGAAGCTAAATACCAGAGGACAAAAACATACACCAACTCAAACACTCTTCCACAATACCCCCAAGAAAAATAGCATGGCAGGAATTTCTTCTAAGACAGAAGAATTTCTAAAATCAGCTGTGATTTAGCCATAGAATGATAAAAATAAACAGAATGAAATGCAAGATTGAGTGCTACTAAAATAACAGACCTGGGAAGAACATTCTCAGAAACAGATAAATACAGCCTTAAGTGTTACATACTGCAATATGAAATTTTAACTTATTTTTCCTAAAGCTTCTGGGGTTTGCAACTTCTGAAGACAGGGTGAGACTCTGCAATCTCTAGCTTATAAAACCATCTTGTTTTATATTCCAGTCTTACTTGTAATTTTGGATCATTATGGTTTGAAAAAAAACATAATTTTCCACCTGTTTCTTAAGAGATTTTTTTTCCCTGCTAAGACAATTGTTCTCTCCCTAGAGTTTCAGCCAGTGAAAGCTGAGGGGGAAAGAAAACCCTGTGTAACCTATGTTATATGGTGAAATTGACCTATAATAAGATTTTGTAGCATTTCTGGGACTTCAACAACTCTGTTCACCAAGCAGCATTTACTGATCCCACTGAATCCTCTTTCTTTTGGGCTGCAACCCAGTAATGGTGCAGATTCTTAAAAAAACCCCAAAGAAACAAAAACACTTTATAGAGCAAACACAGCATATTCTGACCAGAAGAGTGAAATTTAAACATATACAGCTTCATTGGAACAGCCTCATTAGTAGCTGGGCATTGTGAACCAGGAAGATTTGTTTGCCATACCAGTGATGTTCTCCATCCATTACCAAGACTTCCATAAACTACGCAGAACTTCAACAACAGAAATATTTCAATGTACTAGAATAATTATTCATGATTAATAACTGTTATTGAGCAGTGTCCTTTCCCTTTTATTTACAAACCTCTTTTCTACATTAATGTATTTTCAGAAAATTATCTATGAATTCCTTTGCAATCCAGTACATATGAACTGTCCTTTAAGCCACATCAATGTTCCTTCACTTAGACAAGGTTTAAATAAAGAACAACTTGCAGAAAGAGCAAAGAAGAAATACTATTGTGTATGCACACATTCATTTTCAACTTACAGTGTCAAGATAAGGAAGAAAGTTTTTCCACGGACTCAAAATATCTTACCAGATTATTAAAGGACCCAGAAGATCCTCTTGGAGTTCCAAATCTGGCACAGTGGGAAAACAAGCCCACCTGTTTATGCTGAGTAATGTGTAATAAGGATACAGAATCACAGAATATGCTGAGTTGGAAAGGACCTACAAGGATCATCAAGTCCAGCTCTTAACCCTCCACAGGACCAATCCCAAGAGTCACACCATGTGACTGAAAATACTGTCCAAATGCTTCTTGAAGTCTGTCAGTCTTGGTGCCATGACCGCTGCCCTAGGGAGCCTGTTCCAGTGCCCAACCACACTCTGGGTGAAGAGCCTTTTTCTAATATCCATTCGAGACCTCCCGTGATGGAATTCTGCCTGAATGGCTAGAGCAATAGCAGGCTAAGTTGTGAAAGCTCATGCTATTTCATGGAATTTCAAGCTTTTCCTAAGCAGGCTAAATTGTGAAAGCTCACGTTAATAGATGGAATTTTAAACTTATCCAAAGACATGATTTTTGTCAGAATTTTTATTTTGATTCTTCACAAAAAGAAGACCTGTGGCCTGAGGAATGGGGATAAGATCTGTGTGAAGGAGAACCTCAGGAGGTAGAGGCACAAACTGTAAAAGGATGTCTGGGCACAAATATGAAAGCACATGGACTGCAAAAGGACGTCTGGGCACCCACTGGTACTACAAAACTGGTATACTGCAAAGGGAGGAGAAAGCACTCAGAAAAATCTCAGTATCCTTAGGTGAGATATAACAATGCTAGGAAAGAGAAGAGTCAGACATTCTCATCCTAAGGAACCAGAAATCTGTGGTAGAGCAGGGTAGCCTTCTTCACATTAATTAGTAGTCATACTGCACCCCATGAAACATAAGGTAGTCCTTCATAATCATGACTTTAACAAGCACACTTCAAAAAAAGAAATTACACAAACTTTGAGGAGGAAAAAACCCAACACACAGCAAAACCCCACATAAAAAGCCCAGCATATAGCTCTAATCAGATATATATTCTCAGATTTTTTTTTTTAGTAATCAGTGATACTAAATAAATCAGTTGTCAAAAAAAGAAATAGTTTAAAAGTACAAAATTAGAAACTCTAACTTCAAACTCAAATTCACATCTCTGACATTGCAGGATTAAAACACAGGTGTTCTTTGCAATCCACAAGCCTCTAGTTCAGGTGATTCATGGTATAGAACTCAACATGAACCCTGGAAGACCCAGAAGTTTGCTTCTCCTGCATAAGATTATTAGCACTGGAAATTACTAAATAGGTAATAAGTAATTGCTTTCCCATCAGTGTCACAATATTTGATGCTTGCACTGAATAATGCAAGACTGCGTGGAGCACTGCCAAGTAAAGGTGTAGGATCTAGCTGAATTCATGTAGTTTCATATATGTATGTGAATTTATATATAAGTGCCTATATTTGTATATGGAGGATGTGAAATGCTCTTTATATATTACATTATTAATGTTGTCAATTAAATTTTCATCCAGATGAAATCTGTACACGTTGACGTGCCCATTGGACTATGGGCAAGTCTGTTCGCTATTATTCCACTGAGGTGAACTAAAGACATCCAACAGAAGGGCTCTACTATATCTAACTACAGATCTATCACCCTGTCTTTATGCACTCCATGCACAGAGCCAAACCAAGAAACTTGCCTGTTCTCTCAGTCTGCTAATATCTCTGAAAAACCATCAGGGAGGATCACCATGTAGCTAGCAGCTGTTTTTTAGACATCTCTAAATGAAAGATTTTCTGTTTTTTAAAATACAGAGATGATAAACATGACTAAAAATAATCTGAAGTGTCCAAGCACAGTGGGAGAGACCAGAAGACATGGCTGTGCTGAGAGGTGCATCCAGCTGCTGAGCCTGTGGGTGCCTCTGAAGCAGACGGACAGGATGACAAATTAGAGAAGGGGTTCCTGGGCTGCATACATTTGAGTAATGAGGGAAGTTTGTAAAAGTATATCAGAAAAAACATGCTTAGAGAAGATCAGTCTAGAGCAAAATAAGACAAACAGAGAAATCAACTCACACTTGAGATCTCAGACGTGAAGAGCAAGTAGAAAAAAGAGATCCAAAAAGAGAGAAAACAAACTATGAATAAAAAGTGGCATTATGTCTATTGTGAAAAATTATGAATAGCTAGAAAAAGTAGCAATAAGAATGGCAGGTGTGAAAGCAAATAGTCCAGCTTTAATATGGCAGGACAAACATTAACAGGGGAAATTGAAAACTACCATAAAATATTCAAGTTCCCCAGAAAATCTACATCTGACTTGTAATAATTCAAACCACAGCTAGGACAGCCTGAGAAATAAATATGAACATTACAAACAACAATTGAGTAAAATTCTTTTGGGAGATTGCGATATATAAAGGCTCCAAGTCACACATTCAGAGTGGCGAGCAGCAGCAGTTCACAGGTGCAAAACAGCTAGTTTCGTACTAAACTCAGGAACATCCAACTTCCCATCCCTTCAGCAACCAAATGTAAATACAAATTCTGTAGGTCTTGAGCAGGGCAAGATAAAAATAGTTCTGCCTGCAACAAACACTTGTCTCTACAGACTCACAACCTGGCAGTTGAGAAGCATGAGGTACACTTTCCATTTCCTAATAGAACATCAAAACACATGCTCAGCCACTTGCAGATTAAAACTAGCTGTCTTACAGCTGTGCAGCTAGTGATAGGATTAAAGGAACACACAAAATCCAAGCAAAGATACTTGTCAATTTGGAATTCTCTAGATACAGTTCATTCCCAAAAAAGCCACAGTGCACAACACATGGCGATATCAAAAACACAGCAGAAGAAGGGGAAAAAAGTAACTAAACTAATGTATATTGTGAATAGGCAAGTAAGTTTTATTTCATATTGACTCCAGAGCAGCATACAGGGAGGGAACATTAGAAAATTGAGCTGCAGAAAGTTTACAAGAGATACAGGTGTTTGAAATAAAAAAGAATGGCTCTCTACATGTTAAATTGGAAGAAGAAGCCAGAGCAGACACCAAAGAATGAGTTTTTGCCATGCTCTTGCCGACATATTTGATCTAGCTACCATTGAGAATGCCAAATTTTTTTTTTTATCTTTCTGAAGTGCTGTCATAACAGCAGTCCCGTGAGATAAAAGGGCACACAAAACTGCAGGCACACTTTAAGCTCACTAAGCATTTTGTTATTTTCTGATAGCTTCCATTTTATTACAGAAATGTTTTCACATGGAAATGACTTATGTGTGCAAAGAGAAGCCTCTCTCCTGAAAAAGATTATAGCAATACATCAACGAAAACCCCAAAGAAAGCATCTGATTGCCCAAAAGAACATAGTATGTCCTAATTAGTCCCTTATTATATTTTTCTTTTTAATGGTGGATACAGACAAAAGAAAGGAGTGGAAAAAACCACAGTGAGAAACAGCAACAAGGAACACTGCAAGGAAAGAAAGGTTAATTACAGCACAAGAAAAGATGCAAGGAATGTGAAGAATGTCAGCAAGTAAATAAATCAATAATCTACAGTCACCATCTACATTCCTGAACCACCTTGAAAGCAAGGATATCTGCCCTTAGCACTCCTGAAAACAGTAGAGATTTTCAAGGAAGACCCCCACCCTACTCCATGCTCAGTTTCTGCCAGCACCCTTATGTCAACAGCTGATTACAAGAGAATCTTTCCAAAGGGAGCCTGTACTACTTCTTGTAATGCAAGCTTGTAAATACCTTGGGACAGCCCAGAAACATTAAAGAGCCAAACATAATGTTGTCAGTGCATTTAGTTGAAAAAACCCTCAAGGTCATTATCAAACAATTGCAGGAATAATGCCCTAGATTCCCCCCTCAACACCGCTCTCTAAAACATACTGGAGCCTAGCAACTCATACGGAATAACAGCATAGATCAATAAAGCCAGAAAACTAACGTGGTTTTACAGATATATTTCTTCACAATGGTATCAATGTACTATTATAAAGTAAGACTTTTACAGAGGAAATGCAAGGTGAGCAATAGAGACACGAGGACCTAAAAGTCAAAACTTAAGAAGGTGGAAACATTCTGTATTGCTAATGGGGAGAAAAAAAACAACAAAAAAACAACCAAAATAACCCACCCAAACCAAAACAAAACCCAAAACAAAACCTCAAAGCCCCAAAGTAAGTATAAAACTAACATCAAGGATATGCCATCAAGTAACATGACACAATAGAAGTGGACCTGCAGAGCAAAGCAGTGGATGCTAAGGATCTTACTGATGTCCACCCCTTACACATTTCTGGGAGGTGGGGATTACTTCTGACTAATTCTAGACTAGTCCCATGAACTGAGCATCCAGTAGGGGTTGAGGTAAATTGCCTGGTTTAGTTATGTCCATAAGAGGATCCAGATCAACCTGTGCTGCAAACCAAAATATTGTAAATGGGGAACAAGAGTAATTCAACTCAGCATTCAACTGAGTCAGTGCTAACACAGATGTACCCAAAGTTGCAATATGACTCTGATGCTATATATAAAAAGTCTTGTAAGTCCAGTATCTGTCTGAAACAAACATCAACAAAAAATAAAAAGGAATATGATGATTTAATGAGCACTGTTGCTTAGAAGACCACTTCTGTCTACAAGACATAGCAGTAATACTCCAAAAATTGCTGTGCCAAAGAGAATTGGCAAAATGTACAAATTGGCATAATGTACAAATCCCACAGCAAATCATCATACAGAATAATTTCGAAACTGGACTTGCTTGTCTTCACACATACACAGAATGCTTTTGCAAATGAAGCTGACACAATACAATTAGATACCTGGGGGTATGTTTTTATGAGACTGAAGAAATTTCTTAATGAAGTGTGTTACCGGAGAAGACGCTGGGGTTTTGAGAACGTCGGTCTTTTTCTTTGTTTTCTGGGCTTTGACGGAACAGGAGCAGAGACACACTCTTCACAGAAGTTACGGTCAGCACACTGCTCCTTCATTGTTTACATAGCATACACACTTAACAATAGTACAGCAATACAATTGGCTAGTAGCTAGGGTGGATATCCAACTCCATACCCCTGGATTGGTCATCTTATTAAAACTATACCCTCTTATCCGTTCCCAGTAGAAACGGCTGCATTCTTTCTTATTATTTACTGTTCATCTTGCTACTGTTCTAAAACACAGGGGCCCCGTTTTCCCCTTTCTCCCTGGCCTGGGCTGTGCATATAGGCTTCTAGTAACACATTATGGCTTGTGTTACTGAAATATTTTTCTACAGAAGTGTATCAGTTAATACAATCCCTTTTTCAATGCCGTTCTACAGCAAAGGTAGGGGCTCCACCCCCAACTGTCCACATGTATTTAACAGATTTTACAGTTGTCTTTTAAATAGTTTATGCATTAAAAAAAAAAAGAGAGAGAGAATCTACTGTACCTGTATGTCGTTCTTCAATCCAAGCTGCTTGCAGATACATGAAGAGGAGTAGACCAGCTACTCCAAACAGCAGTACAGACACAAAGACTTGTCTTAGGTTCATGACCCTACCAGGAGACTTCTTTTCAGCTTTCAGAAAGATTCATGGCTAACTTTTCTGAAGTTTTCAGCATCCCTGCATCTTTGGTATCTTCCCCAGAGACAACAACCTGGAATAACAAGAGATGGAGGTTGTTCTGTTACATTTTTATTCTTCACCAGAAATTGTGTACACAGCATACTATATACAAGTTGGAAGTTTTACAAGCCATTACTTTCAGTGCTTATATATCTGCTCACTGTCTCGATGCTTTTTCTAACCCTGGATGAGTTCCAAGCAGAAGTGTTTCTCAAAGTAGCTGAAAAGACATTTCCACCTCTGCAACACCAAATATCACCCACTGCTGTAACAGCAGGCGATGATGATCCCAACGATTGTTGGATGTCACACCAGTGCACCACTCTGCCTGCCAACTATCACAGCTGAGAAGCCACAACAAACAGCTGGGGCATCCCAGGTGGCGGCGTCACACTCAGAGGCTGTCAGCCCTGTGATGGGCAACCCAAAAACTCTGTTTCTGGACCATAAAATCCTGTGCCCCTAAGAAAGTGAGCCTGCAGTCACTTCCACAACATGGCAACTCCACTTGCAGTGTTGTGGCATCAGTTCAACCTATGCATCCAGGAGTTGTAGTCTCATGTTCATCTTCAAATATAAGCCCAAGTTGAGTTTTTCAGGGCTAGGGAACATCAGCATTAAGATGATATCAGAAATGCAGGGGAAGAGGAATTAATGGATCATCTTTTCACTCAGCTATTTTGCAACATGGAGAAGGTCCTGTCAGAAACCCAGTTTTTGCCAGTAATAAGAATGAGCTCAAATGTAAAAATTGATCAAGTAAGTTACTTACCTGATACCCTGCACCTGCCACAAAAGGTTCATAAAATTCAGTCTATAATATCAGAACATAGAAGACACTGTGGATCACTAAAAAGACAACTCCCTAACCTGAACAAGAACGTGCTCACTTTGAAAGCACATTATTAGAAGCTGAAGAGCAACTGTTGAAACTGGCCTGCATAGCAGAAGTGTTAAAATTCAACATAATGGACACCCATATAAGTGCATATCTGACAGAAAAGTCTGGTGAACTACCACAAAGAATGCAAGTAAAAACTCAAGCTTTTAAGGCCATACAGCCTACTGGAAGATACTGACAGAGAAATCTGTTAAAAGACTAGACCCAAAGTATATGTGCATTCAAATACAAAGAAAATGCAGGCCCTTAACAGTTATTCTGAAACATACAAGTACTGCATGTTCCATGAGTTTATATTTTTAAACAACTCAATGCTGCTACATCTAAAACTGCTGAGTTTCTAAAAAGACAGTGCACATAAAGCTTAGCAGGAACTCCTATTAAAAACAGCTGCTGAATGAACAAAGTAACTACATTAGAAAGACAAAAAAGATTTCAAGAACAACAAAACTGTGTTCAGAACTTTTCAGATTTTTTCCAATTCTGTGTCATTAAACCATATGCTTCTCCTAAGTACAAACCTGCCAGCAGAAAATGTAACCCACAGTTTAAATATTAATCATTTTATATGTAATTGTTACATAGAAGACAGATAGCTAGACATTAACAGAATGTAAATGTTCTAGCTGGTCTTTTTTCTATGGGTCATGAAGCAACTGGTTCAAACTTGGCACATGAAAGAAGGGTATGTGCTTTATTCCACTTAGCTCTTTCTGCTTTGATTCTGCAGGGAGGGAATTTCCTGCATGCTCAATGCAAGTACCTCTTTGCAGCTATTGTGATGATGCACAGGATTGGAAGGAAGCAGCGAAGACTGGGCAAAACCAAAGAAAATGCTTGGGAAATTCTATGAAATGCTTTTTGTAAAGGTGTGAGTAGGGAAGCCTCTTTTCAGCCAGCTCTTCATTAGCTGTTATCACTCGCACCTTCTCTTCCTACTATGGTGCCCTCAGCATTCTCAGACTTGCAGTCCTCTTTACACTACAAAGTTTATCTATGTCTTTGCACCTTACTTCAGTGCTGCAGTAAATGCACTGTATGTCTTCAGAAATCACTCTGCTGATGAGACAGAAGCTTCCATCATAAGCAATGTTTCAAGAACCATTATTCAATAAACCAACAAGTACAAACCTCTTCTGTTTTCCCTTACACAAAAGGTGAGTTGTTCATGTAACAGGACACTGACAGCATCTGGATTAGGAAAAATAAATTACATGCAGCAAATAAATAAGATGTGAGGGTCTGAATAAGTGTCTGTGAAATAAATTATTTAAATTAGTGGTACTAAAAAGCAAGAAACAGTTTGTTTTGAAAAAAGTTGTTTGGATTCACAAGTTTCTCTCACAATAAAAAAGTGAGCAATCTGGACACACACAGTGACAGTGGCATGCTCCAAATAAGCCTGCCTTTGTGGTTTTGTCATTTGCTTTCATCTCCAACTGCATAAAACTCCCATATTTTCATCCCTTCTTGTGGAAAAACAGCGTCGTTGGGGGGCAAGAAGAGCTTTCTCAGGCCATATGGACAATGCTGAAAGTAAAGTATCTCACACCACATCTCCACAAACATTGCCAACACATGTAGGCTGGTACCACTGCTCTCTCCAGTCACTTTCATGATCCCTGACTGCCTACCTCTTGCCACCATGAGGGCCTACACACCTTTGCAGTTACATTCTTCTGAACGTTCATCCAGCTAAACAGTGTGATGAATAGCTCACCCAGCTAAAAACTGCTACAGGAAAAAGGAATGGGGACCTTATTGAACAAGGAAGTCAGAAAACACTGGTTTAATTAAATTATAGCCCCCAAAGGATGTACCCAAGGAATAGTGCCAGTATTTTTTCCTTTAGCAGTAGCAGGTATCACATGCATCCATGACACATGATAACACAGGATATACAACTGACCTTGCCCAAACACCATCATGGTTGCATGCAGCACCACCTACGAGCCCTGAAATGTGATGATGCAGATGCACAGCAAAATCAATAGCACTTCCTAGAAATTTAAGCTGTCAATAAGAAAACACATGTTTTTCTACTAGGCTAGTTTTGGGTTTGAATGGATAGAAGTTCCTAAAACTGTAATTATTTGTTTATGTGTTGGCTAAGTTTTATAATTAGTGTCAAACAAGAGTAACATTACTTTTAATTAAGATTACCTATTTTATCACTGGTCAGACTCTAAATACATCAAAGCCATTAAAACTCTGAAGCTATTCTGCTACCTTATAAGATTTTAAAGGCTTTTCAGCTTGAATAAGTAGTTTAATTTATTTAACGCAGTGATTTGTAACCCCCATATGAAAAAATTATAGTGACATTTAAAAAAGTCTGTGTCTATGAGTCTTCTATCAGAACTTGAAAAATGGCTGCACAACTCTGACAAATTTGTTCCTTAGCTATTAAAAAGCAGTGCTCATGGATAACACTTTCAGGCATCCCGGGAAAGAGGAAATACCTGCAAATATTCTTTAACTAAGATAAACGGTTTTTTTGTGACTGTGAAGAGCCACAAGCAATTACTTTCAACCTAAGTATTTTCAAAAGAGATCAGCAGTATCCAGAGGTTCAGCAGCCCTCCTTAAGCTGTGAATCTTTCTTCATTCCCAGTCCTGGGCAACATGACTTCAACTCCACTGGCGGGTATCTTGACCATTCTGCTGGATGGACTTCTTGCCACAGAGAAACTAACAGAGCCCAGCCCTTGCTGCGGGCAAACTAATGCTTTGTCCCTCTTCATCTATGCTGAACTAGGTTCTTGCTTTTGCTCAACCTCATCCCCATCTCTTTTGAGTGTATGGACCCCACTGTTCCATCTGTTTCAACTCAAGCTTTCACAGAAAATGTCACAGTGACCCATGCACCCCAAAATTTCAAGTCCTTTTGAGTTTTGGAAAGATTACTACATATTATTCTTATCCACCACGGAGAAACAGTTAATCTGGCTGACAACAGCATTACATGCCTTAGATGACAAACACAGCGTTCTTTGCAGCAAAAATTTCGAAACTGACAAGTCTATCATCATTCATTTCTGAGTCCAAATGGTTTAACATTTGTCAAATATTAAGAGTTTTGAGAATGCACATTCCACAGATACAAATTCCTCGCATTTTCCTCATTGTGTTTTGGGTTCAAAGAGGCACGTTCCAGTACAGGGCCAACATAAGCAACTGAAATAACACATCCACCCAAAAAGGGGGAAGAGTGCACCTCCTGCTCTTGGCATGATTCCTGATTTCAGTACATCATCCACCTTCTTTTTCCTGGCAAGTAAATATATCTGCAGCTGAGGAGAAGCACATCAGCACTCAGGTACATTTGCTGGCTTCTTCCTATTCTAGACCACGCAAAATCAATGACAACTAGTTATAGTATATTTGCCTAACTTTAGATTTCCTTGACACTGTGACCCTCATTATTACGTAGTTCTAAAATTAAGGACATATAAAAGTCAAAGATTAGATTGCCTCAAACTATTTAGAAATCTTCCTTTTAAATTCCCCTTTACCTTATTTTCCTTCACCTGAAAAAAAAATAAAGAAGCATGGTTAACCAGCAGAATATAGATGCAAAAAACCCAGACACTCCTTATAATGGTCAAAGCATTCATATTACTGTGGGATATCACAAATTCCCACCCACTTAGTATCTCCTTAGACACAACTGAATTAATGAAAGCAAAATGAGAAAAAGGACACAGAAAAAAATGAGAAAAAGGACACACAAAGCTACTGTAACCCCATACATGTTTTGTTCTTTTCTTTTTCATTCTCTCTTTCCTTCCTTACCTCAAGAAGCACCACATTTTCTGATACATCTACTGGAGTTATCACAGCACAAAATTCCGCACCAAGGAATGTTCTGCTGGACACTGGCCCAGGCTACTTTCAGTGCAGTCTGTGGAAAGAGGCAACGATATCTTCTGACTTCTACACTCCCCCTTCTCCCTCACTTCTCATCTGTTAGCTTGTGTCCTACTTCACATGCAGATGATCTTCCAGGATCACCTTTCCACTGTCCACATCTCAACTTTCTGGCTTCAGAACAACTCGCATAAGGCACAGCTCCAGCTCTTAACAATGCTTGCACAGTTCCTCATATCAGGCAGTGCTGCTTTTTGTTCTGGTTTATTCCAAAGGTTGCCAGGAATAAACATATAGTATTTGCCATTTTCTGACTCCAGCAAGCTCTGCTGAGTATTATGCTTGGGTGAAGTCAAATGCCCTGCAGAAATTTGGTATGAGTAGGCAGATCAAGATAATCAAATTCAGTGTTGCTGAGAAAGTTTGTAAAAATTAAAAAAACCACAACTAACCAATTAAACAAAAAAAACATCACCACCCAAAAAAAAAAAAAAAAAAAAACAACCAAAAAAACCAACCAACCAACCAACCAAAAAAAAACCAAACAGCCAAAAATCACCCGAAATCAAATCAAAATTCCCTTAATGTAGCCCTTCCTGTCCATACAAATCTACTGGGGGGAATACAGACAGGGCATTGGGGAGATACCCAGCATCCAGGCCCACTGGTACATCAGTCCTGCTGACATGTCAGCAACTTCTGTGCATGAAGAGCTGCTTATAAGAGTGGTGTTTCCAAGTGTAACCGAAGACACCATCTGGCCTGCACAACTTTTATCACTGGCAATAACAGAAGATTACTACCTTCAAACATTGCAAATCAAGTTAAAAGAATTTTGTTGAGAGTTCAATAAGACACAAATAGTGAAGTATTTTTTCATTAAATACTCAAGGTTTTGTTTTCAAAGGAGAGAGCTATTTTTATCAAAGTGCGCATCTTTCACTCGCCCACTGATAACCCTGAAACAATAAAACCCTTTTAAAAAATAGAGATTAAAAATTTAAAATTTCAACAGTAGTCAGGAAATTTCATACATCATCGTCATCAAACTAACTTCCCATCCAGCCAACTCGTACATATTTACCATTTTTCAACTTCACTTTCCCTTGTTACATAGCAGACCACAATGTTGTTATAGCAATTAAGTTTTGTTATTAATGCATTTTACAGCATACAACATATTGTACAAAATTAATGATCTGACAAAGAGAATATGGTTTGCATTTGATTTCACCATTTTAAGCTATTAACGTCACTAGTTCCTCATTAACCTTTCAATATATTTTCAAAGAAAAAAAACCTCCTTTTAATGAAGTAATGGATGAAGACAAGACTCATTTTAGTCAAGAGGCATATATTGGTTTCTGATGCTATTAGATCTTTCCATAGGAATTGTACTAGGTGACCAAAAGCAATCCATAGCACCTGCATTGCTTCTGCGAACATGCACACCACTTACCTGGTCCTGCACCTCAACCATAAATCCTATCAAACTTCAGACTACAGTGGCTTAATGCACACAGCAAGTTGCCTCACACACTTGCAGGTTATTTTAACGCTGCAGTTCTAACAAACAAAAGTTATACTTGTGTTAATAACAGGTAAATGCCTCGCTGTCCTATACATGGGTATGCAGGTTAACACACCAGCATCATGGAAAGTTGTGGCTACTTACAGGTAACAGAGAGGACACAGAAAGTATCAGGGTCTGGAATCTGACCACATCACCAGAATATTCACTTCGAAGGATTTCACTCTACAGCTGCTGGACATCTCACTTGAAAAAGGAAAAATCATTATTACTCTTAGTAACAGTTACCAGTCAGGACTGACGGACGTGAAGAGACAAAGAAGTTTGGCATGTTTAGCTCTTACCTGTTTGAAGCACTGCTGGAAGTCAGCGATCAGTCCTATACCGAAGTCACCTGAATTTTGGGAAGCTAAAACAGGAACAGGGCTCACAAGACAGCAGCTTGATGGCTCTCAGTCTTCTAGCAGGATTGAAAAGTGGGCTTCCCCCCTCTCTTAGAACGGGGAAGACTAGGAGAAGCAAGATCGTCCCTTTTTTTGAACTGGAGAAATTACACGGTCTTGTTTACGGACTGCAGTGACCCAGGTGCTATCAGCATGCCAACAAGGCTCGCAGCCTGCCCCAGTCATCCACTCAACTGCTGGAAAACGCACAGGCAATACCAGCCCATTTTTTTTATTTTGGAGACGTGCCACGAATTCCCGATTCCCGGCGTGTGACGGAGTGGGAAGGCGCGGGGGTGCGAGGAGTCAGCAGAAAAGTTGGTTGGTGTGCGAGGCGCAGCCCCGCGCGGTGCCGCAGCGAGNGGCTGCTGGTGGGGCCGGGGAGGAGATCCCGCAG
This sequence comes from Sakesphorus luctuosus, assembly GCA_013396695.1. NCBI lineage: Eukaryota > Metazoa > Chordata > Aves > Passeriformes > Thamnophilidae > Sakesphorus > Sakesphorus luctuosus. Next base: position 145,720 of record VWZD01007310.1, on the reverse strand, counting down.
CAAGCCCACCCACCCAAGGTCCCGCTCGAACTGGGTGGGTGCCCTGTGGCAGCCCCTCACCTGCCCGCCGCTCCCGGGAGGCACCTCCCCAGCGGCGCCTACACGCAAACTTTTCTCGCCAAACTTTGGGGCCGGGCGGGCTGGGGAGGGGCCCCCAGCGGCGCCGGACCCCCCAGCCCGAGCGGGCGGGTCCCCCCGGGGGCAGGTGAGTCCCGCTCCGCACAGCCCGCACCATGGCGAGACCAGCTGCGCTCCCTCCCTTGCCGCCCGGCGCCCGGAGATGAAGAGCTTTGCTAACAGGTTTTTGCTGTTACATATGCAGGGTAACTCTCCCTGTGCTAGCAAATAAATATGTCTAAGCTGCCAGGTAGAGGCAAGTCATAGTTTTAATTAGCTACTAAAACAGGTAGAGTAGAAACTTTATTGCCGTCTATGGGAAACGGAATGACAGAGAGAAATATTTAATTAGTGCTTACTAGAGCATCGTATGTGCCTTACAAACGTTATCGGCTTATTGTGACAATAGACCAACCATATAGATAAATGACATTATCTCTCTAATGGGAATATTGCTTTGCTTACGTTTCTTTGAGGAAGCCCTTAAAGAAATAGCTCTGGCTCTTGCTAAGATCAGGTAAGCACGGAGGACTTTTGACTTTCCAGAGCTGTACTGAAACCATTTCTATCCATTTCTCATTTAGGCATTTCACTTCAGTGCTATGTCCCTAGAATTACTCCAGCATGCATTTCTGAAATGTACCCTGATTGATTGTGCCATTGCTCACTTACGGCATAAGGCCTTTATTGGAGTAACAATAACTTAACTCTCGTGTTTTTACAACATCCTTTACCCTAACAGTTCTCAAATCATCTCACACTCTGGTACAGCTATCACACGGGGATCACTTCTCTAACCAGCGAAGGGCCACCACCTTTGGTGTGAAACTGAACATTGCTCGTGAGCTGAAGACAAATGTTTCAGAGCAGAGAGTTAGAGAGCTACGTGCTGCTCAGATTTCCTGGGAGGTTTAAGGAAAGTGTGATTACTTATTCCAGAACAACTTAGATGTTCATTGAAAAGTACTCCAGGATCTGTAGCAGCCATAGGCAGCCAAGGTCTGTGCTCACGAGTGTTCACTTAGTTTGTGTGAACACATATGACCTCAGCCTGGTGCTGTTAATTTTCCCTTTTTTGTCTCACTTAAGGGTTTCCCTAGTTCATTATAGAGGCTGGTAGCTCAGAGCAGACCCAGGGAACCAAGATTTGTCATTTAAAGCCAGCCATAGGTCCATTTTAAAGTTCCAGTGAGTAGACTATCCCTCACACCTGTAGCTTGTCTGGCTCTCTGCTAGACATAGAAGGAAACAAAGGAGGGAGGGAAGCAAAATGTCAGTTGTTTNCTTCGGGGTCGAGCCGCAGCCCCCTCGGCGGCCGGTCCCGACGCCTGAGCCCCTCGCCACGGCCGCGCCAGAGGGCCGGGGCTGGCGCCCCTGTGCCACCGCCGCCCCCCGGGGCCGGTCTGCGCTGAGCGCACCCGGGCGGCCGCACCACCGCCGCCGCCTCCCGCTCCGGGCGCCCCGGGGCTGGGCGGTNACAGGTTTTTGCTGTTACATATGCAGGGTAACTCTCCCTGTGCTAGCAAATAAATATGTCTAAGCTGCCAGGTAGAGGCAAGTCATAGTTTTAATTAGCTACTAAAACAGGTAGAGTAGAAACTTTATTGCCGTCTATGGGAAACGGAATGACAGAGAGAAATATTTAATTAGTGCTTACTAGAGCATCGTATGTGCCTTACAAACGTTATCGGCTTATTGTGACAATAGACCAACCATATAGATAAATGACATTATCTCTCTAATGGGAATATTGCTTTGCTTACGTTTCTTTGAGGAAGCCCTTAAAGAAATAGCTCTGGCTCTTGCTAAGATCAGGTAAGCACGGAGGACTTTTGACTTTCCAGAGCTGTACTGAAACCATTTCTATCCATTTCTCATTTAGGCATTTCACTTCAGTGCTATGTCCCTAGAATTACTCCAGCATGCATTTCTGAAATGTACCCTGATTGATTGTGCCATTGCTCACTTACGGCATAAGGCCTTTATTGGAGTAACAATAACTTAACTCTCGTGTTTTTACAACATCCTTTACCCTAACAGTTCTCAAATCATCTCACACTCTGGTACAGCTATCACACGGGGATCACTTCTCTAACCAGCGAAGGGCCACCACCTTTGGTGTGAAACTGAACATTGCTCGTGAGCTGAAGACAAATGTTTCAGAGCAGAGAGTTAGAGAGCTACGTGCTGCTCAGATTTCCTGGGAGGTTTAAGGAAAGTGTGATTACTTATTCCAGAACAGCTTAGATGTTCATTGAAAAGTACTCCAGGATCTGTAGCAGCCATAGGCAGCCAAGGTCTGTGCTCACGAGTGTTCACTTAGTTTGTGTGAACACATATGACCTCAGCCTGGTGCTGTTAATTTTCCCTTTTTTGTCTCACTTAAGGGTTTCCCTAGTTCATTATAGAGGCTGGTAGCTCAGAGCAGACCCAGGGAACCAAGATTTGTCATTTAAAGCCAGCCATAGGTCCATTTTAAAGTTCCAGTGAGTAGACTATCCCTCACACCTGTAGCTTGTCTGGCTCTCTGCTAGACATAGAAGGAAACAAAGGAGGGAGGGAAGCAAAATGTCAGTTGTTTGCTATTTCAAAAGAGTTGAGCATATTTCCCCTTTCAGACAACCCAGCAGGCATATGATACTATGTTAACCATATGCCTTAAGAAAAAAATGCAACCTCATATTTAAATTATAGATCTATTAGTCCCTGATGGCCAGTGAGATTTTAGAGGAAGAAAACGTGTTTACTGAATTTCATTTTCCTGAGGTAATACACTCAGAAGATTGTAATGAAGGTCACTAAAGCTTCTACTAAGGATATACAGATTAACCTTCTGAGTGTTGTAGATTTAATTTCACTCAATAAGTACATGCTGCAAACATATTTCTTCAGATTGATCTACTCAGTCTGAACCCATCAACCAATTAAAGTTATATATAACACTGAAAAGATCAGATGTCTTGATTTTTATTTTTCTTCATTTAAAGGACTAAATTAATTGATTTGGAATAAAGCCAAGTGTTGTTTTACAACTTAATAAGACAAACCCCCCCAAAACTAGACCAGTGTGTTTAGCTTATATAATACTTGTTCCACCACACTCTCTTCCAGTGCAGAGGCTATATTCCAGCTCTGGATATAAGAATCTTTACTAGATTAAAGATTAAACATTCTACATGCAGGTGAAATTAGAGACTGGATTAGGAAGCTCATCAACTACGTATATGTAATCAACACCTTCTGAAGCTTGTCATGCAGCAAAAAAACAAATTACAAAAGGGTGGCGGCAGTCTGTCTGTGTCAGCAGGGCTGGTGCAGAGCCAGCCTACATCAGAAACCCTATTCTTGGCAGGTTTCTGCATGTTTCCTATGAATTCTGGTAGACAAGCAGCTCAATAGTTAAGGTAGCAGCAGCATCTTCTGAAAGCAGTGAAACAGCAGCCAGGTGGTGGTGCCTTCTTGCAGGAACTGGAGGAGTCAGTGCATTTAGAGAAGAAAGATAAAAGTCATGAATTGAAACTGAAACCTGCCAAAAATTAGGGGTCAATTCACTGAAATAAATGCACTTTTACTCTACAGTAAGGTCAGTTTTGGATTTTTACATGTTTCCTGTGTAGATTTTCGGGGACAGCCACGGAGGAAAGTTTGGTGTGGAGGGTAGGTCACAGTAACTCACACTCACAGCTGCTTCTCTGGACTGCTAGTACACGCTGTGTAAGGTCCTTAAGTCCCCTGTGGGTGCTTGGACCATGGGACAGAAACCACATGTTGCTGTGAGGTCTTAAGAAATCTCTCTCTCTTGCTGAACTTTCCATCCAGCCTAGGTTTATATTTGACATTTTTCAAAGTTTACTGAAAATCCAGCTCAGCCACCTACACAGATATACATGTTTCAAGGCGTCAGAAGTCAGTACTTTTATGTTTAAAGAAAAATTTAGTAAGAAAATCATGTCTAAGGTAGCAGCTGTGAAAAAAATGTACCTGTTTGGCCTGATCTTCTTCCAAAGGGGAAGGATTAGACCTTCAGAGAATTTTTAGATTAGCCAAATTCATTCCAAATGCCATTATCATTTACTGCACTGAATTTTGGGATGGTCTACACTGGCACAATTTCAGTGCTGTGTGTTATATATCAATACAGAGCCAATTAGACAAACCTTTGGTGATTAAAAGCATTTTATCATTATGAAGGTGCCTTTTACTCCAGGGTATAAACCATTCAGCAAGTAGTTTCATTTTATTTCCTTCAGGTTTTTTCATTTTCAGCTAATTATCTAGAAATGCAGCACCTACAACTTGCTCCTTTCCTCAGTTACAGGGCTAAAATCTGCCTCTACCAAGCATTGCTATGGGGCATTTGCTTTATTCTTTAAAAACCTGCTAGCAACTTGGTATAAAATTAATTTGCTCAGTAACTGGCATGCTGGGGTAATTATCAAAACCTCTCTAAACAAGTTGTGTGCTCATTCAAAAATACTAGGCAATTCAAAGTGTCTGTTGTTTTTCAGCTATTACAAATTTTTGTTTTTGAAAAGTCTCAAAAAATTTGTCTTAAAAATTTCAATGAGTTAACTGTGAAGCTGTTTTTTCCTAGTGGGCTCCCATATCCAGAAGATGTCCAAAAGTAAACAGTAGCTGCATTTTTATATCTTAGAGTGAGGTATATCCAGTTTTACAGGCTCCATGCATGGAAGTTTTCTAGATGAGACTGGGTAGAGCTCTGAATGATCTGAGCTGACCCCATGACCAATCTAGTCATGTGTTGGAGGTTGGACTACAGGTTTTGTGGGATCCCATCCTATGTGAGTTGTCCTATGCTATCTTCCTGGTTAGCCCACCTAAAAATCAGGAGGTCACACTTTCACCAAAATGGTCTCATCTCACTACAAGACTGCTACCCACCACAGAGTCACAGACCACAAATGAATGAACGAGGTCCTTAAGTAGCATCAGAAGGCTTTCTCTTGAAATGTGATTTGTAAAGCAAGGATGATCCTCTGAAAAAAGGGCTCTGTTTTTCTAGGCCATTTCAGCTGTTTTTAAAACCTCTGTAACATTGCAATTTCTAGTTTTTCTGGTTGTAGAGAAAACATTCATCTTCTGCCAAATAATGCATGATTATGGTACCTTCAGAAAAAGAATAGGCAATTGTATCAGAGTGCCAAGTTGGGAGACAGTTTCTTTGGTGTTTTGGTTTTGGTATTACGATGTCCCTGCAAAATTAATTGTGAATTTTCTTAACTATGTGATTAAATGCTTTAAAAGCTTCCAGAAAGATCTTGAAGGGTGTTATCGTCAGGCTTGTCTTTCATTTTCACTGAAGGGTTGCTAGCAGATCATCTCCATCCTTATTGTGGAGTCTGGATTTCTCAGCTATGACTAACTACTCTTAAGCATTACGTAGACTGAAAAAACCCAAACCAAAACTGCTCTTAGAGCAATTTTACATGACTACTGAATGTCAGAGAAGTAAAATCTGCATATTGCATGTTGTTCTCAACACATCCTCTGAATGTGAGACAAACAAAATTCTCTTACTCCCAACAGCACTCTTGATAGTACAAAGTTCTACACTGATTCAACATCTGTTCACAAGCTGACAGAGAAACAAACTGATACATGAAACTGAGGATGCCTCCAAAGTCATTCACAATCTGTTGAAACAAGACACAATCCCATTAAATATGTAATTCCAGTGTTCTGGTTCCTCTTCAATGCTAAAATACCTGGAATAAAAAGCAGGAATATGGTGATATGACAGTCTGACAGCTGTCCTGATATACAGATAAAAGACTATTTAATGAAATAAAACAGTATAGGTTTCTCTTACCCCATGTCAACATTGTACTATTTGTTGAATATTTGCATTGCTTATTAGGACCAATGGAGGTATTTTGAATCCATTCTGACAGCTTGGATTCAAACACTGAACAAATTATGACCTTATGGTATTCATTTGTGCCAGAAAAGAAATGAAGTTACTGAGAAATTCTGGGGCTAATGAAAGTGGAAAGTAGAATAAATACTAGGCAGACTGACAACCATAGAATACAAGATAAAGAACCACAGACTAAAGAAACAAGTTAGGAATCTAGTGCGGTCATTAGTCCCAAATGTTTGGTCATTGTGTGATGGTTCACATATGGCCAAGAGTCAGTACTGTCCTATGCCTTTGAACCTCTAGAAGGTATTATTAGAGTGGTAGTCTAAGGAAAATGAGGTCAAATATTTTCTACTGGATGTAGGATGCATGCTGGCTAGCCTAAGATTTCAAAGGAATTCCACTGCTCATCAAACACTTCCCTTTATTTAGAAGCTGAGATACATATCAAACAAAAGATCGTTTTTGAGGGGGCATAACCAAGAGGGTTAACATATTATGGCTTGTTTTATGCCAAAAAAATATTCTCACAGTTGGGTTTTTAGATGATATTTCACTGAGACAGTGGTGATTGCTCTGGTGGGACATCTTCTTTTAGCTATAAACTTTTAGTCTAATTACTATGCTAATGTAGCTAGATCTGCTGGCAGTATTTGATGGAGTTGATCATCATGTGGTGCTCTTTAGCATGAGATCTAGCAGTGTAGATAAAGCTGCACATATTCTCTTAACTCTTCTCCTAGCCAGATCATTGTTTGGAATTGTGTGTGCTCCTTGTTCTGGGAACATCCTCATGTATTTAAAACTCTTTGTTAAGACTGGGATGTATTTGGGAGTCAGCAGCATGTATGGGCAATAAAACTCTGTATCTTCATAATGCCATGATCAAGCTTTCCAAACACTAAAGTGTATAATTTTACACACTAAATGGAAGAGAAGTCTGGGAAACTAAACATGCCTCTAATGTTGGACTGTTTAAAGAGAAAGAGATATGGAAGAGCTGTCTCAGCTCAGGCTGGGAACTAGGCTTGAAGCAATTCTGGAAAAAGAGGTGATGGCAGAAAGTTTTCTAGCTGAGGGCATTTTCCTCCTGTCACATACCCACAGACATTTTTCCTGCCTTCAGGCTCCAGTGCTGCAAAATGCTGTAGAAAAATGTGCAAGTGAATATGATGATGAAACCCCAGGATCATAAAATCCTAACACATCTCACAGGATTCCTGCTAATTTCCCTTGGCTCAGCTCAGCTCAACTGTATATAAACCATGCTCTTCAGGATTGGCTTACTTTCGAGTAATTAGGTTTCAAAGGAAGGCTTTTCTTTATTTTTAGGAAATGTTTCCTCATAACCAATATAGTTTTCCCATGTTGATTTCATACCCTTTTCTTCTTGTTCTTTTCCCAAAGAACACAGGATTGTTCATTACCTTCTTTGTGGTAACCTCTTACTTGGTAAATCACTGCTTCCTACTAAGGAAACCATAGCTCAGAGAAGACTGTTCCCTTAATAGGAAGAAGTCATCCTTTACCCTATGTTTGAATTCTGCAATGAATTCACCTCACTCATTAATTCAGTGTAAGCCACCTTCTTTCTGTCTCATTTTAACCTGCTGAACATAGGTGACTTCCTCAAGGATGCTTTAAATGGTCTATTCTCCTGGCCAGGACTTTCTTTGGGATTGTGACTACTAAACCCATCTTTTCCGGATTGTATCATAATTTTCTACCCTTCCACCTTTGGCCCGAGATGTATGAATACTTGATAAGTAACTTGGGACAGATCAAGATCTTCCACAAATACACTCAGGCAGTACTTTCATTGCTAAACACTCTTATTCCACATCTGGAGAGGGCAATATGATCTATCACCCTGTATTGGGCTTGGATGAAAATATTGGAGTAGGGGAGGGAAGAGAGGGGTGGGCTACAGAAATGGCTTCTGCAAGAGGCTGCTAGAAGCTTCCTCCATATCCGAGAGAGCCAATGCCAGCTGGCTACAAGACAGACTGAGCTGCTGGCCAAGGCTGACCCATTAGCAACAGTGCAAGAGCCTCTGGGATAACACAATTAAGAAGGGGAAAAAAATTGCTGCACAGAAGCAGATTGTAGCCAGAGAAGAAAAAAGTAAGTATAGTGAGAGAAACAACTCTGCAAACATCAAAGTCAGTGAAGAAGGAGGGGAAGGAGAGACTCCAGCTGCTCATGGTGCAGACCATGGTGAGGCAGGCTGTCCCCCTGCGTTACACAGAGGTTCATAGTGGAGCAGAGATCCACCTGCAGCCCATGGAGGATCCCACACCACAATGCAGATGGATACCTGAAGGAGACTGTGACCCATGGGAATCCTCCTCTGGAGCAGGCTCCTGGCAGGACCCGTGGAACAATGGAGAGGAGCCGACATTGGAGCAGGTTTTCCAACAGGACTTGTGACCTTGAGGGCTATATTCTCAAGTGCCTTTCCTAATACACACCTGATGTGGGCTGCACAAGTGGAGTAGTTGTTTATACTTACTGTGTTTTTTAAAAATATGTTCTTGGGAATTTAATCTAATTTTGGAAATGGAAACGCATTAATGTTTTTATTTTATAATTTTTGGGATTATCTTAATTACTATGGGAAAACAGCTGAAAATAAACAAAGCAGCCTGTTATTCTCTTGTTTGCTTTACAAATAAATGCTCTGCTTCGTAATTACCCCTGTAAAGCTAAATGCTTAAGTACAAAATATGTTGTTTAGGAAAGCACTACAGTCATCATGGCAAATATTTGACAGTACTTGTAGAACTAAAGCACAGATACAACTATTTATTGTACTGTTTATAAACTGTGAAGTTCTCGGTCAGTAGAGCTGGAAGTCTTTTTATTTGATTGTTAGACAGAAGCAGAAACTGCAAAGAATGGGGGCCCTGTACACACATTGTGCCCTGAGGTTTGTGAGTTGTCATCAAACTGTTTTTTGATTATATCAGGATCAACACATGTTTAAGTCTATATGTATACATGATGTATTTGTATAAAAATATTTTTGATATATAATTTTATTTGTATTTTCCTTTGTTTCAGATTGGCAAGTCATCTAAAAAGAGCTGAGCTTACCAAACCAATTGAAACTTCCAGCAGTGATTAAAAGTAGCAGGAATTTTGTTTGTTTTCCTTAACCTCAAATTGGTGTGAGGTACACAGTTGCTGCTTATGTCAGTGTAATAACACTGACTGCCAAGTTACATTTTCAGAAACAAGCAAATTGAAATAGTCAGGATTTTCAGGATCATCTACTGTAGAAAAAAAACACCCCATATGTTAGGTAGCTTACAGGGAAACCACTATTAGCAAATCTCATTGACACCCTGCTTTCAAAGGTCCACACATGACACAGAAGCAAATACATTCTCTCACTACAGTTTGGATTTATTAACCTAGAAGTTCAGAGCTCCACAACATGATACTTGACTCCCATTGTGTCTGCAGCCAGAGTTTTCACCTGTGATTGCTCTTCTTGCACCCCAGGACCTACAGAAAATTACTGCCACGTCTTTTCTTCCAGGTGGATTAGCTAGCCAGCTGCTGGTTGCCCACTGTGAAACAACAAATTTTACAGAGAACTGCCCCAAAACTCTCATCAGGGACTAACAAGATGGAAAAATTCATGTTCACACTGAGTCACCAGCCTTACTATCACCAACTGCCAATCCACATTGGGAGGGGGAAAGAAGAGATGTTTTAGTAAAAGGAAATAAATGATACTTAGCAAATGAGGTAGAGAGCAGTTTGTCTTCACCTCATCTTTTATTTCCAAGTGTATGCAAACATGTTTTTAGAGTATATGTTTTAATAAATGGATAATTTCTTCTCTGTAAGAGGTCAGAGTAAATGAGTTAGCAGTTTGTTCAGGCCTTCTTGTCCCCAACATGTGTATTCATAGTGTTGTAACACTATTTTGGGTCTATACTCTATAATTACAATTTCCATTCTGCTACCCTACCAGCAAAATGAGGCCTCTCATTTATCTACATCAGATCATGGTTTGCAATTGATGGATCAAATTCAAAAAAAATGTATGAAATTCACCTTATACCATAAATATATCTTGTATTCAGCACCAGCCTTTATCATGCTGCATTCTGTAGCAGCTGCCTGTAAAGATTACATTGTATGGAAAAAGAGACTTCTAAGTCATCAAAGAAGACCAAATGCAATCCTTTAAGAAGGTCATGATAGCATGAAACCTGGTCATTTTCAATAAATGAATTACAACACCTTTCAGGTATTACTCTTGCCCCTGAACATCCTTTTTCATTTTTGCATTATGTTCACACTTTCTGCTTCACTAAGGTCTTTTCTTCCCCTATCTTAAAGTTAGAAAGCCAGAACATCCACCATTACCTCTATCACCACCACAACCATAAGATGGGATAATTTGACAGCAAAAGCTGCTATATCAACTATGTGCAATTTGATACCCTGAAGTGAACAGATAAAATGAATTCTCCATCCTTTTCATGTATGGCAGCTTCGGGAATATGGGTAGGTTGAATATTCAGACAAAATGGCTTTCATCTAGTCAACAGGATCACAAAGACTGATGCTTCATAACAGATGATTTCTCTCAAAATAAGAAAATGAAATATAATGCATTCCAGAAACACACGCTTTTTTATTTGAAGTTATACTAATCACTGATCAGAGCAGGTCAACAAATATAACATTTCTGGTTTCCACTGCCTACAGTGATCTTGTAAATCAGTATAAATGTTTTCAAGTATTTACACACAGCTATTGCAAAACCTATGGGGAACACATGTCATGGCAGAAGCAGCAGTTTATAATGCTGGGAGAATGAGACCCTGTTGCCAACTAACAGCTTCTAATGGGCACAGGTAAAGTATTTCATTCTGGCATGTGTGTGCTCTCTTGCATGAACATAAGTAACAGTCATGTTAATGCTGCCAAAATGCTGAAGGTAGTGGTGGCTGTGGTTCACTGTCATCACCCAACCCAGTGTCCTCCTACATATTCATGGAGACTGAGTTGTTATTTCCAAAATCTGACAGCCAGTGCAATTCCTTGCTAATACGTCTTAGAGACCATCTAGATCTTTATCTGTTCTTCCAGGACTGTTTCTCAGAGGCAGTGTAAGTTCAGTTGATGCTATAATTATTCAGAATTTCCCTTTAGGTGTTGTCATTCCCTTGCTTAGGTAGCAAAGAAGATCCTCAGGCTCTCTCTGATGAGAGAGTGGCCAGCCAGGAAGCCAGTGTAGAATTTTGGAGCTTCCCACTACATGTAGCAATCAAATACTATGTGCTTGATGGAACTGCAAGGGAAAATGTATTTTATCTGTGAATAACTAACACATTTAGCCATACCTGGGTAAATCTGCAGGGACTCTTCTAAGGCTGATGTTACCTCATTTAGCAGAGCCCCACATAAGAAATGGGGTCTGTGCTCAGGAGGACAGCCTATATCCAAAGGTTAAAGCACACAAAAACATTTCGGGAGCTTAAGGAAGAAAATTAGTGTGTGAACATGAAAACCTGAGGAAAGAATGATGAAATTAATTACTAGACCAATGGAAAAACAAAGAAGCATGAAGAAAAACAATTAGCAGTTGAAAATGCTCTTGAGTCCAGTAACCTTGGAGAATGCATTGAGCTAATAATGGTGGTTGCTGTCACTTAAGGCAATTATTGGATATTATGTAAACCTTTTTTCAAACAAAGACAGAATTGCTTATGTTTTAGGAAGCAGCCATCAATAGTGAAATTAAATATCTGAATGAATGCAGGAACATGTTCCAATAAAACATGAAGGAAGTAATCGGAAGATTATCAGTCTTCTTGGCCTCATATTTAGCAGTGATAAAAAAGACACTTGGTGCCAATGTACTTTCCTTTTTACTAGTGTGATATTAAATGGCAGAGACTCATAAAGAGTTTAAGAGCTTCTCTGCAGGACAGAGCTGAAGACACACACAAAACCGAGATTTACACTAGATTATTAAAATGGTTACTCTTAATGCCAAACCAGGGCATCCTGGGATCAGCAATAACTTCCCATGATTGCACAGACTGGCCTCTAGTCACGCAGCTGACCTGAATTGAAGTCTGATGAGTTGCAAAGCAGTGAGGCTTTATACTCTGGCCTAAAGGAAAGCAAGACTTGACTAGCCCAGGATTGAAATTCAGCACCCACTTCCAACCCACTGATCTTTTTTTCTGTCCTTAGGGTAAAAAAATGAATTATGGTGGTGCCCAGCTACAGAATGTTGCCTTTATCTGGAGGTCCCTGATACAGATTTCCATGCAGAGAGCTGAAAAGGAGGTCACCACTTGCAATTACAACCTTATACTGTAACCTAGATACAAATAACACCCAGTGATAGAGTATAGCCTCTGCCTGCTACTATAGCTCAACAGATGGAGTGGCTGCTAAGCTTAGCTTGTAGGATTGAGAAATGGATTTTTTTGTTTTATAAGCAAGACTATGTGGAGATGAACTGAGGATCACCTACAGATCACAGAAATAAAATCTATTACTTAGCAATTTTTTAGGTCAACTTACTACATCAGTCTCTTCTCTCATCTCTTTCCTGCTTATTTTATTCCAGAAACTTGTTTACTTGCTTTTCTCTCGTGCTCCAGAACTGAATTCAGCAACTGAAGTTTGTGGCCCCTGCTCCAAATGCCTTCCAAATTTATTAATGCTCATCTTTGATGAGATAGCTTGAGAGAAACAGCACAATATATTTCAATGTGATTTCACTTTTTTTTCCCCTATTCTTTTTTAAAAATTTTAATTCTTAATGGTTTATCTTTTATGAGGAAGCTGAAGCAAGGTTGTAACATATGTTTGCATACAATTTCATATTGTTTTGCTGTGCTTTTATTGTAAATGGGATTTGTATCAAACCCCCAAAATAAACCACAGAAGCTTGTGTCAAAGTTTGTGTCAAACTTCACTGTGAAGCTCTGATGCAAACATCTGCTTCTCAATATATTCTCCCTGAAATCTCAGAAGACTATTTTAACAGCTTCAGATAGTGCACAGTTTGTAGTTAAATTCTAACCACTTTCTACTCCCAAGTTGCTACCGTGAGGCAGTAACCATTTTTGTTACCATCTCCACACCTCTTGGCCCGTTATAGAATTTCATAGCAGCTCTAGATGGGGCTCTAAATCCCTGAAGTACCAACAGAACGATTTTTGTGAGACTAAATCTTTGTATTTACTTTAACTGTTCGTATAACTATTAAGGCAAATTTTATGTTTGCAGAAGTAAGCTGTCTTTTCCTCTGTCTGGTTCTTTGTTTTAAATGACACTTTTCCAAAGTTGACCAGAACATTAACATTGCTTATCATGAGCCAGATTTCCATGATTAAGGAAAAAAATTTTAAGTACAAGTAGAGAGAGCTCTGTGTGCACTGGGTAGTGCAAGTGAAAGATGTAACTATTTGGTAATCTTAAAAGTACAGAACAGGTTGTCGTCTGGATGTAGCCATTACAATTTATGGTTTCTGCCAAACTATATATTGATTTCTCTGCCTTAAGAATCAGCACCTTTCCCTGTTGATTGAATTCTAATTATTCACTCCATAGTTATATTGATTTTAACAGTCTTCTGAACAATTTTGTACCGGTGTGGTTTAAAATTACACTTAATGAATTCATCATGACTATTGATACAAAAACTTCCATTCTACTGAAACTTGAAAGAAACTGCTTTTCCTCCCTTCTATATGGGCCAAACTTGCCCTCAACTTGTACCACATTCACCCAGAGCAGTCAGGCGGCCTTAGGCTACACTTCATGATGACTCTGGGAAGAAAAGGCAGAAGAGATTTTGTTGGTCTGAACCCAATGACGAGTATGTCTACAGCAGACTGTGATGAAATTAATTGTACTTTTCACATATATTTAGTCAAAGTCAACAAAATCTTCTATCTGCATGTTACATCCAGGTGCTGCTTGGGCATTGTGGGTCCATCTTTACTCCTTGGAGCCATAAGGCATGGATGGTGGGCAGCGAGGTGCCTGCTTTGGCCACCTGGAATTGTCCCCAGACTTCACTGCCAGGGTGACTCCCTCAATAATCCATTCTCCTGCCTGTCTGATGTGCATACAGGTACGACCATTTGCATAAATCAATACCACCGCTCGACTGTTTTAAAATTAACTTCAGGGAATCCTTTTTGGCCTCATGGTTTTATTTTTATTTATCTTGGGCAATGACTCCCCATTCTTTTGAGTTATTGCTATATAAAGGAATATTCAATATTCAGTCAGGCTGAAAGCTACTGATTACATCCATCAGCCTTAGTAAGATACATTATTAAATCTCATTTTCTTGAATTATCTATAGATCAAAGAGATGATCATTGGCAGCCTTTAAATATTTCCAGAGTTGTTTTCTTTCAAAAGGATCTAGAAGTTTTTTACAATTGAAGGTCCAGATTCTACTCAGCAGCTTTATTTAGGCTTCACTTTCTTCCTTCTGAAGTTCTTTATTTTGGGTGCAGCCATTCTCATGCTAAATGTGGTTGAAGCAGTAGACTATAGAATCTAAGAATCATTTAGGTTGGAAAAGACCTTTAAAATCATCAAGTCCAACTGCTAACCCAGCGCTGCCAAGTCCACCACTAAACCATGTTCCTAAGCATCACATCTACAAGACTTCTAAATAACTTCAGAGATCTCAAGCCCTTAGCAGCTTCTTCTAGTGTTTGGGAAATCTTTCAGTGAAGAATTTTTCCCTAATATCTAGTTTAAACCTTCCTTGGTGCAAATGAAGGCCATTTTCTCTTGTCCTATTGCTTGTTACCTGGAAGCAGACACCAACTCTGACTTCGCTACAACCTTCTTTCTAGTAGCTGTAGCAAGCAATAAGATCTTCCCTTAGCCTCTTTTTCGCCAGGCTAAACAAGTCCAGCTCCAGCAGCTGTGCCTCATAAATCTTGTGCTCCAGGCCCTTCTCTGGACATGCTCCAACACCTCAATGTGTTTCTTTTAGTGAGGGGACCAAAACTGAGCATAAGTTTCGAGGTGTGGCCTCACCAGTGCTGAGTACAGGAGAGCAATTACTGCCCTGGTCCTGCTGGCCACACTATTTCTGATAAATGCCAGGATGCCATTGGCCGTCTTGACCACTGACAGCTCATGTTCAGCCATCTGTTGACCAGCATGCCCAGGGTCTTTTAGTTAAGACAACTTTCCAGCCACTCTTTCCCCAGCCTGTAGTGCTGCACTGGATTGTTGTGGCCAAAGTGTGAGACCTGGCACTTTGTCTTGTTCAACCTCATACAACTGTCCTCAGCTTTTTGATCCAGCCTGACTGGATCCCTCTGTAGAGCCTTCCTACCCTCCAGTGGGATGACTCTCCTGCCCAACTTGGTATTGTCTGTGAACTGACTGATGGTGCACTTGATCCTCTCATCCAGATTGTAAATAAAGTTATTGGACAGAACTGGCTCTAATACTGAGTCCTAGGGGACACCACTTGTGACTGGCCACCAACTGGATTGAACTCCATTCATCACTACTCTCTGGGCCTATTTTATTATCACTGTATCATACACATACCCACACCACAAACAGCCATTTTTTTCAGGAGAATACCATGGGAAACAGTATCAAAGGTTTTACTAAAGTCTAAGTAGACAACAGCCACAGTCTCCCCTTTGTCCACTAAGTGGGTCACCCTGTCGTACAAGAAGACCAAGTTAGCCAAGCAGGTCTGCAGGTAGAGACCATATCTGATGTTTGTATTATTATGACTATATCTAAACTACCATATGCACCAGTAACCTAAAGTCCTGTCCATGGATGCATCTCCCCTGTGATTTCAAGCCTGTATTGGGATATGACATGGATATGGCCCCGTCTGCTTTCACCATCATTATATCCATGGGAGGGAAGCGGGGTGTGCAGAGCCCAGCAGAGGTGTGTCCCCCACTGCTCTGCCCTTACCCCCCTGCCCCAAAAGGACTCAGCTCCCACCCTTCTGAGATTGATTTTACCTACTTTCTGCTGGAAGAAACATGACTTTGGAGTATAATTTTCAGTGGAAATGGTAGAATTGTGAGTTCATTAGAGCAAAAAGAAATTAATGGAGAAAATTAATGACTTTTAAATCAAACAATGATTTTAACAACACATGCCTACTGTTCATTCAAAAATCACCCACTTAATTACACATACCCATTCTGGAAGTATAATAGAGAAGTTTTACTGTAATGACATGTTGTTTTCTTTTCTAATGAGGAAATGAGCAATAAGTTATCCTTCTTTAACTCTGCATGTAGAAAAAAAATCCAGTAGGCAGGGTAGTTCGATGATTTCAGAAGTTATTTTCTAAATTATAAAGCTTCCTGTGGAGATGAACTATTTACAATCTCTGACAAACTATCTGGTGATTACTCTGCTAAGAGTAGTAAATGATCTAAAAATATGTACATCATCTTTTTAAGTAGAAAGGAAATTAAAAGAGTTCATTAAACCTGAGAGCTGAGTCCTTCCTTCTCTGTTAGGGTAAACACATCAAGTTAGGGTTTACCATGAGCAACCTAGCAGAAAACAATCTTTATAAACAGATGAAATTTTATCAAACAATGTATAAAGGACTCAAATAGAAAATTGGTTTTCTTTCATTTCTGTGAGGACCAAAAAGAACAAAATTACTAAAGTCTTTCCTTTTTGTTAAAATCTTTTTATACATAATGGTGAACAGATGACTCCGTCAAACTTCATTTGCAATGAATTCAAGACAAGATAATATCACAATCCATCTTCTTGATCAGCCTCATCATTTTATCTTCAGTCTCAATCCTGGAGAAAAACTGAACAAGCTATGCATCTATACATCTCTTCATTTAAAAATTACAGTTGAAGGAGAGAAAATGTTTAAGGTCAAACTTCTAAGCTACCATCTGGAGCTCATTTAACAATTGCCAAGAACATCTGCCACTACTGCAACATGACTGAGACAAAGCTTAGCTATCATCACCTTTTCTTTAAAGGAGAAAATCCTGAAGTCACATGAGCATTGTCTGAGATGCCTTTTTGCCAGCAGTTAAAATTTTGTGCAAATTTAGTGCAGTTTGGCAACAAGTGGAGCTGTTAATAGACATTTTTGTAGTTCATAACATAATGTTCACCATCTAAATGCCCAGTCTCACCAATAGCAGTGTCATTAACTTTGCAAGATGAATCAAAAGCATTGAGGGGTGGGGATGGAGGGGTATCCCCTGACAGATAAGAGCTACAATGCAGTTGTAGGATGTTCTGCCATGCTGTCTGTTGTGGGGATGCAATCTGCAACAGTATGGTGGTTCTCCTGGTCCTGGGGTTTAGTCCACTACCTAGGAGAAAATGTACTCCCCCGCTGCCCCTGACCACGTGGTCCCTGAGAGCCCGAGAAGGACACACAGAGACCACCGGAGAGGGAGGAGAAGGAGTTTATTTCTGCAGGTCAGGGGTTTATATGGACCTTGGAGGGATCCAAAATCCACCAATAGGAAACAAGAGGGGGTTTGGCTTTGGGCCAATGGGAATCAGAGGATTTACATTCAATTGCAAGGTAGCATGCATGTCACAACTTTCTTCCAGACCCCTGAGATAACATGTATCTCAAGGTATTCTGGGAAGGAGAAGCAGTGACTTTGCAAAAAGACATCTAAACAATCATTTTGTACATTAAACAACATTAAAAACATCATTAGAGGTGGCTTCTTAATTTTCTTCACAAATCCATTTCTGACAGGACTTTCCCCATTCCAGATATTCTAAATCAATTTCCACAGTGGGGTAGTCAGAGAAAGCTCCCATTACTCCTATTGGAGCCACCCCTCTGCTGTGGCTGCAGGGTGGCTTTGGCTCCCAGATTGCTGAAGACAGTATTTTTTAAAAGTGCTATAAGTGAAATATGAATGCAGACACTTAAGAGCTAAACAAAACATGTCCTTGGAAATGGGTATAGCATTTTCTGAACTTTTGTGAAAAAACTGTAAGATATAAAATTATGAGAAACACATGACATACAAGGTCTAATTCCTCAGATAGAACTCTGTGTCTTTATTCATATTTTAAGATATAGCAAATCCCACTGACTGTTAATTCCTTACACTGGGGAAGGCAGAGTTTTAAAAATACTGTAAGGATGCTGTTCTTTACTCACATGCATGAATTCCTAGTAGCAAGAGGTGGATGAGAGATGAAGACCAATATAACTAAATACAGAAGAAATGTTTGGGTTTGTTTGTTTTTGTGGTTTTGTTTTGTTTGTTTTTGTTTGGTTGGTTGGTTTTTTGAGGCTTGTGCGGAAATGATACCCTTTCAATTGATATACATGACATATAAAATGCCTATTAGCATATGATGAAAATTTTAACTAGAAGGAGATACTTTACGTGGTTGCATCATTAGTTTGGTGATTTGATCAGACAGGACAGACACTTTCAGACATGCTCAGTCTATCAAACTTCTGTAGTTTGGTAAATGTCATGTATTGGATTATTTTTCATAGGTGAACAAGTAATACAATATACTAAATATTCAGCGAACTATGTCTGAACTATGAAATAACTGGTACGTGCAGTTCAAGATAATACATATGTGTATTAATAGGTATAATAAATAATTTGATTCCATTTACAGAGCACTGAATCTGTATTTTAATGGTATCTAAAGACAGAGAAAATGAAATGGTTGCTTTCATTCACTTGAAAAATCTGTGAATGTGATTAAAATTCCCACATTGATCATATATCAATTTGCTTTTGAAACTAAAAAAAACCAGGAGTTATGCTCCATCTCTTTTTCTTTATGAGGCTTTAAACTGTGCTATATTTTGTATTTTAACAGATGGCAGAATTTAATTCTTATCAGAGGGACAGGAGTTATGTAGAAACTGGTAATATTTGTCTCATGGTGTGGAGAAGATTAATGAGAAGTTTTATATTTTGGTTTTCTTTATTATAGCTAAACATAGATCTCCTTAAAGATTATCATCAAACTGGGGTTTTCACAGAATTTTTTCCGTTTGTCTGAAAATGAAAAGAAAGATACTTGCAGCCAAACCTTCAATCTAGCAACTATTAGTTTTCCAAAATTCAGAGCACCATTAGCAAATACATGACACATAAGGCACTGAATGTGCTCCCCACTCGGGGTTATCTTTCCAGTTCTTTTCAAGAACTTTAATTGGCAGAGGAACAAGTTGTTTTAAATCTGATTTCACAATTTTTCTTGATGCCTAGAAATTGTTTATCTTCAGTAGAATCTAAGTCTTTTCTTCACTTTTGAAATGCCTCTAGTCTGAACAGTTTGCTCACAGCTGAAACAGAATTTTTAAGCAGGCTGGCTATGATGGTGTGATTCTGAAAACACTCCTTCACCTGATCGAGATTAATTTAGACTGTCACTGAATCCTCAGTCTGCTGAATCTCCCTGGAGTGACTTTTCTACTTTATGAAAATTTAAAAAGAACTTCTGCTTTTAAGAATGAATTGACAAGTGAAAAGTCATAGCAAAGTTTACAGGACTTCCTTTTACATTTTGCATACTCTAAATAGGAAAGAAAAATCATGGCTTATGTTTAGCATGGAGCAGGAGAAAGACAAATCTGCTCAGAAACGTGCATGGAAGTTGTATATAATAATTCAGTTACATTCTTTAAATAGAATTGTAGCTTTTGGGGGGTTATTTTAATTATTAAATTTTTTTTTGCAAATAATGCCATAACGAACAAAACTCTGGGAATGGCTAAAGATATACTTTGTTTGTTTGCAGTTGATATCATGTATTTGCTGCCTATGTTTGCTAAGCTGTATTTTTTGTATTGTTGAAGATATGTAAAAAAAGAGTCACAATTTACTGTGTTAGTGCATGTCTGTGTTGTGGTTTAATCCCACTGGCAACTAAGTACCATACAGCTGCTCACTCACTCTCCTCCACCCTGGTGAGGTGAGGAGGAGATTCAGAAAAGGGTAAAACTCATGTGCTGAGATAAGAGCAGTTTAATAAGTTATATCTATTTAACAGCAACAATAGTTGTAATGGAAAGGGTCACAACAAAAAGAGAGAGGGGAATAAAATCTAAGAGAAACAAGTGATGCACAATACAATTGTTCACCAGCCACTGATTGATGCCCAGCCTGTCCCCCAGCACCTATCAGCCCCCCTGGCTGTTCCCCCCACCCCCATCCCTTGCTCCAGTTTAGGTACTGAACATGATGTCCTATGGTGTGGAATACCTCCTTGGCCACTTTGGGTCACCTGTCTTGGCCATACCCTCTCTCACAGCTTCTTGCACACCTGCTTGCTGACATGGGAATCTGAACAATCCTTGACTTAGAGTAAGCACTGCTTAGCAACAACTAAAACATTAGTGTTTTATTAACATTATTCCCTTACCGAATCCAAAACACAGCACTGTATCAGCTACTAGAAAATTAACTCTGTTCCAGCTGAAACCATAACAGTCTAATAGCAGTTAGTGTCACCAGCTACTGCACAGTACCATATTTGTCCCTCAGCAAAATGGAGATGATAATACTGTTTAGATTCACTTTATCTCAATGCAGTATGGTGCTCCTTAATATCACATCCTACCAAGCATGCACACTTAAGCACTGGAAGTCACCGAAGAAGAGGGGAAAAAGAAAAAAAGAAAATGGGAATGAAAAAGCAGGAGAATTTGAAACCAAATTATTTGGCAGGTGAGGGAACTTTCAACCTGGGTCAAACTAGTATCAGTTGGATGTTTTGGAAAGAAAAGCATAATATGGCAAATATTTTCCCTTTGCTATTATTGAAGATATTTATAGGTTTTAATAACTGCAAAGACTCACACTAGGCATCTAATGTGGCATGCTCTGTTGTGATTATAATGCTGGTAATGCCATAAATACAGCATTATGATATCTTAGTGGAAACACAGTTTTGGATGCTGTATGTTATTCAGGTGGTGCTACCCTTCCACAGCAATCTGTTATCCCCTGTCACCCCCTTTCTTTTCCCATGGATCTTGTTGGGCTGCCTCACAGTGTTTTGAAGATGCTCAACAAGTGACAAAATCATCTTTTTTCATTCTTCCTCTTGCTAACCCAGCTATGTCTCTTGGTGATACCAAAGGCAGGCAGACTTNGGGGAAGGAATGAAAAGGAATGTCACATATACCTTTCTGGCTTCCAGATGCTGAAAGGTGGTGTTTCAGGATATTTCACTCCATCATTAAGCAAGAGGCTATTATGGAGATAACACGGTTTGTGGTGAGGTTCAGTTGGACTGTGGAAAAAATGCATGGGGAAGGGATGGAATGGGCAAGAAGAGAAAGGTTAGAAGAAAATTTGGGATTGTAAGAAATAGAGGAAAACATAAAAAATGAGAGACTAAAAAGCAGGTTAAAATGTCTAAGAAAAGGAGTTGGGAGGGAAGAGAAAGGAAAGGAAGCATTGAAGGTTAGTTTGAGGAGTTTGCTGACACTCTCAAAAAATGTGTAGTATCAGGAATTCCCCATAACTCCCCAATTCTACAAACAGGAGAAGACAGGCAATGTCTGAAAGAGCTGGTCTTATTTTAATTAAATGTTTATTTAAGTCTAACATATTTGAAAACTATAATTGGTTTCCCCCAGCAATGCCCTTAACCAAGCCCCTTCACAAAGATCTTTGAAAAGCAGTCAACTCACGAAAAATCCCAGTTGGCAACCCTTTTTCCCTGAAAAAGAAGCTTACCGAAATCTTCAAAGGCCAGAATCTGGCATAGTTTTCTCTCGAGTAAAGTTAACTCTGCAAGTTGAAGCCCTGCCAGGAAGCATGACATGCTCCAGCTAGCTACAAGCATGGTCTGTGCATGCCCACACCCACAAGCAGGAGTGATTGACCCTTCTGCCCACTGATTCCTTGGCTCATGTGACCTGCCCCCGTTAATGCAGCCTGTTTTTGTGAATGGCCCAGGTGGCAAACTGCAGCGGCAGCCAGTTTGGAAGATTGAGGGTAGTACCAATGTTGCTTTCAGCGTAACTCACCCCTGCTCAGAGGCTGTTCTGTCCATCTGTGGCACCAGAGAGCATGTTCTGTAAGCAGGGTCAGTTCCACAGTAAGAACAAAATAAATGAATTTTCAAGGATTTTCATTCTGCAGAAGCTGGTCCTCTCCCACTGCCCTTCAGTGTTGGTGGAGATCCTCTGCAGCAGCAGATGAAAGGCAGAGTGATGTAATTGTACACCTGAGCAGGTTGTCCTTCAGAGACCACAGAGCTAAGGCCTGATTTAAATGATTGTTTCTTGGACAAGATCTCTGATGACTGTGATCAATTGTAATGTGTAAAATTCATGTCCTTGCTGCAATACATGTAAAAAATGTATGGAGCGACTCATTGCCTAAAAGCTCAAATGGATGGCAAAACTTCTAAATGAGGCTGATATTGGGAAACTACAACCCCAGCATTCTGAAATTCAGTCTCTTTTAATGTGTTCTGGGTAGGGTACTTTAATATTCACATCACGTGTTCTTTGCAATTCTGATATTAGAACAGACACAGAATAAAGGTCAACAGAGAAAAGTCTAATAATAATGAAAAAAACATGCATATGTATTCATGTCTTTAACAAATACACAATGGAGTTGGCTGGCATATTTAGAGGAAATAATTTTTCAGACAGAAAAATCAGTCTGTGAAGGAAAGCTTTCATCAATTCTTTATATGGAGTTTCAGCATGGAAAGAATTTGTGGTCAAAGTACATGTACAACCAATTATTCACTGACTACAACCCCCATTGGGGAGGAGGAATAGAAAGGCTCAAGTCCTTTCTATACCTCACTTTATCAAGAGACCTGACTCTCTGACTCAGAGGGGAGTGCCTGGACTCTTGGGTTGCAGTGGGAAGCACTCCATGGGGGATATTCAGAGTAAAACAATGCCTTGCTCCAGCTCCTCTGCCTCACACTCCCCTCTTACCCTCAGCCCAGCCCAAACTGTGCCTGGTGATCATAGCACTTTTCTGGAATGTGCATGAGAATATAAATGGGGATGTCTCCCATGCTGCTGGCCCTGCTGTAGATCCCCACAATCCTCCTAGGTAGAAGCAATCTCCCTCTCTATCACTCTTGGTAGTTGTTAACAGTTGAGAAGTTCATAAGAGGAAATTGAGTTTTCCATTTCTGAAGAAAAATCAAATGATTTGCTTTTCAGTCTGAGACGTAGGCAGACATAAATATACTAAGTATAATTTTGTGATACCAATTTAATTGCATATTTCCTTCAAACTATATGACCACCTGGATGCAGTCACAATAACAACAGCAAATCAATGTTTGTGAGGAAAAGCAGTTAAGTATTAAGATCTAATATGTTTTCTTGGAAACAGTTGTAAAATTCTTTGTTTCTCTTTGCAAGTGAGTGCTAAGAATGTCAAGAACCAACAAGTGTCTAATATTATTCTTCCCCAGATGAAATGAAAAGATATTGATTTCTGTGAAATAGATTCCTTGATATGTAAACATATTATTCTAAGACTTAGAAGAAACATGTGCTTTTATTTCTCCTCTTTTCTGAAAACACTTGAAAGAAATATTTTATCAAAATAAGAAAATAAAACATTTTGTATGTTTCTGGGTAAAAAGGCCACTAAACAAATAACTCACCTTTTCACATTGTGGACATACACATTCCTAACTTTGCCTTCTATTTACTTAAATAAAAGGCATTTCTGAACACCGTAAGATATGAATCTGCAAGGTTGCTTCTGTGTGAAGTGGTCTTGGCACCAAGGCTGTCTGGCAGGCACTCTTAATCATATGGTTTAGTGTTAGGTAGTCCTGTGTGGAGTAGGGGAGTTGAACTCAATGATTCTTATGGGTGCCTGCCAACTTGAGATATTCTGTGATTAAATTGTGTCTGGTCATGAGGTTGAATTCAGAAGAGTTCTTATTCTTACTGCTTGCGAAGACCCCTCCTGTGCTACATACTTTTAATGGTGATTCTACTGCTTTACAGCAACACAAATTACCACAGAAGAGATAAGGAATAGGCATGAATGAGTATGAGGTGTCTCCTTTTACTGAGTGATTTTGTAGCTGACACTTAGGGTTCTCCAGTTAGGTTAATCATTCCTATCATTTCATGGAGTAGGGAAACCTTTACAAAGATTTCAGAATTTCATTATCAGTCTGTTAGGCATCTATTAGATAATTCATACCAGTTAATGGAACAATAAACAGAAATCTCCAACTACCACAGAATAAGGATGAACTGGGATGTTTCTAGCCTTGCTGAGTGGAGAAACCATCAAAACCCTAAATAATATTCTGCAGTATTTTTCCAGTGCAATCAGCCATTTGAACCCTTGTATTCCTTTTCAGAGTAATTTGTCTGTTATGAAAAGCATATCAGGAAATTTGTGACTGATAATTTAAGTATTTCTGTCTTTTTATATATATTTATATGTATGTATATGTAGCATATAAAATCTCATAAATGTATATCTATCCTTTCTGGTGTGTTTTTTTTTCCTTCTATCTTTTCCTCAGAATGGAATGCCATCATTCAGATTTTATTGAGGTACAGGCTTTTCTAACTCATCAGCCAAAGTACCCTTGTTCAAGAAGCTTGGCCATGGAGACTACTATTTCATAAATATTTTCCATTTCCCAGAAGCTTTATTTTTATGAGCTCATGCACAATGGAAAAGGAAAAGCCCAGGAGTTACCAACTGCTCAATAAAAGACAAAGAACTTTCATGCGTCTGTCATGGAACAAAGCAAAAAAGCAAAGAAGAAAAGCATCTGCTATGTTTGTGATTAACCAGAACAGAAAAAGACGAGGCAGCTCCAGTATTAAAAAAAAAAAAAAAAAGTTACCTGATTTTTGATAGCCACAATAAGTAGATGGAAAAAACCCTCCATGTATTTCAATTCAAGTTAAGTAAAACCCTGTTTCTGCCTAATACTTTTGATAATTTGTCCATGAGCACTTCATTATTTAAACAGCGTTCGTGTGCTACAGCCAAGTTTAGAAAGGATTTATTTAACATGCCATTACAGCAATTAGCCCCAGGGAAAGTTCAGCTTGCATACACAGCTTCTAAATATGTCTTGAGTTTGTATTTAACAAGTGAGTTTCCTTTCCCCCTCTGCTGAGTATAAACTTTTCCTTTTTTCCCTCACCTCACAGCTACTCTGAAGCTTTCAGCCTGAGCTCTTTCCTCAGCACCTGGTGTGCTAGAGCTCTGTTCCAGAGGCCCCCTTCTACCCTTCCTCCTCAGGACACTGGCACAATGTCTGTCCTCAGTCAGGTGCATCTGTCAGGCCACATGTATCAGTTTGGATCATGACTGCAGGAGTAACAGGATGTTTAAGAAGCAGAAAGGAGATCCAGGACATTGAAGTTCAGTTTCTAGCTTTGATGTGACTTGAGACCAGTAACGTAGTCATTACCTGTATCTCAAGTCTCCAAGTCTGCATGGGGATGGTAGTAGTTCATCTCCACCTTCACCTTGCTTATTCAGTCCTTAGTGAATGATCTATCACTTACGATGTTTATTTACAGCATGTAGCACATCTAGGGTCCAGTCTCACTTTAGGCCTCCAGACACAACCATTCCTCAAAAAGCTCTTTGAACCCTATGACTTTGATCAGACCTTCATGACAAAGTAAGACTGATACTCTGCACATTGGAGGAAATGTGTTCTCATGCCCAAAATGTCTGGGTTTGAGTTTTCCAGGATATCATATTAAAGAAAAAAAAAGACATTACAGTTTTAAACATTTTGTTTTTATTCTTCAGGTTTTTCCTGCATATCAGGAAAAAAAAAGAAACACATAAATATTCCAGGTTTATACTAGTGGTGACATGGCAGCTGTCACTATGCACTGAATGCCAGGAAACTTAGAGATGTCTACCTGGAGTTGCTCATCTCCTGAATCCAAGACATGACTTCCTTTGCCTGTACACTTCATAACAAGGAGCAGCAGCAGAGCTGATCTCCCTCACCAAAAATGTCTCTGGGTCTCCTGATTTCATTTTTGCTTTTCCTTTACTACTATCCTAGCAGTGACTCTCCAGGTTCCCTTGAGAACAGGAAAGGATCAATTTCTTACAAGTTTCAACAGAACATAACATGTGCCACCAGCATCCCAATGCCACAATCCCACTTCCATCAGCTGGTATGTGTTTACAGTGCGTGTGGGTGTGAGTGAGCTAACAAATTCTGCCCTGTGTGCCATCTCCAACTTAGATTGGGACCAGTTTCTGCTACATTTTCAGCAGGATTTCCCACAACATTCAATGCACAGAATAGAATGCAATTCTAAAGCTACTGGTTTTTAAATCTACAACTGCAATTAAGTTCCTTTAATAATTTTTGAAGGGTATGCATTTTGTAGTCATAATGAATTGTGAGTTTTTCATAAGAAAAGCGATGTTTCAGAGCCTCTGCTTGCTGTACATATTAGAGGCAAGAGGCTTAGGCAATGTCACTGCCTGGGTTAAAAGAGTGATGTTGCTTTGGTTTTGCAATATACATGAAAAATCAGCCTTTTCCACTGTGCCTATTCTTTCTGCATACCATACTAAGCATACATTCATTATACACCAACTCTGAACAAAGCACAGTGATACCAATGGAACTTTTTTCTGAAGCATCAACTGGATTGGCCAAACTCTGATTTGTTGGAGGCAAAATTCCCCATCTAGTTTAATTTTCCACAACTTATGCCGCCTGTATCATAAAAATGAACCAAAAACCCAATAATACTTCTAGCAAATGACTCTACAAAACCATATTTCCCTGACAGTTTCAACCACTGGACTTCTTTTTTAACAATATTTTGAGTCTTTTGCTGCAAGTCTCAATAAATTAAAATCTGAGTATTTCCCAATCTATTTCCAAGCCTTAGTTCTTTTACATTACATCTGGACTGTTCAGGATGAATGGCTACAGCAAGAAAAGGTAAGAGGAATTTCAAAGGCTCCATAAACACTACCTAATATACTGCTGCAGTAGAAGATTAACTGACATGAGCTTGACCCACTACCTGCCTAAAGGAAAATGGTCAGATGGTATTTGGTAAAGTTTATGAGATCCCAGTTCCATTGTGGTGTATGCAGGTCTTTAATTTGCTGTCATTTATGTCTGGAATGCTCCCTAGGCATACAGCTCTGACACAAAAGTGACAAAAGAATCAAACTTCAAGTCAGTGATCTTTCACAATTTTCCCCAGCATCCTTTGGAATGAAAGGAATGTAATACAAAGAAAACAGCACAAGTGTGATGAATAGTCTTCATGGGGCAATCATGAATACAATAAAAATTAGTTACATAAACATTTGCAGAGAAAATATATGCAACTTCTTTCAACTACTTGCTCAGTTGCAAGGATACATGAATTAATTTAATTTAAAATTTATCTTAAATTTAATTCTATTAATTTTTTAAAAAAATAATTCTATGAAACCTAGTTTGGAAGAAACAAAAATTCTGCTTCCTGATCATAAATTTCTGCCATGTTTGAAAGACACATTTTAACAAATGTGATGAATAAATTCAGGGACAAAGTTATCCAGGAAACATAAATGAACACCAGCTTTTGAACCTCATCTAGCTTTGATCAAGAACAAACTTTTATGTAATGTTAGGAAACTACTCATATATTTTAGTGGTAAAAGCTATTTAGTTATAAGAAAAAACCAAATCAGTCATGTCTGATGTTCCCTCACTGAATTCCTGACATTAACAGGGAATGACATAGTGGCTGCAAGCATTTCAGAGTTTCTGGGCTAGAGAACGGATATTTCTCACTGATTTCTACTGACCTCTTGTGGTAACCTAAACTGCATAGCGTTGTTGAGGGAGGCTTTGGCTTTCTCATTGAAGGAAGTGTCCACCATGGGCAGGAAAAGTCTAAAGAGCTGGCTCTGAGCATCTCAGTGGCCTCTTAAGTGCATGAAATCTTAGGTTGTCAAGAATCCAGAAGATGGCCAAAATTCATAAGTTTCCCTTAGGCCACAAGGGAAAGACTTTGGACTATTTGGTATGTAATCTGGCTGTAATTCTGTAGGACATGTTGTACAGACAACCTCAACCATAAGAAGTAATTAACTCTATCTACCAAAACCCCAGAATGAAATTAGAGGCAAATTTATGCAACTTTTATTTT
Organism: Sakesphorus luctuosus; assembly: GCA_013396695.1. NCBI lineage: Eukaryota > Metazoa > Chordata > Aves > Passeriformes > Thamnophilidae > Sakesphorus > Sakesphorus luctuosus. The sequence continues at coordinate 117,569 of VWZD01007310.1, read as the reverse complement.
GCACTAGAGGGTAATACAATTATCTATATGAATGTCTTTCAGAAAAGTAAGTCCATTGCTAAGATGGACAGTTATTCAAAAATGGGCATTGCTCATGTGTTGAGTAATTTGGTTTAGATGTCATCCAGAAGAGCCAGACAAGCTGTAAGAGGGCTGATTCAAGATATTTCAAATTTTGACTTTTCCAAAATACATACTAAATCCATGACAAGAAGTTTAAAAAATACCTACTAGGGTTAAAATAAAAAAAGGAAGAAGAAGAAGAAAGATTTATTGTATTATATTCTCACTATAAAGTACTTATAAACGCTTTGTAAATTCCATATGCACTATACAAACATTCTGTCACTTACGAACAAGACAAGGTTCTTGCTAATTCCATTTGTTCTAGCAATAGAGTCATTGGCAGAGGAATAAAGAACTCATGGAAATATTATAGAGTATCATTTGATTTTTACATAGAGAAAGTACTTTTGATTCTCACATGATCCATATACCTAGGAATTGTTCTTTACAGATTTTGTCAGCTGTCAAAACACATAATGAGTACCTGAAAGATAGTTACAGTTTATTGATGAGAGAAAACATCTATAAACAGTTCCAGATCTCATGTCGTATTTCCCTAGAACTTGTAAAAATTAGAGGTCTGCTGCCTTATCTGACATGCCTCCTTTGGAGTTGGTGTTTAGTTATACTAGTTGGGAATGTGTTCCATGCCTTTAACGCACATGGAACCAATTCAATGGACTCAGTATTGTTGTCATTCCTCCCCTTCTTAAAGGCAAAAAAAAAAAATTAGCTGGAACAATGAATAAATGTTATGTATGCAGTGTACTATGTACATAAGTTCCTTTCTCCATACATTTTCACTTGTTCAATGTGCTTCCTGGAAAATTTCTTTAGGTTGTCCATGAAAAGTTAGGGGGAAGAATTTCCATTAGTATTTTGAGTTTCTTAAAACTGGACAAAAAAGACAACAAAAACTACCTTAGATGAAAAAAGTTAGTTACAAAATTTGAGAACAAGTATATGGAGCTTTTAAGCTTCAAGCAAAGTAAGTGGGCAGCAAAATCACCTGGGAAAATATATTTGTTTTAGGCATAAATGAATCTGGCCCAAACTAAATCTCCTTGTCTTTCCATGTTAAGATGTGTGCCCTTGGGGAGAATCTTTCAGTGAAGTTTTGGGCATAGGAATAATACATGGTAGTCATCCCTGATGGACCACCAACAGCATGCAGTATGGACTTTTGACATGAAAAGAAACATAGAAATTAGGTACACCTAACTCTTCTCCCCCAGGTGTAGAAGGTATAAAATAATCCTGAGAAAATAATCCTGAGCAAAATTTAATCAGGCTTGGAATACTGTCCTAAAAAATTGCAGGTTTGGTTTTTTCAATTGGGAAAAAAAGTTTCATTGGAAATTTCCCTGTGGTTCTGTGGATTCAGCAGAACAACCAAGCCATTGAAAGGATTCATGAACAATAAAGTTGGGGTCTAATATTCTCCTCTTCAAGCCAGGCTTGGAAAAATGTCACTAAAATATTTATTGAAATCATAAAATCTACAGTCACGATCTCTACATTTTCATAAGTTTATATGTAAAATATTGTTCTAATGTCTGCAATGAAATTTGTTACCCACTTTTATTTTTTATACGTTTCATATACCAGTGCCATTTTAATATGCTTTGGGGTGTTTTAGGGAGGGGTAAGTTTTCTTTTCAAAACAGTTTAAATATCTGAACAGATGTAAGATTGGCCAACATTGCCAGGATAACCAGTTGTGTACTGCAGACAAACTTAACAGAAAATTCTAATACAATACTTATCAGCTTTTAAATGAGAACAACCTAGGATAATGTAATGTTTACAGCTGAAGAATGACTGAATGGTTATACTTGCAGAAGTCTTTGCTTTTAATGGCCACATTTTCCATTTCCATGATACAATAGTCTAAAAAACCCACTTTTTCTCTCCTAAATACTAGTTTATAACAACAATTACTATGATTTTTATATCTATACAATGCTGCCTACAAAATATTTAATATCTAAGCAGCTGGTGCACTGTGGCCAATGCTTACTAAACGAATAAATGTTTTGTCTTGCATTTCCCCCATGTACTTGCATCCATCTGTTGTCTTGTGTCATTTTTGATTGAGGCCTAGAGGCACTACCACAAAACAAATAATGTCAATTTTGTTTTAATTATTTCAGGAAGAAGAACTCTACTACCAGCCTTGGAACACTCTAGAGCTTGGTGCTGCACAAACACAAATCTAAAGAGATGTTTTCTGCACATACGCCCCATGCAGTAGGATGACTTTACAGTGCAAAAGTTTGCACGAGTTTAAATTTGGATTCATTACAGGACAAATAACTGTATCAAGCATGCAGTCTGAGTGAAAGCAGATTTACCAATCTGGTAGAGGAAGCTGTAGTTCCCTCTAATGAACACTGTAAAGTGAAGCGTGTTCTTCAGGTCAAATGAGAGGCGAGCATCTGTTTTGCTTCACAGCCTCCCCATCCTTGCCATGCCTGCAACTTGCCCTCTTCCTGGACAAGAGCTCACTGGCTCCGACCTGGAGACACTGGGGGCTGTGCTGTGCTTGTGCTTAGCCCTTGGTTGTGTTGCACTGGCTGCTTCTCCTCACTATTGGGGGTAATCTCTCTGTGCTACTTCAACACAGTCCCATACAACTGGTCTCCCCAAGTGCTCTCGAGGATAGTTCTCATCAGCAGGCCTATTGCAAACAGCCCTGTTAGGATCTGGGATGGCTTCTCAAGAGGGTGGCTTCTCATTTTGATTGACTTCATAGAGAGACTGACTGGCTAGCTTGTTTAACTTATGTGCTTGAAGTTGGCATCCTCAAAGTCTTATAAATGTTCCAAGACAATTATCGGGCCAGAATCAAACCATAATTTTTAAGGGTTGAGTGCTCAGCCCTGAGGTACATAAATGTCTGTATTTGGGTGGTAGATTTATACACCCATACACGTGTATGGGAATATAGTTATCTATACAATCATTTTCTTCTACTATGGCTCATGACAATACATTGCTGAGGGTTACAGAGTAGGGTGTTTGCTGGCAGGAAGAGAAAAGTTCTTCAGACTGTAATATCCAGAAAAATTCAGGAATCTGAACCTCTGAAACTCAAGCTGTTTGAAATCAAACACTCCTCTTTTGAGGCAGTGGCATAGAGGAAAGAGAGTTGCAGCAAGAGCAAGAACGAAAATGACAGAGAACTGCGACTGATGATTCCAAGTTCATGGGAGCCTCTGCTCCCGTGTATTTGGACAGTGAACTCATCCTGTGAGGGCAATCCAGCATGGACCCTTTCTTCAGGCATTACTTTCTTGCTGACATTACCTATTTAAGCCCAAAGAATGATTCATGTAAAGGCGAGTGGGATTTCATCCCAAATATGAGTATTTTAGGACAGGTCTGTGCCAATCTCACAGTCTGTGAGCTCAAATTTTTCGAGAAACATCTTGGAGTTGTCTGTCTCCACTGAACAAATGGCTTCAGGGACAAAGATCTGAATCCTGAATTGAGTGAAGTAGATTGTCCCTGACACCTCTGTCAGGACAAGTTTCTCTCAAGAGAAGGACACGATCTCTTTCTCTTGGAACCACATGAGACATCATTCAGTATGAACATGTTTGACAACTAAAAGAAATACAGCTGTATTTGAGAACTTCAGTTAAGTATCTTGGTCTCATGGAAATTTTTACAATTGCAGTTAAAGCAGATGACCTATTTTCCATTCTCTTAAATCCCAAATAGGGCATATTAAATATTTATTTTCTATCTGTTGAAGAGTGTATCTTTGAACTTTGAAGACCATTCTGCTTGAGAAGGTGAAAAAGGAGAAAGGGGAATTCCTTCATATATTTGGAAGATTTATTCTGTTTTGTGTGATTGCTAGCATGGAAGCCTTTTCCCCCCCTCAGAAATGGCTGCATGTCATAGTTAGCCAAGTGGTCTAAAATACTAAATTCAGCTAAGACAGATGCATTCCAGATATGGAAATTTTGTTGGAGAAACTGATGAAAGATCTTGTTCATCTCTGACCTCTTCTTTCTCATATATCATAAATTCATTCAATGTATCTCATGTTATACTAACTTGTTCTTAGGACAGAGTAATCTCTGAAGAGATTTTGGGTTTCCTTGGTCCTGTTTTTACTGAAGTGGTGGTGGAAATATTGACTTTTGATCATTACTTTACTACTAATTAAATGCACGTCAAAGACTCAAGCATATTTTCTCACCTCTTCTTTTTATCTTAATTTTAATAGTCTAAGTAAATGAATAAAGAAATGCTCAATAAGGCCATGTAGCAAAATTGTCTTCTCTGAGATCTTCCTGCATCACTCAAGTGAGACAGAGCCCAACAGTGAGGCCAGACTCCAATCCCTGATATTATTATTACTATGATAGAATATACCCCACTTAGCATCAGAGCCCTCATGTTCCAGGGACTGCATACTACACAGAGTCATAGAGTATTCTCAGTTGGAAGGGACCCACAAAGATAATTGAGTCCAGTTCCTGGCCCTGCACAGGACCACCCCAACAGTCACACCATGCGCCTGAGAGCATTTTCCAAAGGCTTCTTGAACTATGTCAGGCTTGGTGCCATGACCACTTCCCTAGAGAGCCTGTTGTAGTGTAAGAGATATTCGTTATCCCCCAGAGCCTTCAGCCTAATATGAATAACAAATGAAGCCAAAGGCTGTTCTGCCATTCATCATCAGGAAAAGAGATGAGTGGCTGTGCTCTGTGAATTTTATGTATTGTTGGCCTTTGTCTGATCCCCAGAGCATGACTAAGGAAAGGGGAAAAAAGTACAAAGATGAAGGTAAAGTCAGTTACAAAGTTCCGTATTTGATAGCAGGATACATTGGGAGTAAAAACAAAATCATAAAATGACAGGACATAAATGCAATGGGAGTTAGGAAAAGATGAAAGAAGAAAGAAAATTGGATAACAATAGTGATCAGAAAGAATAAAGGCAAAGACAAATAATGACAAGCAAGAAAGAGGATTAAAGGTGAATGATGAAAGCTATGGAAATAAGGATGAGAGCTGCTACCAGAATTACAGGAAGTTATTTTATTTAAAATGTCATTGTTAGGAGTTAGAAAATGTATTTTTTTAAAAAAACATAGATGATACTAAGACAAGGAGATTTCAAGACAAAAGGGACTTCGGGAAAATGTAGAAAAGCAACCGACAATTCATTTACATGGCACCAGCTACTGGAGTAGCTCAGGATAGCTGAGCTTGGTGTATTGGCAATGGTACAGTTTACATTAACACTGACTTTCCCACAGCCAGAACAGTCCTACTAAAACATAGGGAGTTATAAAGTGCTACCTGAAAATACTTTTTCAAATTTTTTTTTTGCTTTTGAAAATTTCATCAGAAGAATGCACCATCACAAGTAGTTATAGTTTATTTATTTAATCACAATTTTCGTAGGGGTAGAAGATAATACAACATTGTCAAGAACATCAGCAAACTTCCTTATGAATAGCTTATTCATGTAGAATAGCATAGGTTTTGGAGTTTGTTTTAGAGGCATGATTTGATATGACTCCCAAGGAATGCAAGCCTGAATACATGCAAGGGACTGCAGGTAAAGTGCCAGGCTCTCAGTCTAAGAAATCTCTTTCTTTCTCACTACTCTCTGTCCAGTCCATACGGACATTCAAGATGCTCTAGCCTGTGCTTACATCATATAGTCCTGAATTAGTGGTTTGGAGATCAAGCACCTGAAAGCCCTGTCACCATGTAAACAGATCTGAGAATGCCTTCACCCTCTCCAGGCATCTGAGACTACTCCCTACATTGCAGCAATGGGCACAGTGCTGAGATCCAGTACTTCCCAGAAAAAAATGTCAGCCCAATTTCATTTTTCCCTACCTGAGAGATTGGGACAAGGAAAGCAAGGGGAGAGAGAGCCAAATATGGCAGTGGAGCCACTGCCAGAGCAAGAATGGGGGAGCCTCAAGGCACAAATGGTATGGAGACCTGCCATGGCTGAACCATTTCCAGTGTCTGTGTCCAGGGGTCTGGGAGTATTTGAGATCCTGGTGCTATTCCAGGTCTGCTTCCAATTATCTGTGTCTAACAGCAACAACAGCACAATTTTTGCAGCACCTGGTTTCTGCAGGTGCTCAAGAATGTTTCCAAATGCACCTCCAGAATGGGATAATCACAGCTGGTACAGCTGCCATGCCAAATTAGGAAGTCCCACCACATGTTATTTTGATATCCCACTGCTTTATTCAGTAAAAGATGTGTTCTCTTGTTCCTTGTAATAGTAATTTGTTGCCCCCAGAGAAGAATCCTCCTTAATAGCAATACATAGGTAGTTAATAGCTGGAGTTTGTAAAGTTTGTAACGCATTGCTCTGCTTCCCTGAATGTCAAGGTACACTGAGTTTCTAAGTGGGATTGGTTTCCACAAGACCACATAGTCTAGCTGGTTAGAACAAGCTTAATTTTTCTGGTATTTATATTTCATTGGATTTTTCACCATTCAAGATATTCAAGTGCCATCAATTTATTATGAAGGTCAAATTCTCAAGACCTTACTCCAGGAATTTGGTAATTCACTGGGACTTGTGGTGAAGGAGAGCCATAGATTTCTATGACTGAAACAATACAATAGCAGAGATAATATCTGCAGATGTTTTTTTCAGCCTAAACTCTTGCCTAGAAAAGCTCACAGAATGAGGAATATCTGGCTGCAAAGAGACCCATAAACAGTAGTCATCAGAGCTGAGTGGAAAAAAATAATTCCTGCTCCAGGAGGTTTTCAATATTTGATGATTGCTTTCATGTCAATTTAAAATGAAATCTCAAAATGTCAAAGTTCTGCTTAGCCAGATTACAAGCTCAGTTTAAAATCCTGGGCAGATGCAAACTATTCCTGAAGCACCAAAAATTCTGAAATATAAACCTTGATGATGAATTAATCTTTCATGTGAAAGGCTTTCCCACCGTGAAGGAAAGGATTTCTGAGGCCAGACTCTTTGAAGCCCACCCAGAGCTGACAGCCCAGCATGCACAGCTGGTGGCCAGCAGTGAATGATCTACTCTTACAAGAGTTTTTCCCAGTGAACTCCAAGCCTCCTTAAATTGGCTTGAGGATGATTCTGTCTCCAATGAAAGAAGCCTCTGTGAGCCACTACAGAAGGAACTGTCTAGAAAATGTGTTCCTTTCCATTTAGAATCCAAAAAGGGTACAGAGAGTACCATGTTTCATCAGCATAAATAATTAACTGCAGAATGACATGTAATATTCATAGCTGAAAATCATTAAACAAAATAGGCTGGGAAAAAATCCTTAAACATGGAGTGATATTAATCATTTAGCCATGAATTCAGCTTAGAGCTTCTCTTTTGTTTAATTTAATTATTATTTTTTAAAGTCTATTCACAGGCAGATGTTGCTCTGCAAACTCACACAACTAATTCCCCCATGTAAGACAGTCAGCCTGAGGTTTAGCCTCTTGCAGTATTAATTAACATCACGAGGCATAGTTAATGATAGTGGACAAAGTAAAAATGAAGAATTTTCTGTGCTTGGTAAAATAAGGATGAAAATGGGTCAAAAGAGCAATGCTTTTCAAACAGCATTGCCTTCTCAACCGTATTGGATGCTCACAGATGTTTTAGTTCATGCAAGACAAAAAAAACCCCTCTGTAGCTTTTCTGTATCTCCAAGCATGCACAGCAGGAGCCTCTCAGAATGGAGGTGTTTAAAAGCAAAGAGAACCCCAGAAGCTTCATGAGGATTTCCTAGACAGGAAAATGCTACTGTGTAAGAGCTGAGTTCATCTCATCAAGCAGAGACATCCAGAGCTATGCCGCTCCTCTCACTGTGAGAGCGGTGCCACGGCAAACCCCGTGAGCCAGCATTGTTCAGTTCATGGCCTGGAGAGCAAACACATACAAATTAACTGTGTCAGATCTCAGCAACGGTCTTCTTGTTCTGCCATTCTGGCATCCCTTGTCTCTTTCCCCTCCTTTTCCCCAGAAAACAGAGCTCAGCCTAAAACTGGACTCTCTGTAAGATGGCTATGGTTCTGACAAGTAGGGCAGTAATCTATAAAACAAGAGTAAAATGTGTAAAGATGAATCAGTTGGGAAAAAAATGCCCTCTGGAGGGAGATAAGAATGTCTGAATATTTGCTCCTATGGGGTCTGTCACCTACTATCCATCAGGAAGATATCACAGCCTCAACTTAGAGCAGAATATTTTTTCTCTGTTTTTTTGTGTGCTTACCTTGGATTTCTGGAATAACTGCAGCAATTCTAAACCATGGCCCATTTGGCTTTTGTGTCGCACTATGTTCTCACTCAGTTCTGAAATGCTTCGTTCCTTCCAAGGAGCCCCTCGGCACAGGGAGAAGACACTGTACACCTGAGTTTGAAGTGTAGCCTACTTGAGGAAGAAGACATTATTCTCTTAGAATTTCACTGTGTTCTGAAACCCTTTCAAGTACAAAAATACAGGACATTTGAGGTGTCCTTGTAATACTATATATACTTCACAAAGTTAAACCGTAGCAAACAGACCTTGGATCTTGCAGCAACTCCTTCATACCACTAGAAATACACAAAAAAATTACTTAAAGCTACTCTCCTGGGGAAGGCAATTATTTCCCTGGGCCTTGAGCATGGTCAAACACTTGTGAAACATACCAGGGACTTAAGGCATCTTCCAGTACCTTGTCTTTTGACACACATATGCTTTGTAAAGCAAGTGTAAAATCTACCCAGTTAAGATTCTCCATTCTCTCTCACTTCATGTTTGTTATTTAAGGACACTTAGAAGACTGAAGGGGACTGCACATCAGCAAAACAGACTAAGGGCTCATGCACTTGCAGGTCATATACAGTTCTTTTATGAAAGGTGCAAACATGTAAAGCACCTACTGTTAGGATTTCTTCTAGCAAATTGCTTGTGACAGTGAAGTGAGATACTTTATTTCATTAGCCCACTAAACATCTTGTCCTCATGTTGAATATTTTAGACTTCCATAAGGGAGTTACAGACACATATATTCTTCTCTGTCCCATCTGCAAGGTTGTTAGGTCTTCAAAAATAAACAAGAAAATTGTGATTATCCTCTATTGATTTACTGTACCATGTTGAGACATCATCACTAAATTACATGGAAAAGGATCTTTTGCTCTGCTTAAATGAAAATCATAACACAGTCTTAGTTAATAGAAGACACCAGTGACTCTGTGACAATTCTCAGATGTGTAAGCAGGTAGTCAGTGAAAATTTCTGGTGAAATCATTCTGCTGTATTTGTCATTTTCCTTCCCTGTTTAACAACCTACTCTGTTGTGTTACCTTCTCACCTGAGCTGTGAGGTCTCTAAGGCAGACTGTGTGTGTGCACAGTGCCTAGTGGGATGCCCACTTACCAATATCTTTAGCTCTCTCTTAGAATACAAAGGTCAGCTAGTGTGATATGTGCATACCAGGATGGTGACCACAGTGTTATTTTACTGCTATAATACTATTTTTGGGGAATATTCCTACTATTAACTGGCATCAAATGTGAGAGAAAAGTAGTTTCCTTACTTGGAAAGAAAATAGCAATCAAGTTGGGATAGACCTCTGGATGGTACTGTGTTGTAGGCAGAAGGCAGAATAAGTTGGCAGAAATGGATGCATCAAATTTACTTGTGCTAAAAACTGATCGATTAATCTGGCATGAAATAGGGCTCTATCTCTACTGTCAAGATCTGAGGGCATAATTACATGAGCCACAGCACTTGTAAGAGTGTTCAATCCACAGACGAATTTATTAGAGAACAGGGCAAACACATTTGCATACTGAGTTCATATTTCTACAGAAAGAATTTTATACCCTATGCCAAAATAAGAATTTAAATGATCTAATGTGAAATTATGAAATTTAATTTAATAACATAATCGACATTAGCATGGATGGCTCACCGTGTTGGTGCTTCACTCTGCCCTGTACAATGGGAATGGTTGAGAAACGCCACACATCTCTATTACAGAGTGTTATCCTGGGTGCCTGCACAGTGTACCATTAAGAAGTTCTAGTGCCAAAGCATGAAAGTTACCACTCACATTTCAACTGCAGAGGAAAAGCCTTGTTGATTTATAAAAACTGGTGAATGGTTTAGAACAGTTCAGAAATGATTTGTTCTTCTCATATGATGCAAAGCAGAAGCTCCTACTAAGTGTAAGACCAATTTTTTTGTAAGGAAGAGTAAACATTAACAACAAACTCTAAAACTGATGGGTGTGCTGGTTTAGAGGTAAACTAGCAGGAGAAATGAGCTCAACACAAGAGAGATTATAAGTCAGAGCTACAATTTAATAACAATAATACAGTAAATACACTGACACAAAAGGGAAATTGCTTCCAACTCCCAAAACCCAGCAGTATAACCCAGTGCCCTGGGGTACAAACCCAAAGGGGTTTGTTAGCCTTGTGCTGAGACCCACGTGATTCCCCCAAGTCCAAAGCAAAAGGAAGTGAAAAACCTGTTGGTGCAGGTGATGGCTGTAGTCTGGTTGAGAGTGGTGGTCTCCTCCTGTCGAGGTCCTGCTGCTCCTCTGGGTCCGACAAGAGGTTCCCAAGGTCTTCCTACCCATCCCTTTTGTACCCTCAGGGAGCACTCAGTCCCTCCCCCAGGGCGGGGACTCACACAATGGGTGATTAACTCTGTGAGTCATGGGGTATTTTTTAACTGTTGATGGCCCATTAGCAGCTACGCCTCCTCAGGCTGGGAGTGGAGGTGCTAACGACTCCCTGGGAAGCTGCTGCAAATGGGCCATTGACCTTGGGAATGAATAGAGGGGGTAGAATACACAGCTTTGATCACCCCCACACAGTGACAACTGGTCCCACCTCCTGAACTAGGACAATGGGTTAGACAGTAGTCTAACCCCCAAAACTGAATAATACTTGGGTGCATTGCTGTTATCTTTAGTCTGACTTCAGTTATCTTTGGAGGAAACAAGTATTTGAAAAAATGACAAGACATTTTCTGAAATGTCTGAAGTTTGCAATTGCTAGCAATTGATGGGATGAGAACTGATGTTTATTTAAACTGAACAGAGGCAAAAAATTACTGTGTTTAAATCTTTGATTTGGTTAACCATGTAGTTTTACAAGCTGGTAGAATTTTTGTTTTGAGGAGTAGGTAAGAGAAGGAGAAATGGGTTTTGGTCACAGGTACAAAGCAGTGAAGACTGCTTGAGCCAGGACTGCAAACAAAAGAAATGTTTGTTAAATTATACCCTGGAAATATGAATAATAGGAGTAATTTAAGATCAGTTTTTGTGCTATGAGAAGAGTGGTAACAGAGCTTCAGTTGCCTCAGATTGGGTAATAATTTGTCTTGGTAGTGAGAATTGGGTCTTTAGTGAATTTAAATGTATCATTTATGGTTAGAACATGAGAGATTTCAGAAAAACTTCACAAAACTTGGGAGCACACAGATGACCTTCCTGTTTCAGCCTTCATTGTAGACTGTCTAAACAAGCAGATGATTATTATTAGTTTCATATTTTATTCAATATTGCCCCTTCTGGTTTGGTTAAAACAGGGAATTGTCATAAAAAGCAATAGAATAAGGATAAAACTCTGTTCCTCGTAAGTTCTTGAAAAAAACTATCATTGATTTCAAGAGGAAAGAGATTTGGTCTTTTTCTACAGTGCTTATCTACATTCTTGCAAGTCAGTAGGGTTTTTTTAATTTTGCACTAGGATGCACCTAGAACTATCAAACCTCCTCTGAAACAGCAATGTTTCAGCTGCTATTTCTCAGAGCAAAGGCAATTACAGGTTTGCTTCTAACATCTGTGTATGTTTCAAAGCTGAACTCAAGTGAATCTTGGTTAAACACCATTTGTGTCAGTAGGGTTACCTTGCATGTGACAGCTATCACCTCCACTTTCATCTCCCTGTGAGAGTGTCCTCTTTGATGGCTTTCAGTAGAATGACTTATCCCAACACCTTTTCACAAAGATTGCACAATGAACCCCAGAGCAGTGAACCAGAGGGTAAATTTGCTTTCTGTAGGAGTTTGCTTTTGTTGGAGAGCATGACTGAGGCAATGGGTCAGAAGAAGCTACTTCCATCTTGAAAGCACTGTTGCTTGGTAGGGGCTTATGACTAGTTTGACAAGGCTAGATCAGACATTCAGTATTGCACATCATTTTAGTTAGCAAGTTGACTCATAGAAGAAGTACTTTAACATAGTTTAAAGTCAGCATTTGACCTACCTTCAAAGGTAGTAACTGTTGTCTTTTAGCACACAGGGCCTTTGGAAGTCTGACAACTTTCATCTTGGTGTCATAGACGGTGGTGAAATGTGTTGTCTCTACTGACAGATGTAAAAAGCAGCTACAGACTAGTGAAAAATTCTCACTGAAGTGTAATGATCTGTTATTCATCCCTGTTTATCAGTGCCCCTACTGTATATTTCCTGTGCTGTCATGGAAACAGCCATTCCACCAACCAGTTAAGAGCAAGTAAAGTGACACTGTCAAGAAAAGCATATGTTAGAAATTAATTTCTTACCTGTTTCACCAAAATCCACAAAATATTTTTAATTTCTAAGAATCCTATTTGCATTCATCTTTTGGGAAAAAAATAAAGACAGATGCTATTCCATAAACCAACAAACCAAGAAAAATATCTGTATACAATGGATCACTTGTGGCATTACAAGTGTGTTTAATAGAATTAGTTCATTATAATTTGGTTTGGTTGTTTTCCAGTTCTCACACCGGAGTAGGCAACTCCCCTAGTCTGGGCTGTATTTGTATGGCCAGACTTCACGAATGAAGATTTGGGAAGGGCTCTCTCCACATGGGTGTGCCCTTCCAGCTTGCGCAGTGGATTTTTTAGGTGAGGCACAGCGTGCACAGAACTGGCCCCACTGTTTAAGTCCTAAGGTTCATTTGCCACGGCCGAGCGAGCTTGGACAGTGACAGTGAAGTCCTCAGGACTGTCACAGCACCCGGTACTAACTGGGGCTGACCCTGCTGAGCATCCAAGATCTGACAGGATGGGATGGGCAGGGAGGCATTGAACTGCCAGGGGATGGTTCCCACTGAGACTTGAACTCATGACCTTGGGATTCAGAGTCCAGAGTGCTCTCGTTTACACTTACAGGACCGCAACTTTTTTATATGGCAAAAACATTCAGTAGTGCCATTATGCAGTGGTAGAGTCAAACTGTGCAGATTTTCCTGTCCCAGGGGACTCTGATAGCACTTTGTGGCTCTATTAGAGCTTCTTGTTGCTGCCTTAGTAGTGCTAAAAGCTATGCTGCACAAGGGAATCTACCCAACAGACCCTTACTAAAATGCTGCTCACATGAAGACAATGCAAAAGACATCCCCAAAGTCACTAGAGTCAAGCTGTAAAACTAGACAGAAAATGAGGAAATCAAAACCTGGATTCATAATTCTTCCTGTACTATTTTTATATTCAGATGAAGAAGGTGAAGCAATAAGTCAGTGCTAATATGTGTGGAGATCTGGAATGTGCTGCATCTTTCTCCAGTGATATATGGTCAGGAAAAGGGCTGGTGCAAGTAATTATTTATAGCAAGCATAAAAACAGTACTAGTTAAAAGCTCAATATCTGTCACGATTGCTTTAACAAAAGCTTGTGAGAGTCATACCAATTTGATGGTGTCTTAAAGTGAGCTGAACTGTAGAGAACTGCAGTTTTGTTTCAGATATCAAGAAAATCATCAGAGAAACAGCAGTAATCAAAATGAATGAACCCTACAGAAATATAATGACTGTAGAGCTGTCAGCACTTTTTTAGCTCCTGCTTCAGCTGAACTCGGAGAAGAGAGTACTGAATAAGAATCCACTATAACTATCAAGCACAGTGCAGTTTGTGTGAGATTTTCCTTATTCTTCCACTCAGCTAGGAGTGCCTAACCTTATTCACAAAATAAGGAGTCATTAAAATAAGGGGTATTTTTAATTATCACTTGGTTTTGTGACCTGTATTTCTGGATGTACTTTAGTTTTCTTATGCTATGTCAAATTTCAGTGTATAAAACATTGAGCCACAGCAAGTACCTTCACCCACTCAGAATGCTGGCTTAGTGGTATCTCCATACTATGTGTGAATTCCTGCAGTGGCTTTTTAACTCTTTCAGCAGCAGTCTAAACTAAAATACTACACTGATACGGCAGCTCACTTTACTTCAGGAAGAGAATAGTGCAAATTATGCCTCTGCAACAAAGTTCTCCTCTGATCCTAGCATGCATTTTGAGATCACTTTAGTCCTTTCCCACTGCGTTCCACGATCTTCAAATGACCTCCACTGATGCTCCCTGTCTTCAGAAGCTTCAGACATTCATGTCTTTTTTTATCAAACAACACAGATGCTGAATTTATTTCAAAAGGTAATTCAAGAACTCTCTGGTGACTTTGTATGATTTTCAAGTGCTAAATGTATTGGCCTCATCTAATGTAAGACACCAGACCTACTGTTTGTCTCTGATACAGAAACACTTTGCGTCTTGGAAGCCTTGAAGTAATCTAATCATATATGGATGTGTGCAAGCCTGCAGGAGCCACAACAATCTTAAACTTTGGTCTGGAGTCTTCACAGTGACTCCGCCTGTGAGCTTGTCCATTTCATTACTTTTACAAAACCTTTTTCACTTGATCTAATGTTTTTTATTGATTTATTTTTCTTGGATATGAGTCAGCAATTTGCACTTGCAGTCCAGATAGCCAGCCATGTCCTGGGCTTCATCAAAAGTAGCATGGTCAGCAGGCTGAGGGAGGTAATTCTTCCCCTCTGCTCTCATGACATCCCACCTGGGGTATTGCGTCCAGCTTGGGAGACCACAGCATCAGAAAGATGGAGACCTGTTGGAGCAGGTCCAGATGAAGGTCTCAAAAATGACCGGAGGGATGGAACACCTCTCCTGTGAGGAAAAGCTGAGAGAGTTGGGATTGTTCAGCCTGGAAGAGAGAAAGCTCTAGGAAGATATTATTGTGGTCTTTAAATACTTGAAGGAAACTTATAAGGAAGATGGGGATGGACTTTTTATTAGGGCTTGTTGTGATAGATATCCCTGCTCCTTGTGTGGGACATTGGACTAGATGACCTTTAAAGGTCCCTTCCAACCCAAACTATTCTATGACTCAGTAAATATCAAAAGGGATAAAAATGTCCTACATCTGTATATAGTTCAAGCTAATATTCTATTTCTTCTAGCAACACTGTAGTATTTTGCATTACGGATGTCTCGAGATACTTGCAATGATGATTAGTCATTCATATGCTAACTTCTTTAACTGTGTTTTACAACATTTAGCATACATTTATTTTTATACAGTTTATGATCTCACAGACTATTTTTTCCTTATTTTTAGAAAGATGAATTTTACTTAACTTAAACATTAAAAAAGTTGCAAGAGCTGCTTGAGTTCAGTATTGATTGTAAGAACATTTAATTCATTGACTTATAACAGTTGTTGCTACATGATATCAATTGTCCTTGGAATATTCTTCTCCTTTGCCTTGAATCTGACTGGTATGTCACCAGTTTTGAGCGTACTGTTGTGCTGGAAATTTATTTCAGAATTTATTGTAATCATACTCTGAGATGTTGTCTTTTCCTCTGCATTAAAATTAGACTCTATTACCTCCCATACCACACCTACTGCACTTTTTGTATATGGTATGTACACAGACAGCATATCAGCAACCAGACTGCATTCTAACATATATAAAACAGTACAAAGTCAGAACATTCTGCCAGTTTATTAGACAAGAGGGTGTATGTTACATAGAAAAATGTGAGGGATGCAAAGGACAGACCTCATTCTTTCTATCAGCTTGTGAACAACCCTGCAATGTTACTTATTTGCTGTTGAGGGCAATTAACTCTGAAACACACTGCTTACTGGTTGAAAAGATAGGCTGTGAGATCACTTGGCTGCAGGATGACAGCCCAGGTGTCCTTGTGCTCTGACAAGGGTGCTCTGCCTTTCTCCCTTGCCCCTTGCAGCAGGCACCCCAACAGCATCCACCGCTCCAGCTGCCACAAATGGCTTTACAAAGCAAACCCACTGGGTTTTATAGCAATTTTATATTAAACACTAGATGTCACTGGCATACTCTTAACACAGTCTGTTGGAATTGACTGCATAGTGCTTGCTCAGCCCCGCACCCAAAAGAAGAGGCTTTTTCAGTGCCTGCGCCTCACTGGCAGAGACCCTCAGTTCAGGTATGGGAGTGTTTGCAATGCCCCCACAGCAGAGGGTGACTGCCTGAAATATGTATTTGCTTGGAAAGCAGCAAGTACAAGTGTTTACACAAAGACAGTTTTTACTGCATTTGTGTATTCTCATTGTCTCAGACAAAAGCATCAGTACAGGAAAAGAGTATCACTTACCCAGGGAGAAGATAATTAATTACCCAGTTATCACACCATTAAGGAAGACTAATCCACAGAGTCCAGTGGTCTTTAAAGATGAATGGCTGTCCAGCACAGCAATCAGGTCGTACCTGTTTATCCGTGCTGTGCAGAGTAAAAAGCAGTTTTTCTTTGGAATGGCCATAAACAAGAATGGCATTTTAACTCCTAGTGTAATAAAATCCAAATACTGCCAGAGTTTTGTTTGTTTTGTTTTTCTGGTTTCTTTTTTTTAAATTACCTTGGTCATAAAACAAGATCTTAATAAATCTTGCTTATTTTTCTATCCTTTTGGGCACATTTTAACACTTTCTTCATACTGAGGTTTATACATGACACTCCTGTGTCATGATGCAAGTTTAATGTCTGTGCAGGCTTTTCCCCCTCTCTTCAGCAAGTCTGTGACTGCTAACAGCAGCCAGAAGCCCAGGCATGGGCAAGGTAAACACAGTGCCTGGTTGCAAACTAGAGGGTACCTTTCAGTTTATATAATAGCCCTTGGAAAGAGCTGAGGCATCACCTTCTCAGGACCTATTGCCAGAAAATAGAAAATGTTCCGAGTCAAGTGCAGACTGCCAACAGGCAGCACAGCAGCCATCCCTCAGTCCAAAAGTCAAGGAGGGCTGGAAGTGGTCTGGCATATATGAAAGGCTGTCTAACTACTGGCAAAGGACTTTATCCACCTGTTTTTTTGTTTGTGTGTTTGGGGGTTTTTTTAATTGTTGGGGTTTTTTGTTTTTATGTTGTTTTTTTTTTTTTGTGACCAGGCAGGTGGATAGTTGTCCCCAGTTTTTCAAAGTATACAAAAGGATTTGCAAATGTCTGACTGTGCTAAGGATGTACTAATTTAATGATCTCAGAAAGACTGAAATAATGATTATAAATGCTAAGGTTAGAAGTAAGTTGCTGTTTGTGCCTATACAGAGCAGCTCATACTCAGCTTTGATCCAAGACACGTCCTGTGTCCATTTCCGCAAGTTACATCTACTCGGATAGGAAGCCTGAAGGCATCTTGCTATCCTGACACAAGTCAATCAGTTGGGTTTTCCTCATCATTCAGGACAATTTGGGGCATCTGACCCAGGGCAGGAAAGAAATAATAATATTATATTACCTCCATTCCCTTATCTTAAGGAGCAAATATAGAATCTCATTAAGAACCATCTGCAACAAGCTGAATAGCAACCATTAAAAACTCAGGTATTGCTCCCTTCCAGAAATCAAAATAGACCTAAGCACCCTGCTTCCTCCATCTCCACCTCCTTTCTCACACTTCAAATGCTGAGTAAGGAATTGGATTCATACTGTGTTTTAAAGACCAACAACCACTGGCACCAACCTAAACATTTGTTACCCATGTACTAGCGGTTTCTCTGTTGCAGTAAAAGCATAAGGGCAGATCTCAAGCTGTTTTATTCTGGCTAAGCATGAAATGAAAATGGGTAGAAAACAAGTGATGCTGTTCAAGATAAAGCCATTGAAGAATGAAATCTGTAATAAGCATTTATTTCTGAATTGTTCACTCTTCCTTTATCCTTTCATTGTGAATAAAGATTCCATATAAAAATAAGAGCTGATTTACATGGAAATCAATCAAGTAAAATTGTGTATTTAAAATACATAGCAAATTTATATAGTGGATTAGTATAGAAGTATTTTTTAAAAAAAATACAATCAATTTTAAGTATTTAAATGTGTTCCATTTAGAAAGCAAATTAAGCTTTAGTTTTTTTCCCCAGAACTAAACCATCCTTCTGATCAAAGGGAATACATTGATAGTCAAAAATTTGCCAATCTCTTTGTTCCGCTTCCCAATATAGACACTCTCGCTAACAACTTTTTCAGACTGTCAAATGCTGATATAGGTAACAAAGTCATACATTTGAAAATCTAATGACATTTCCAAGGATGATAATGTTCATGTATGTACACTGCAGAAAAACAATTGTTTACTTGTCTTGAAGAGCTTATCTGCTCCTCATGGCACTGTGCCATTCACACTCAGGAATACTGATGTCCTTCTGTCTTACACAAGAAAGAGATATTAGCCTAAACTGATGGAGAGAAAATTTTTGTTAAAACCCCAATGGCAAAGAAGTTTCAAAGTGTGAATATCTTTCATAATCTCGTGTCCCCTCATTGCCTTAAATTTGTTTCAACAGCTTTCAAATGTTCAGTTTCACAGCAGCAAAATAATAAAAAACTATTCGCATCATATTTGTATTAACTCCAGTAAGCACCTACTTGTTTTTGTCCCAGATATTTCAACCATTAAGCCTCAGCCAAAGTGCTGATTCACCAGTGGCGCATATTGCACAAAGTTCATGTTTCATGTAAACTTAGTCAGAAACTTAACATGACAAATTATGAAAAACAACTAATCCTTATTTTGTTTGATACATTTGAATATTATCCATGAAATTGTGATTGCCTGAAATCACTAGGAACTCTACAATTATTTTTAACAAACCAGCATTTTATCTCTGTCTGTCTGTGGGCAAAAGATGATGTTACCCTTTTAATAAATTTCCTTAATCATTTTTTTATTGATTTCTTCAGGAGAGAAACCTGACCAAAATGTGCTATCCAGAAAGTAACTAATGTACACAGCTAACAGGTGAATAAATACTTGTTATTTTGGCATTGGACAGCTTCAACTCTGCATTTGATAGCAATCCAGGAACTTCCGAGAAATTTCACAGAGCAATCAGTAATGTATTTGTGACAATGAATCACTTGGCACCATCTGCAAAGGGATGCAGCACCCATGGGGATGCAGAAGTGGGGTACTACCTTCACGTCCCCTCTGAAATTCTACCTCCAGGCCCTGTGTGCCCCTGCCCCTATTCCTGCAGTGCCTGCTGCTCCCCCTTACTCCAGGCTCTGTTGTTCAGAGGAAAAAGAATGTATGTATTTAACTTCCAAGCCTGTCCAGTCATTCCTCTATTCCTTATTTCTTTCTGTACCTCAGGGCTCTGTTGGTTCTCTGGAATACGTTGCAGCTTTTTTTGTCCTTCCCATCATCTTCTGCACAGTAAGATTTTTAGCCTTCACATTTATAAACAGCTTTGATGATTTAGCTATGCAAACTACTAGACAGAGCCTTCTATTATTTTCAGTTATCAAACTGTGAAACTTTTTTCATCCTCCCTTACAGCCTTGGTTATTAGCAGACCCATCTGTGTGGTGCACCAGCCTGTATGATTAACACACCCATCTGCTTCAAATCTGTTGATAATCTGCAGATCAAAGTCCCACTTGACTATGTCCATTAACACCTGTCAGTGCAAGAATATATTTCAAATATACTTTTGCTAAGTTTGGTTGGTTTTTTTTTTTTGGTAGTGCTAAGAATCTGTTTCAGATGACCATTTACTCAAGGAAAGTCCAAGTGCTTAAATGCTCTTGGGAAGTGACTAAAAAAGAGGTTGTGGTGCAATAGAATCTGAGGCACATTTCTGTAAGTGTTTATTCTTTGAAGAAAGAAAAGGGAGGAACTGGCTGCATTTCATAGTGCATGAAATGTCTTATGATTCAAACTTACCTTCCTTTTTCAGTCCCTCTCAGGACTTTGTGGTAACTGAGCTTCCATGTTTATTACATGTGGCAAAATGTTGCTTTCTCACAACAGTAAAGTGTTCATGCTGGCTATCAGCCTCCGCTGTTTTAGTTTGGAAATTATGTACTGCAAAATATAAAGATTTTTTGTATTACTTCATGATTCAGGATAGCTACAAATTAACATTTATTACTAGCATGTAACTATTTTATTGGGTTTTTTGAGTCATATGTATCAATTGCATAATTTTCGATCTGAATCTCCTCGGTACAGCATCTTTGTATTTGAAGCTCCTTGGTAAAGCAGCACTAGATCACAGAAATGTCGGCTGAAGTGAATCTAAGTTCAATATTCAATACAGAGCCCTAGTAAGAAAATAAATCTTTTGGGGATATCATCTTTTTGTTCTCACATTTCACTGAAATACATTACCTGCTGTGAAGGGAGGAAAAGACTCAAGGGCTTTTGGTATTTCACATCTGTGAATTTCCAGCTACTTGCTGTATTTATGGCTACATTATCAGTCTTCATCAGGATGCAGTAAATATCTTTCCAGAGGTCAGTATCTTGGATTTAGTTCAATTGTTATTTTCAGTGGTGATAGAAACTTGACTTAAATCACTTTTTTTTTTTCATTTACTTCAGACACTCAGCTTGTTCCACCATCTCCTGCTCCCTTCTCAAACAAAGGACAGTGTTCCTGCATGGGGCCATGGAGAATAGAAGCTCTCCTTTATTGCCTTCCTGCCAGCTCTCCTTCAGCTGGTCTTCTTGTTCCTCTAGCATTGCTCTGATTCTTCAGACTTGACAGATAATCCAGCAATTTCTGCTTTAACATCTCCTCATGGCTTTCAGTAACTTGGTCTTCATTCTTACACTTCCTTTATTTAATTTCACCTGTCTGAAAATCCACGCTTTCCCATGTATACCTGCAGTTTTATATTCAGCAAAACCCATTATTTTTCCATGGATCAATTTACCTTAGACTTCAATACTGAGCACCTTAGCACTCAGTCATGCAAGATTTCTATAGCATCCAGATTTTCAGATTTTATACTGCCTGGATTCCTGTCACTTTCTTCTGAGTGAAAACTGATGCTCCTTACAAGAAATTTCCCCCCTATCTTTCCACTCCTATGCCTTCTACCCACGTCCATATACTTCACTCTTGTATTTGACATGGACCTATAATTAGCCTAATTAAATCAGATCATTGTGTCCCCTTTATAGAAATAAATTATGTATAAAAAAAATTGACTGAGCTGAAATGTAACCCTCTCTGGAACATTCTTTCTCAGAGCAGATGTCATTTGCAAAATGTGCTAGCAGTTTGCCTGCCTGAGACACAAAATTCTCTCAAACTCTTACCTCTGTTGTTGCCATTACTTATTGTAATGGTTTCAAGCTCTAATCCAAAGTCCTTATTAAACTCCACCTAGGAGATATACATCCACAACCCTTGGTCCTTTAGAGCTGAATCCCCTGCTTCCTGTCGTATTTCCTCACTTTCACTTGTTCTCAACTCCTCTCTGTTGTCTAGTAGTTTCCACTCAGCCTCAGAGGAGGTTTTGCATTATTTGCCCTAAAAATGACAACCTTTTAAAAACTGTAATCCATCTTTCTTCTTGCCTTTATCTCCAACTTCTTTCTTAGAACCTCCAATCTGGTGCAGAGGGAGTAACATTGTGCCCAAAGTCCCTCTTCTCTGGGGACTCCCACCTCCAGACTTGTTCCCGTGTTCCAGACAAGTTCATCTCTGCTGAATCTGCTTGAACTTACTGTCTCCTTCTCCTGTTACTTTCAGGTGGTTGGACAGCATTACTTACACCTATTTAAATACCACCCTGGCACAGTATTCAATAACAAAACTTTCCCCACTCACTAAATCCATGTTGCTTGTACTGCAATTTAAGTATCAGGTTCCCCAGACCCTCCAGACGGCAGACAGCCGTGCCAAGACTCCTGTTCCTGTGGGCAGAAGCAAAGAAACTTATGTTGCTGAATGGGTTTCTAATAATTATTAAAATATTTTTTTCCTTTGGATTGCAAAACCCACAAAGTCCTTGATATTCTTTCCTCACCTAATTTTCTTTTCACCTGAATAGTTTTGAAAGCATTGTGTTTTCACTAAATTTGGCTCTTTCTTGTCCTGCGCATGATTTTTTTGCTGGCTTATACAGAATTTCCAAACTCTTACATCAATGGAAATGGCCCCTGGAACCAACGGAGGTACCCTTGTGTCCTAGTTCAGCAGCTGGGACCAGTTTTACCGTTGTGTGGGTGTGACCAAAGCTATGTATTCTCCACCCTCTAGATAATTTCTCATTAACTGTTAACAATGGACCATTTACAGCAGCTGACCAGGGCACACTTGACCCCTCAGGCTGAAAGCTGGGTATTAAAGAAGCCTGTGAGACAGGAGCTGCGATAACTCCCCTCCAGGAAGTCATTAGCACCTTCACACCCATCTGAGGGGGCATGACTGCTAATGGGCCATTATGATTCCAAAAATACCCCATGACTCACAGAGTTAAATCACCCATTGTGGAACTCCTCACCCTGGGGGAGGTACTGGGTGTTCCCACCTGAACCAGAGGGTATATAATCTTGGGGTTTGGGGACCTCTGGGACCACTTGTTGGATCCAGAGTAGGACTAGAACCTTGATAGGACTGTGACCACCTTTCTCAACCAGACTGCGACCGCCATCTGCACCAGCAGGTTTTCTCCTTTCCTTTTACTTTGGACTCAGGTGAACCATGGTGGGGGTCTCAGCACAGAGGCTAATGAACACCATTCGGTTTGTGCCCTGGGGTGCTCAGTTATATTTCTGGGGTTTGTGAGTTAAAACTAATTGCAATTTGTATCATTGCATTTATTGAAATATTTTTATTAATTGTAATATTTTATTTAATTGTGACTCTGACTTATAATCTCTTTTGAGTTGGGTTCATTTCTCCTGCCAGTTTATCTTTAAACCTGCACATCTTCACAAACCATCAGCTAATCAAAACTGCTCTCCATCCAGACAACTATGTATTTATCAGCCTCATACATCAAATCATGGTCTTGCTTAGGCATTTCATTTGAATAGACACTCCTCACAGACTTACATTCACAGACATCTTTAGTTGGTTCCAGATAGTTCTTTTCCTCAGTTTCTTTTCAGAGATTATTACTAGAAGTAGGAAAAAAATGAAAAAACCTGAAGAGTGCTGTGTCATACAGTTAACTGTTTGAAGAGAAGTTACAAAGTGCAAAATTAAATGGGTACAATTTTTCCTACAGTATTTCCTAAAAGCTACACCAAAATTTCCATGTTGAAAAATAGACAATTCAGCTCTGTAGGCTCAGAGAATTTCTTGTCTACCTTTTTTTACACAGCTGGACACAAGATACCTAAGCCTGCCAATTAATTATTTCTATCTTCTGTTGAACCTTCACTGCTGTTAGAAGGGAAGTATTTCCTGATCATATGTGACTGCATTACCTGGATATTTCCTCAAATGAGGAAAAATGTAATTATTCTTAGTCTTTTTTTATGCTGTTCAAATTTCCACAAATTCTTTAGTAAAGAGATCATGCCATTGTCACAAAGATCATGAAGAACTCTACAGGAATTTCTTCTTTTTCATTAGGTTGCTATGATTTTGTCATTTGACTTTATTTACCAGCTTTCCATACTACCCCTTTTCTGATGTGTCCATAATACTACATAAGTAGAAATTTGACAGTGTAATATTGTTTTATTTTCTTTCCTCTAAACAACATAATTGACTTCCATATTTACAGGTCTGTGTTTTTTCTGTAGGTGGTAGAATGAACTCAAATGTTCCCAGTTAATAATCATGGGGTTTTTTCCTGAATTTTCATTTAACTTGCATCATCTTTTTTTTGAGCTGAAAGTTTAGATTTGTTTATTACCAATATGAGCTTTCATCTGTTTGTCTGTAACAGATATTAACAAGTTACAGATCACTTTACTCTGAAGTTGACACCAAACTTGGACTAGAAATCAATTCTTTTTTATGTTTTAGATGAAGTTTAACATGGAAGTCCCCTTAACTGGACAAAGCTCTTTTTGATTTAAGACACTATCAGGATTTCACTAACATTGAAAAATTCCAAGGTCATTTGATTACTGGCAGCATCGGATTACCAGTACAAGACACTCAGATGGAAGTCCTTATGATGAAATGCTGCTTTTCCACACATTATAAATAGATGCTTAAGATATCCATTATCAATTATCTATAGCAATGTCTGTGGCAGACACTATCTAGAGCTTTTGTTTTGGGCACTGATCCTGAAGCATTCATGGACATTTACCTTTTCTGTTGCCAAAGCTTTGAGCATTGTCCCCCTTCTGATCAAGCTCTTGTTTTGCGTAAAATGTCAACATCAATGAATTTCCATATCTTTAACCACCCATTTCTGGATGCTTATGTTTACTCGCTTCTTTTCCCTATTCCTTCAAAGACAGACTTTTCCTCCTTTTCATCCCCATCTTCACTCTTTGTCTCCCACCCTCATCCCCCACCTTATTCATTCAAGACCTTATAAGTCTCCCAGTAAATCCACTTCCAGTATACTGGGTCACTCATACCTTACCACCTCCATTTCTTCCTCTGAAAATACTGTTTAGATGCTAGTTTTCTCACTGGTTACTCCAGCCAAATTCCTTTCTCCCCTCCTCCTCAAGTTCTCAATTAGCATATGAGTTATCTCCTGCCTTGCCTCTTAAGCTGCTTTCTCACTTGTAACATTGTATTTTTGTCTGGATCTCACTTTTGCCTCATTACCCCTTGCCCCTGTTCACCATTAACTTAATCTTTTACATGTCCTGTTATAGACACAATCACTATGAAAAAAAGTTAAGCTAAAGCCTCTGCTCAATCATAACAGCTTCAGAGTGGCCGAAGTAGCTGAAAGATTTACTTACTCACAGCACAGTGTGGTTTCGAGGTCTTGTGGTTTCTCAGAACTGGGGTTTCCTTATTACAGCAATTGCATCAAAGTCAACAGCTTTTCCCCTTGGTGTTTCAAATATCTGAGATTTTTTTAGAAGAACTGTTCTGGACATCCTGTACTGTGAGCAAACAGAGGAATATCATCAATTTAAACCTTGTACCTGGGTTTGCATGGCCAGTCAAAGTAACAAGGAGTACTTTTGGAGCACTGAGGAGAGAAGAAAAATCTATTAATTGTTTTTCATTTAGGGAATAAAAAAGACTCCTTACCATGCTTGAAAATTATTTGTGTTAATATGAGTAATAATATCTTGGAAAAATTAGGTCCATAAATCTTTTAGTTCAAATGCAACAAATGCAATTTTTTTAATTCCAAAGCAGTAAAAAAAATTAAAAGACTTTTCCCCCCAAAACTGTGAAAATTCATTTAGAACTGAATACAAAATACAGACAGTAAATTCTGCCTTGAGACAAGACAGAAAAATAACCATAATCTCCTACAGAGTCTCTGATGGCTGAATGTGTGAAATTAATTACTGACAGGTGGAGAGGACAATTCTCCATGCAGTGTTGAGCTTCCTATTCTCTGAATGACAGCCAGTCAGAATAAGAAAGCCAAAGCTAATAAGAGGTGCTTTACTGCATTAACTTTCTGATCACTAATCATGCCCCTGCATCAAAAAGATGTTTGCCTAAAACCTGACCTGGAAGCATGCCTTTAATAAGTTAATCCTATACTTGCATTTCCTTTGGAAGTCTTCCAAAGTACTGTCAACATTTGTCAAACTCCTTCCTCCTCAGCATTCACTACACTTGAATGTTTGGTGCAGATTTTGAATTTGTGTTTTGGCTCTCCTTTATTTGGTACAGACTCGTTGGTCTTCAGCCTCAAGCCTTACTTTGTGGAAATCCCCTACTCCATGAGATCCCTTGATTCAGCTTCTCTGTACTCAAACTTTCTTCAACTCTGAGATTTTTGGTGAGTTCATTCACCATCCCTGCCAAAAATATATCTCTGTGGGGTGCTCAGGAAAGGGCAAATGTGGAAGTATAACAGAATCATCAAATTAAATAACCCCATATTGGGTTCAGAAGAAACAAAACAAATCTAACTATGGAACTTGTTGCTGTGCTGTGCTCTGGGTGCCAAACACAGAACTGCCATGCCTGTCAATAGATAAGGTGTCCCCCAAAAAACCAAAACATCGTCAGGCAAAGGTAAAAGTTTCCCCAAAAATATCAAAAACAATCAGAAGACAGTGGTTGATGAAGTCTCTGAGTTGCAGATCACTGGAGGCAAGTGTCACTGTGAGCTCTAAAGCTTTTCCCTGAGTGTCCAATATTGCCCTCTGTCAAAGCAGGATGCTGGGCTAGACTGCCTTTCACACAGACTCAAAATAGCTGTGTAATTATGTGTAAAACAGCAGGGACTTTGCAGAGAAGTATCTAAAGCATGTTTTCTGTTTCAAACAATACAGGTAACAAAGATCTAGAAAAAGACATCTAAGGAAATGAGTGTCTTTGTTTCTTCACAGAAACCAGATATCTTCTCTGTTGCAGAGAAAGAAAAAGGATTTATTTTGTTTAAGCTTTCTGCCTTTCTCTCTCTTCATAAGATGTCAGCTAAGAGAGTGATACACCTCAGCCTTTTGAAATCTCTTCAGTTTCAAATTGATGTCAGCTGAATTCAGTCCTCCAACTACTGGTCAGTTGTTTTCTAACCATCTTGCCCTGAAAGACACACAAAAAATTGGTGGTGGTTACCCTTTTCTTTGACAGCACTTCGCTCTGATTGGATGATCAACAAGATTGCTTTGATATAAAGCAGACATAAAATTAGCTATAAGTTTAATTCCTCACACTGATCTATGTGCAGCTTAAAGGAATAATGTTACCTGAATAAATGTAGATGCTTGTAAGATGAAATGTGACAAATGCTGGATGTACATTATCTGTCCTGCAGTTTAGAACAGGAAATATAGGATAAGCATTACAGACTGCAACTACCAGGCAAAAATATTGATAAATAGCAGGTATTTTTTTCCAGATGGGACTTAGATTTCTATACATACTCTTAAATATTTGAGAAGCTTTGGGTTTATTTTTTTCTCTGTCATGGACATATATATATATGAAACAGTACAATATTTAAAAGTAACACAGAACACAAAACAATTTTTAAGAGCCCTTTTCTGTAAGCACATTTGCTTACTGAATTTCTTATCCAGATTTTAAAATACAGCTCTATGTTCCATGCCACTCAAATGGCAGTATTTAAAATCACTGCTAACACCTTCAGAAGCTGATAAGCTTGTTTCAGTTCTGTCAGCTAAGGCCTCATACTTTTATCTGGAGTTTTCATATGCTGCAAAGTTCAGTGACTGCTTACCTCATATTCACAGAGATATTTCAACATTTTTTGCACCTCAATCAAAAAAATCTTTCAGGATCAGTGTGTGTGCTAGGGCAGGATTAAGCCAGTGCTCAGTAGTGCACTGAATTAGTCTTTCTGGCCTGATTACTTTAATCTCTGTTAAAATAAAATAAAAAAAAAAACCACAAAACCCACACAACACACCACCAAAAAAAAAAAACAACCCCCAATCCCCAAACCCAACCCAAATTCAAGACTTGAAGCAACTCACATCCGCCTCTCTAAAGCATACTCTCTCCTGTATTGATCTCAGTGAGAAGTCTAGCTATTCTGATTACCTCAATGCTGTTTGTTTGCAAAACATAACCAGAGTTCACTGTTTATGATGCAGTGATTAAAAGAACATTTGCAGTTCATTCCTGCATCCACTCTTACTCCTATACATGTTAGTCTTGTCCTAGCTGTGGTGCAATTACTTTGGCTGTCCAGACACAGCGGAGCTTGTGTAGGTGGGAGCACTGCTGCCACCTGTTACTGCTGCTTTATCAGAGAGCCGTGTCTGAAAACTAATTTCTTCCATGAACTGGAACGAACTCCCCAGTTTTTCATGTGGGAGCAGAATGAAGCAAAGGTAAATCACAACTTCATCTATTATTACAATGGCAAACCATAGCAGAAAGGAACTGGAGCACTGAGTAGGACCAGGTCACTGGCTGGTATACATTTATGTTGCTTAATTTACTTTGGAAAAGTCCATTCACTTCAGTTGAGGCTCTGGGCCTTTAAATTTTTGAAGAATAATTATCTATAAATAAGTATATTTGCTACGAGATCTTTTCCTTTTGATGAGGATTATTTTTTCAGTATATTTTTTCAAGAATGAACAGGTTTTTAAATCCATAGTATGTATTACTTTTTGCTCTGCTTGTTGGTTCATTCTTTTTAGCAATATGTCATATGGCATTTTTGATGCAAGTCAGTTCCTGCTTGTACTTGAAGCTGCTGCACCTTGAGCAGTGACAAATTCTAGACTGATTAATGCTGCACACACTCCATGGAACATCCACTTCCTACAGACACTAACATGACTGCAACAGTAACTGGATCTGATGGACGTCTATCCTGTCCTGAAAAGTATTAAAGCCCATGCCATATACCCCTATTTTTTAATTTGGATCCAATAACAAGCCTCTCTATATTCTGGCTTAACATTGTTAAATGTTAAAGCTGCCCACAATACTTGGCGTGTTTCTTTCCATAAACTGAACAAAGTGTCTGTGCTCTCCTGCCAGCCACAGATTTACTGGGGCATGGATTACACATATTAAACACAGTCATCAGACCACAAAGGTTCCATCACAAACTGCCTACGAGCTAACATCATTAAGAGGCAGACTTCATATGTCTTCATGACTGATACTCCGATCTTTCCCACTCCACTGACTAATGAATTGACACATGCAATGCTCTTCTACAGTAGTGTGAATCCCTTTGATTTACAGCATTGGAGCAGGGGGTTGTAAGCATTCAGACTCTGATGAATTCCAGACAGCACTTGCACCTGGCTGACCAGGGCATTTCCCTCTGAGGAGAACAGTGCTTGCATTCCAAAACTGTACATAAAAAACATGGTGGGCCTCACTTTGCATTTTCTTCTCTACAATGCCATCAGGCTGCTTGCCTTCTTGAGCCAAATTTCCTAGCTGTTATAAGTCATGGCACATCAATTTACATTGTTCTCTGAGAAATGTCTTTGAGCCTTTTGGTTTGTCTGCTTTAAAGACTCATCTGGGAACCACCAATGAATGCTTGCTCCCAAAGTGTGCCAACACCAGGGAAAAGGGGTCAAGAGAAAGATAACAGTGGATTTTTTGCATGGGTTGGGTGTCAGTCCTGCCAGTCTACAGCTGTGATGAGAAATCTGTGGGCACTGGGCCAACATGACCCCTGTGAACAAAGAGGAGGATTGAGGCTCAGAAAAGATGGGGAGTAAAAAGAGATTTGGCTCAGAGCTTTTTTTCTGTTGTACTAATTGACTGGCTAGCAGCCACAGCACAGACTACCCAGTTCTAATGACTGGCTTGAAATACAGACTGTTTTCAACCCCTTGGAAGCTGCCGTCACATAGAACAGTCATCTTCCCGTTTACTACTAAATTCATCTAATTAAACAAAAGAGCCATCCTGGATGCCATCCATTCTTTGAGCAGGACAAGGAAGGACCAATTGCTTAGAGGTGTCCTGGATGAAAAAATGAACAACATTTGCATTGGGAGTTTATAGTGTACTGAGTTAAAAATAGGATATGAAAGTATTTTTAAACTTAAAATAGGAAATTCTTGATTTAAGTGACAAATTAATGAGAATTTTAAGATGTCTGATAGGAGATGTAGCACTGAATCATGCAAATCTTCCTGCAAAGAGATATATTCCAGTCTCTGACATAACATTTTAATGAAGGCTACTATGTATTACTCTTTGTAGATTCTCAGCTTTTTGTTTATTTTCATTTTGCACTGCCTCATATATTTATACAGAGTTCACATCAGTGAGATGTCATAGATGTACACCTGGAAACCAGAGGATTTGGAGACACATGCAAATGTTTTCCTGCTACTCACAGAAAAATAGCATGCAAAAATAATAGACTGACCAGAGGGTCTAACATGAGGGAAAAGAAGAATTCTTTCATTTAGGTCACTTGCTAAGGTGGCCACCTCAGTTAAAAACTCACAGCAAACTCATTGCATGAATAATATACCTCGTAACAGTTAGCAAATAAGGAGTGGGGTTTTTGTCATTGAAAATAGGAAAAGGTTCTCCTGGATGAAGAGAGATGTTAACGTTAATAGAAGTTAATTCCATATCTGCTTTAAATTAACAGATCCAGAATTTCATTAAAAATAAAGGGGGAAAACCACCCTCAGGAGTTCTATTAGTTTTCCATGCTCTGATTTTTGGAGTGAATCTAGGTGATAACAGAAACTAGTTGTTAGTATTTGTAGCTGACAAAAGTTGAGACTGGGGGATGAAGAAAAAAATCAGAGTGATATCACAGAGGATATTGCTACACTACTTGCAATCAAAATTAGATAATTTTTCAAAGCTGCTAGAAGTAATGTAAGCTGCTTCTGGGCATCTTTAATTTATGTGACTGCTACTGGCAAAGCAAATAAGGTGTTTTGATACTGTTCTTAATAGCATTACAGGGGCAAAATATGTCACAGAGTGACAATGTCCTAAACAGCACTGCAGCACCAGTTATACAGAGAGCAGAAAAACCTTTCCTTTTAATACTTAGCTAGTGTTGTCCTCATGGTTGGTAGGTCATAGTTATTATTCTGAACTGAGTCTTGGAAAGAAGTGGTTTTAAAATCTAGGTAAATTATAAATGAAATTTCTAATAGGGACTGAACACACCTTTTCAGATAATCTTCACAAAGATAATTGTGGAAAACAAGGCTGACTCCAGGCTGGAGCTGTATTTCATCATGCAAAAGCAGCAGAACAGGAGTGATCTGGAAATATATTGTGCCACATGGAATTATGAGATGAACTGGTGGGTGTGAGAAGAGGAGAAGACACAGAGATAGATGTGAGGCACAGGGAGGAAGACCTGCTTGTGCACAGCGCTACGAGGAAGATCTGCTCTATGCTGGCATCCAGGTGTGATGAGGGATCAACTTCCAGCAAAGTCTGTGGCAGAAAAGGGATCACAGGTGCCAAAACAAGCTGGACTATCCACTCACTGAAGGACATATCTGAAATAAAAAAGCGCCTTTCTTCTGGCCAGCAAATGAAATGGGGTTCACGAGAAGAAGAGCAGGAGTTGAGAGAAGACTTGCAGTTCTTCAGCATCAGGATCTCATCTCTAAAGTACTAGCCCGAGTACTCCCTTTTATGTCAGGAATCCAGGTCTGTTTCCTGCGCACAGGAGGCTGGCTTGGAAAAAGGACCAAGAAGCCTTGTGGGAAATATTTCCCTAAAGACTGGTAGGAAGAAATACAAGTGAATGATTTGCTGAAATAAGTTGTTTCATTTAAATAAATTTCCACTAAACTTCAGGTTTTTTATCTCTTTGTTAGTGTTCTTACTTGGTTTTTGGGAGTCTTGATGCCTTGGCTTTCAGAAACCTTCCTGTGTTCAAGATGTGAAAAGTTACACAATTTTTTACTGAAAAGCCCTTTGCTAGGTGTCATTAAACTATCTTGATTTTCGTGTCTCCTGATGTTCGTATCGCCTTGAAAAGTTCCACTCCAAAGTTCTGTTCTGTCCTGTCTCACTCTGCTTCAAATCTATTGATTTCTTCACTGCCCTAACTCTCAAGGCATTGCTTTAAAGAGAGATGTAGCTGAATTTGTCAGTCTAGTGTAACAGAAAGCAAAAAGTGGTTAAGCCTAGTATTGCTCAAACTGCCCTTACTCTCTCTCATCTGCACAACTTCCTCCACTCTTTGGAAGGTGGAGGAACTCCTTAATAAAAAAAAAAACAACAGACAAAACAAAACAAAAAAACCCCCAGCTCCATCGGAGCATGCTGACACCAATCAACAGACAGTTCTAAAAAGTTGTTCTTACCATGAAACACAATTTGGATTAATTTGCATAAACAAACTTACAGAAAAAAAATGTCGTCAATATCTTGTAAACTGAAAACATAGCACAAAATTTTAAACTATTTAATTTTTCAGTGAAGCATGAACTATGCATTAAAAATACCAATGCACTTGTTTACTTATAGCAATACCTTATATACACTGTCCAGCAAAGTAGATCTGGTCCTTTCCCTACATATCTCTATAAACCTTTCACAACTGTCTTTGTATCTCTAGCAACATTAAGCACATACTGTTATTGTGACTCCTGTGACAGACTTCTTCCTTCTCATTAGCTGCAATTTAGAGATGGGAAAAGAAAAAACTGCATAGTTTGATCTGAGATGACAAGGATAATTTTGGAAAAAATGTCCCTCTACTTCTCGAGTTGCCGGGTTTTATCTAAAAGCAAGCACAGTGTGCAGATAGTAAACATAATATCCTCCTAATTACATTAAATTACCTCTCAGGAGCTGCTCTGCCCTCTTGTCAAAGGCCAGGAACTGGCTTTTAATGATGAATGTGAACCACAGTGGGACATTCTATATCATCATTTAGTTCAGCAAATGCAGCCCAGATCAGTTGTATAGGTGTAATTAGATGCTGAAAAATAATTACTTTGGCCTTACCATTAAAAATTTCTTACTCATATCCCCTTGTGATCTATGAACAAATTACTTTATTAGGAAATCATTAGAGCTCAATTTGTCTCTATATACTACAGACATCAATATTCATTTCTCATAATGAAACCACACAGTCTTGCCATAAATTTGTACAACTACATAGCCAGATACCAGTTTGGTGTCATTACCAACCTTAATGAAAAGACTGTTTTTACATAGGAAGATGTTTTTCTTATGCTCCAGCTTCCAGCAGAAAACTGAGCAATGGGAACTTTATTGTTAGGACATTAGCTCAGGCAGTCTTTGCATTTTTATGCCTCATTGCAGAGGGAGAACATTTTATGTGGCTGATCCCTTTGTGCCATTGCAATATCTGAGTGTGGATCATCAGGAACAAAGTAGCTCCTCAAATAAGTGATACTATTATGAGAACACTACTATTATCAAGAGCCTGAGAGAGTCCCAGGGATTGGTTCCAGCTCTCAGCCTGTGCAGAGCAGTGGAGAGTTATCCAAGATGCCCTCTGGTCAGACTCTGGCTATAGCTGATCCATCTCACATGAGCTACTCGCCCTTACTCTGTCATGACAGTGAGCTCGGGGCCCATTGCAACTTCAATTTTGTACCTATTTCTCTGCAGATTTCTCTGAGCAATGAGAAAGCAGGTGACTCCAATGTCCTTGATGGGGGAGCATAGTTTCAAGTCATATCTATCAGTTAACTGCTTTATTGACCATTAGGATTTACAGAACAGATGTGAGGAGGAAAAGAGATCATCAGTCACACCCCAGGTCATCTCCTGTTAAAAATTACCTTCACATAGTTCAGTCTTTAGCTTTCACACAGGTGCACGTTCTCAATGAAGTTTGTCATGGCAGGACTGAGTAAGAACGCTTCAGGTAATTCTCTACAGTGGAGGTTGGATAGTCACTTGCTGTTGAAATAGGCAAATATATAGCAGTTGCAATCTTAGTACTTCTCTGATCATCATACACCTCCATTCCAGTACTCCTTACATTTGGGCTTCTAAAATTGCATTTTGGTATGTGAAAATGGTCCTTCATTTTACAACATGCCAATTTTTTCTGAATTTGGTGTGTCACAAACATTTGAGAAAAATATTACTAGGAGTTGTTTTTATCCAACAATATGAGAACACAATTCATAATCACTTCAGAAAAAAAGGCAGTAGTGGTTTTTTCAGAAATGTTGCTTAGGACCTGATAAGGATTGAGTATTCTCAGCTTATTTATTTAATCTTCTGTTTCAACAGGTACATATAAGTATCTGTTTTCAGTTCTAAAGTTGTCAGTCTAGAATCACGCCTGTCACATTGTTCAAACTCTTGTGGTCACTGCAGTGGAGTTCACTCTGCCATGGCTCTGGTTCACCAGGAACAATAGTCCTAATTTCTGCATTCATGATCCTTTTGAATTCCTCTGATAGTGGCCATTTAGTAGGTATCAAGAGTGTTCAAGTGGCTGAGAAAAGGCAATACAAGTCATAGCACTCACCTGAGAGGAAATTAAATTCCAGACTCTCCGCAGTGCCCTTGCAAATACTTAATCTATGGCACTAAAGTTGTTAAAATAGTGAGTGGACAAGAAGCATTTCTGGTCAAATCCTCACCCAAAAGGAACAAAGTGCTAAAGTCATCAGTACAAGTAGTAAAAATCTTCTGAATAGGGAGCTGGAAAATGACAGCTACCTATGTTATGAGACTTTAAAAGGGAAGACAAAATATAGGTGGATTTTTATTTTTTGAGTTTATATGGTCTGATTGACCATAACATCTTGCTAGACCTCATGGGCCAAATTCCTGCCTGGGGTAACTATTAAGTTCAGTTGTCTCTCATCAGAATGGTTTGGACCAAGAGAATTATGTATGCTACAGGAGTAGTTTGAGGCCTTCCTCTATTAAGACCTGTACATGCCTCAAGTGCTATGTTAATTCCAAGGCCAGGAAGCATATATTCAAAATTGCAGAAAGCAGCAGGAAGAAAAATGAAATACAGAAACAAGCAGAGAAGGGGTGCTCTCTGCCAGCACAAACAGAATGGCAGCTAAAGAGCTTAATTCTTGGCTTCCTGCAAAAGGCATCTTCTAATTATATTAATTCTTTTATTTTTACCTTGCCTGTCTGACATACCCCACTCCAAGTCAAATCCTGTCAGCAAGTCTGGAACACTGATCGGGAAGAGGTTCTGCTTTGCTCATGGGTAAGTGTCTTTAAACATTATTCTGTCTCTATTTAAGTTACACAGATTTCTCTTGTTTTCTGATCACCTCCAGCTCCAAGTTCAGTCTGATAGCCTGACAGCTATTCTTGAAGCTGGTTATTACTCAACAGTTGCACTTAAGGACTTAAAATAAACAGGTCTCCCTTTCAGCCTTGGAGAGAGTAATTCTCAAACCAAGGTACCCCAAAAGCATTCCAGTGAAGGTGAGGACATTCCTGTACAGTGATTTAAGCCTCTACTAATAGAAGGCTTTCTTGGACCTGAAATACAGGTTAGGAAACATTGTTCTGAAAGGTTCACTGCCTTAAATTTACTTTTTTTTTTTTTTGACTCACAACAATCAACCAAGAATACATAGCTACAAAAAAGCAGTAAGTAACACATGGTATATTGAAGATGAAAAATTTGGAATAAATCATTGAAGTTCTTACTGCAGTTTTACTTTGTTATCGACCTTTCTAAAAGGACAGAAAAAGGTTTCAATTGTCGAGCAGATTTTGCAAGTGATGGTTAAAATACAATTTTCTTAGGCCTCACTTCCCTTGTCTTCACTTGTCTTTTTAACGTTTCTGTTTCAGCTTGAGAGTCCAACCAGGTTAGTCTAGTCCTAGAAGTGAGCACAGATACTAAGATAAGAAAAAAGAATTCATACCCATGTGACACCCACCAATACATTGCTGATAGGTAAAGAACCACTTCTGTTTCAAACTTGACTCCAACAAGTGCTGTTTGTTAGCTGTACATGAGTGCTGGAAAAGTCAGTGAAGAGTCCACACCCTCTGTGCCAGGATGTTGCAGGTTTCTTTTATCTGTTTTCCCAGGCTGCTCAGTCATTCTTTACTGCTGATTACCCATTTTGAATTACAAGAACCATTTAGCTGTTTTGGTGGGTTTTTTTTCATGGATATAACTGAGATATAACCAAGATCTTGCTGAGAGATCTTGTTTTACAAGTAATACTGGAGTGTCCCCCTACCTTCCCTGAGATGCGTTGCTTTATTTCTATCTAAACTGAATTTCAGCTCCATTTTATTGTCCTGTACATCAGTGAGTGGTACAGCTCAGTTAAAACAGAGTTTAAAGTGACCCAGTTTTAGAGGGCACTAGTTGATGTGACAAATACAATACTCACAGTATATGCATTTGATGTATGATTGGGGGAGGTTTTCGGGGAATGGGTTGAGTTTATGGATTGAAAAGTATTTTGTAGTCAGAGCTTACCATCCAGTTTAGTTTCTCCCAAACTGCAATGTGGTTTGTGCACTCTAAGACTTTTTGACAATGGAAAATAAAGTGCAGTCATTGAGAAAAATAAAACTTGCTTTGAAAGCACATTCCCAATAAAGCCTAAAATGCTAATGTGGCTACTCCCCCAGTACCTTGTATCCCTATTACACTGAACAACTTCTTATCAGCAGCAAATTTTATACTTCACTGCTCACTGTATTTTCCATGTTATTTGTAAATACATTGAATTTGAAAATGCACTCAAATTCATGTCAAGATAACACATAGCTCCTCCTGAAAAGCCACCCTTTGAATGGATGAGTCAGCTTTATCTCCTAATCATTTTCGAATTAAAAATTTTTTCCATGAGTCATATTTGAAAGTGACAGTTTCAGCTGTTAGGCTGACAACTTTAAATTAACTCTCTTGGGCTGGTCA
Organism: Sakesphorus luctuosus; assembly: GCA_013396695.1. NCBI lineage: Eukaryota > Metazoa > Chordata > Aves > Passeriformes > Thamnophilidae > Sakesphorus > Sakesphorus luctuosus. The sequence goes on along the minus strand of VWZD01007310.1, from coordinate 81,062 downwards.
TTTTGTTCTCTCACAGCATGTCAGTCCATACCACTAATGGTAAATTATATTAATGCCTTAAAGCTGTCCTACCTTAAATGTCCTGTTTAGCCCATTGTCCGCTGGCACCTCCAGACCCTGTTCATCAGACCCACTCTCTAGCTGGCTAGTCCCCAGCCCATACTGTTGCAGGGGGTTGGTCTGTCCATAGTATAGGACCTTGCACTGGCCCATGCTGAATTTCATGAGATCCCTGTTGGTCCATTCCTCCACCTCTCCAGGTCCATCTGAAGGGCAACTCTGCCCTTTGTCTGCATCCCTTAGTTTGATGTTATCTGTAAATTTGGTGAGGATGCAGTCCATCTCCTTCTCCAGGTTATTGACAAAGATATGGAACTTCGAGACCTCTAAGATGCTCATAATCAGCCTGCAGCTACCGCAATAACCACATAGCACTGTACACTCTAATACTGTGTATTCTAGTATAATGCTGTGCTGTTACACAAAAAAAAAAAAAGGTTTTTTTCATCTCCAAATAGATTGATTTTAATCATGACAATATTTATGCAAAAAATTAATATAATTGGTATCTGAATTAATGGCTGTAATAAATAACATGCGTTCCTACAATGACTTTTGTTTAACAAAAAAGGTCATTCAAAAATGCTATCATAAAGCTCACTCAGGAGAGCACTAAATGAACAATAGTTATTTGTCCTTGTGCCTTTATGTGAAGTCTTATGATATGAACTGTTAAATGGAAAGAGTGATAAGAATGTGATAAATGTAGAAAGGCATCAACACCAGTATTAATGGAGCAACAATAATACAGAAAATCAAGTTATTCTTATTTCAACATACATTTAACATTTGGAAAGGAAAAACAGAGAGGGGGAAAGAAGATGGCCCTTTCAGGTTGCTGGCTTTCAGGAAATACTAACATTGTAATTGTGTTTCATTCTATACAATTAGTTATGAATATTCATGTGCACACTGTTTTGGTTTGGTTTGGGGTTTTTGTTTGTTTTTTTTTTTTTTTTTTTAATTTTT
>VWZD01007310.1:18858-79757 GCA_013396695.1 Sakesphorus luctuosus | reverse complement strand
GTCTGTTTACATAAATATATATATATATATATCTATATCTATATCTATATCTATATATATATATATCAGTTAAGAACAGTTATCCTTCTTGTATTAAAGTTCCTTCTTCTAAATTTAATAAAGAGTGGCGTGATTATTGTAGAAGAGGCCCCCTCCCCCGCTTGTGAGTAAACATTTTTGGTTTTTCTCCTCAAACCAAAACAACAATATAGAGAAACAGAGATGAACCAATCTGGAAAAGAAAACAAGTTGAAAGCTGTATGCTCAACGTGGATCTTCAGACATTCAAAACCAGTTGTTTTTTGCTGTTGGTCTTTCATCTTACGTTTCAGCCTTGGGCTGAGGACAGAAAAAATATGAATGTTGTATGAAAGCTTGGGTTGTTCCCAAGCTCTTTTTTCCAACATACAAAAGTAAGAAACAACAGAAGTAAGAAGTCTACAGAGAGAGAGATATTATAGAAGTTCATGCTCAGTGATAATTTTAAATGTACTTCGGTGAGGTGTTAAATTATGGGCTCTGACAGATAACCCTTGACATATTTTGTTGCATTGTATATCTCTCTAGGTATCTGTGTCACCGTTATGATGAAGTATACCACCAGAGGGCAGAGTCTGGAAACAAAGAGCTGCTGTCAACCCCTCAGTTCCTCCCAAAAGCACATCTTAGCCTAAATAAACAGTTAAGCAGGTAAACTTAAATATAAACTGAAATGACAAATTGCAAACTGGAGCAGTGAACAGTGTGGTTCACAAAGGTATTTGTTTTGGTGTCTTTGACTATCAGATTAAGATGATTCTGTCTGTCTGTTTTGGTTTTAATGACTTATTTCTGTCAGTGCTCCTCAACTGTGTTTTTGCAACTGGTGCTCTGAAATGGTCCTTGCAAGATACAGCTGCTTCAAACATAAGCCAACTATCAAGTAATTCTGATCATATACAAGACGAATAGAAGTAATAGATACATACCAGAACATTATATTTACTCCTGCCATCATTGTATACATACATCACCTTTATTAGGAATGCAACTGATACACAAAAAATGTAGTACACTACATTACTGGCTACAATATGAAGGTAGGCTGATTTGAACTGCTGTTGTCACATAAGAAGTCAGTAGAGTTACAGGGAGGACTTTCTCATGCTATGAAACATCTCAGAAATAAGCCTCATTTTGTAGCTGATTTGAAGAAAAATATTAACAGTTCACTATTAAAGAGATGTTACAGAATTTTATTTTATTTTAGCATGCAAAATATTCCATATGGTTTTAGCATTATTCTGTAATAGAAGAATTGTTTTAAAAGTAAAATATGGAAGTCTTTTGTTCTGAAGCCATGAAAAGATGACATTTTGCCTTTGCTGCAATTTACTTCTGTGTTGTATGTTTGTTTGTTTGTTGGTATTTTTTTCTAAATACAACACTGTCAGAATTGGCCTAACTTCAAGAAATGTTTGATTTTGATACACAGCCTTTTAAGAATTGCTCAAAGCACCTGTTTCTGGAGTAGCACTGATATACACTCAGATACAATCCCAAGCTAGAAACTTGCTAATACATATATACTAACTTAAAATACAGGTCAGGGACTGAAGTAACTTGGGATCTGTTCTTCACTTAGAACTAAAGTCATGTACCTGAGATTTCTCACAGACCAAAACTGCTAGGTTCAACTTGATCTCAGAGAGCTTTTCCAACTTAATTGATTCTGTGATTCTGTATTCTCTTGATGAGTGACTTGAAGCAAGCTTTTAGAGAAAACTTAGTGAAATGCTCTTTCTCAGCCACCATGTATTAATAATACAAGTACAGTTGTGTACCTGATCCTGATTGGTTTTAATGCATTATGAGTACTTCATATGGAAGATATGATATTAAACTTGCTCTGAATGTTTGTTTTCCTCAGGGTTTCAAGTGGTTTTACAATGTTTCAGTAGATCTCTACTAATGAAGGAAATAAATCCCATTAGCTGAGAATGTTTAAGATTTGAGATGTGATTGCTCCTAAACAAGTTATAGCAGGCTTTTATTTTTTAATTTTTTTTTTTGTTAAGACTTCAACTAGAGCATTATATCTAATTTGAATACAACAATTACAAAGGATAGAGACAGTAAAAATTCTTCATGGGGGAAAAGAATAATAAGAAACAAGATTTGGCATTGCTTAGTTTACAGAAGAGAAAAAGAACCAAAGAGAAGGGTAATAATTGTCCTCTGAGTCCACTGCAGATAGGATAAAATGTAATAAACTTGCAATAATTTCATTGCAGTCATTGAAGATATTTAGTGTAGACATTAGGGAATACATTTAAATCGAGGAAGTAAAGGTCTAAAGGAATATGAATTGAAATATTCGATTTTAAGTTGCAGAATGTCTTGGAGTATCTGAAGAGCAGGACAGATGAACATCTGCCTGCTGTAGTTTAGTCTTTGAAATTCAGATAAAGCTGTTCTGATGTTCCTTCTGGAATGTATTCTACGGTTTGTGAATCTGTCTACTAAATATGGTAGAGCTCAAGAGACACTGGAAAAACAGATGAGCACTCCCCATTCCACCCCCAACCATCTGCAAAGTCATTCCCTCCCCAAACCTTGCTGAGTATACATGTACATTTTAAAACATTGCTGTGTTGACACTCTCTTCTGTGTTTGATTTGATTTTTACAGATTGCTGTGAACAAATTCTATTAACCACAAGTGCTGAGAAAACACTTTAAAGCTGTTAGACAGAAATACACCTTGAAAGTGAATAGAAAAATTCTCAAGAAGTGCTATTTACACTAGAAGACTGAACTGTATGACAAGCTCAGCTATTCAAAGAAGAAAAAGCCTAGGGGTGAGACTGCCGCTTCTGATCACAAGGCATAAATAAGCTTCATGAAGAATTTCTGGGACCAAGCATGGAAGGAAGCTACAATCTTCTCATGGACTGTCTGCACACAAAACTGAACCTGCTGAATAGATTTTTAAGTGCTCAATGAGTTAAATTGGTTCACTATTTTGTCTTTTGGTTTCTCACCACTTTAACTCAAAGAAATTACTAATTAGAGGATGGGTTTTGAGATGATAAATCTGACAGAGGAGAGACAGTTTTTTTGTGTCTGGATAAGCAAGTCCATGGGAAGGAGGGCAAGGAGGAGATCTTTCTCAAAATCCTGGCTCCAATTAAGTCCTCTTTCTTTCTGGTCTCCTGTAATGAAATCTGAAAGAAATAGTTTCAGTTACCATGCAGTGAAGGACAGCCTGGGAAACCCAGCTTGAAAAAATGTGGGCCATGCTGTAGTAGAGGTGACAGGGCCCACATCCGTTAAAAAACAACACAACCTAAAAAAGAACAACAAAACACCCTGCTCCCAGAAAACAGTAATTCTGCTGCGCCTGTGGCTACTGCCTGCACTTTGATGGGGTGGGTGGCGCCTCTCCCACTCTCCCCCATCTGCTACCCCATCTGTCAGACAGCTTTTCTTTCTTGCCCTTGCCCCAGAACTGATTGACAGTCCTTTGGCAACAGACATCAAAATGCAAGCCACTGATGAAAATTCAGTGCTTTGCTGTTTCTCACTGCCTTGACAACAAGGAGAGAAGAACATGCATTTATGAGTAGGCATTGTTATTTGTAGAACAGAAAGCCTCCACTGGCAACTGCTATGGCACTGAGCAGGTGCTGATCACTATCCTGCTTCCAAAGATTTGTAATTCAATTGCTATTCCAGAGAGCCCTTTATCAACCAGAACTAGTTTGGAGTTGGGACAATGCTTACAGAATGCTTCATATGTTGAACTTGGTTTGCTTTTTACCATGCTGAGGGTTTTAGCCTTAACTGTGACTTATTCTAACATAAATCAACCAATAATTGAGAATCAGGTTTGTTAACAAGGCTTGAACCTTCAGTTAGGAATGTCAGTGTATTCAGTGATCTAGAACAACCAAAAAAAAAAAAAGATCTAAAAGTCTAGTATGCAAAAGACCCCAGCAAAAAGAATAAGCCCCCCTTGCAACCCCAGCAAAAACAATAAGCCATTTCACTAATGTCTGCTGAGAATGGATGAAAGAATTGCTCTCCTACTTCAGGTTTCTTGTTGTTGCTATTAAAGGGAAATGCTGCCAGGAGACACATTTTCCTGGACACCACTTGTGCTAGAACTCACTTGCCAGGTTTCTTTGGCTGCAGCTATTGCATTTTGGAGAACATTGGTCACTGCCTTTGGTGAGCAGGAGGAAGAGCACAGCCATCTGAGTCAGAGAAGAGTTCTATAAAGTACTAGTCTGAGGAAATTTCACAGAATCATAGAATCTTTTGGGTTGGAAGGGACCTCAAAGACCATCTAGTTGAAACCCTCCTACTATGAGCAGGGGCACCTTCCACTAGACCAGGTTGCTCTAAGCCTCCAGCCTGGCCTTGACCACTTCCAGAGACAGGGCATCTACGACTGCTTAGCCTGTTCAGGCGGATGGGTGGTTTTGTGAGTGCCATCTAAGAAGCAGGTGGGCGCAATTTTAATTTTAAATCTCACATTACTCATACATTTCACTTCAAAAATGATCCTTTCCTTTTAAAAGTATTTTTAAATTTTCTGCTTTCAGAAAAAAAAATACACTCACATTTTTAAAATTTTTGTGGAATGAAACTTGTGTCCCAGACACTGGTCTAATGAATATGGAATGAAGGACGAGTATTTCCCCACTCATGCAGTGCCTTCTCATCTCTCTGACCACAGGCATTTTCACCAGGGATTTTCCTGAGTTGTCTTGCCTGCTGCTGCCTCTGTTACCCTTACTATCAATATTAACCAATGTCATTATTATGTTAAAAAAGAGATGAAAAAAGAAAAGACTTCCCAGGAAGAGACAAGATATTTGAAAGAACAGTGTGATCCCTGCTCCTAAAGATACACGAATGTCTTGCTGATTGTTCTTAAAAGCAGCAGAATGTGTATGCATGAGCTTCAGAGAAAGGTAGAGGGAAATAAATACCTTTCAGTGCCCTAACTTGGGAGTTTTTGTTGGCCTCCGGAGTACTCAGTGGTAATGGATCAGTCAGTCAGAGACACACTGCATTCAGCCCACATCACAACCTCAAACCGCTTTGAGGATCCTTTCCCCACTGCAAAGCTCTCACTTTCTTTCATGCCATACAGTTGCCATGTGTGCTTCTGGGCAGGATAGAAGCAGACTTATGGAAAGGGACAGCCCTTTGAACACTTGAACATTGTGGCTTTCAGGAGACCCCTTTAAAGCAAGACATGATCTCCACCTTACATACCTTGGCATTATATATTTTTATGTATACAACAGCCCCAGAGGCAGTTCAAAATCTATGTGGAGACCATAGTCAGCACAACTCAGAATTGTTATTCGGCTTGTTTTGCTTATTAAGGTTATACCTTAGTGAGTAAACTCATTATTATACAGTACAGGCAAAACAGCTTATGCTGTGTCAAAGCAGCAAGCACTTCCCTCAATATAAAAAGAAAATTAGTTTTGCAACACTGACCAAGACAACTGGTGAACCACTCTTCTGCAACATTTGGAATTTGCAGAACCATAAGCTAGCACTGCTCCATGTAATGATCATTTGCTATACATTAGAAAAAAATTTCAAAGCTTTACGTCTTCACTTTCTCCATAGGTGATGTAAGACGGAAAAATAAATCAGGTGAATTCTAGATGATCCTTATGCCATTCATGTTTCTGCAGAATAACACTGGTGATTAGTGAGTTGTTAGCATTGCCTATAAAGACACACAGCTAAGATAAGGTTCAGCACCTGTTTGAATCTTCTTCTGGTAAAACTAAGCACCATCTCTGCATTTAGGGTTGCCATCAAAATATCTCCTGTGGTCATGAGTACTCTAGTTTTGCTTTCCCGTGCTGTTACCTGAAGGACTGATGGGTGCCATGGAGAGCATAACAAAACATACCGCACATCATCGTAACAAGCTGACAAAAGGTAGCATTAGATGAAGGACCTTTACAAACCTGATGCTTCCCAAGATACCCATTAATAGATGAGACAGCAGAGATTTAATCTGATGTAAAGCAATTGAACAGAAATTGACTTGTGTCTATGTCTGCAGGAGCAGTGCTATGAGATGCCACAAACTTCTGTTTTATAACTCAGCTATAAACATTTGCTTCAGGCAAAACACAGTGTTCCATCTAGGGAGCATTTTTTGTTTAAACAAATTAAAGTATATCAGTCTGCTCTTTTTGACTTCATGAGTGCCAATATTTCCTGTTCCCCTCTTCCACCATCCAATGGCACCACTCTGCATGTGACTTAGCGGGTATTTGATTTATTGGAATTAATTTGCCAAATGATTAGTTCAGAAAACAGAGTAATCTCTTTGCAATTCTTTTTCAGGAAAGTATTAGAAGTGTCATTGTTAGAACCAGGAAATACTTACAGTGAGGTCAGAGTACCTGCTTGTGACAGCACAGAGTTTCCTAAGACTGTGTGAACTCCTCTTTGCTTGTCTCTGTACAGATAGGCACAGCTTAATTACTGCCAGAGAATTTCACCCCCGGTCCTGGAAATGTCATGGTAGCAAACTGACCCAAACAACAATGTATTTTTTCCTCCTCACATTTACAAACTTGTCTGGATTTTCCGTGGCAGAATATTTGGATTTGTGAACTCTGGAGGAGCAGAATTACCTCAGGAAGCTTACCATTTTCTAGCTTTTCTTCAAACATTGCATACAAAACAAATTGTATTCCAGCAAGAAAAGGGAGGAGCTCTCTGCTGCAAACCTGGGAACAGAATGACAACAGAAGCTCACTAAACATAGAAGACTAAACACAGAAAATACAAGCTTGGGAATCCTGATGCTGGTCTCTTGTGAGTACCTGAAGCAAAGCTGTAGAAATCATAAAGCCATCTCTGTCCGGCAGAGCTCCTTAGTCCTGCCTTTCCAAATGGGATGCTGATGCTCCACTGGGGCTGACAGTCCAACTCACTCTTTCCTCTCTATGTGAAGCAAGCAACACTGTTAAGAACATGCATATGAGCCATTAGCAGTGTGCTGATGAGTAATTGACAATTCTTATTTGATTTAAATGAGACTGACATGGGATAAGGTGGGAAGACAAATGCAAAAAAGGATGATATTTCCCCCCTTCAAAAGGAGCAAGAGGGGAGTGAGGTTCACTGAGAGCATGGTCCTTTGTCCTGGAGGGGCCACTGGGGGTTGTCTCCCTCTCAGCTCAGAGCTCTGTAGTTCACTAAGGGATGTGACTGCTCTGGGCATTTTATTTGTGGGGTCAGCTGAATACCTCGGTATCAGTTTTCCTCTCATGAAGGATCCTAGTTCATGCAGCTTTCTGAACATAAAGTTCTGTATAGCTGAAGTATTTGAAATCCTTTGAATCTTAATCACAGACACTTAAACTTTCTCCTAATTTCCTTTTACTTTCTCCCCTTTTCTAGTTTGAAGTATCTTCACAATATATGGGGTAAAATACGATTTGTGAGCCTCAGATGTATTAAAACCAGGGATGGGATGTTCCTTGCAGAGTTTGTGAAACTCCTCTGAAAGACATCTCTTGTTGGGTAGTGAGATCTTCCCAGGAGTGGATCTGGTTTCATCAGCAACAAACCCAGCACAAGGAACAACTGTCTGCATGCATACGTTCACATCAATGCCTACTAGAGTCCTGCACGCAAAAAGGGACTTTCTGTGCTGTTCTATCTTATCCTTCTCTGCCTTACATTGTATGGGAAGGGGAGTGTGAGGACCTGTATTGCTGTTGAACATCATGAATACAGTACTGGTAAAATAAATCTTAAATTGCTGTAAAGCCTGCAAGTGCTGATACAGATGATGGACAGGAAACTTTAGTGAAGTTGCTTTTGTTTGTTATAGTTCTTTGAATTTTTGCTGATCATAATCTGTTTCATAGTTGGACTGCAACTAGAAAAGAATTATTTTTTTTGCTCTGAAATTTAAAGATGAGTGTATTTGTTCAGAGGATAGACAAGACCAAATTAGAGCATGCCACTGGGGCAGTATAAATTCTGAGTAATTGCAAGTTAATGTTCCTTCATTCTTCAGACACCATCATCTGTAAATATTCTGATCCTTTTCATAGTTAGCTCATTCATGCTTTTGTCCTTATTGAATCAACTGTTGTCTTTTCCTTCATGTTGTCTCCTGAGGGAAACCCGTTTTAAATCTTTTTGCTTTAATTCCATTAATTGGCATATTGTCTGGTCTTCTGTTTCCCCTCCTGGGCCTGAACTTACGCTCCTTCAATTCTTAAACTCCTTAGCTATATTTTTGGAGCTTTGACTGACAACTTGCTTGATCGGAGTACAAAGCCTATGCGTTCTTATCTTTTACTTCCAGGCTAATGTTTAACAATATAGTCAGTTTATCAGTCAATTTATTAAGCCAGGGTGAGAGTTCTCTGTTCAGAAGTCCTCACAAAAATCAATAATTATCAATTAATTTATTCTAGGGTACATTAAATTATTATTAACCATAATAATTAAAAATAAATAATTTAAAGGTCTTCAAGCCTTTGCTGATTTATGAACAGTTCTTGCTTTTGCCCTTTGCTGGAAACTTCCACGTTTTGAATCCTTTTTCAGCAACTCTAATAAAGACAGCAACTAAATCATACAGCCTCTTCAGTATGAAAGACCAGAAGATGAAAGTTTTGCTTTCAGCATCATAGCTTCTCCCTTTATATTAGCAAAAGAATGAGTATGCAGGAAGTATGCAGCATGAAGGAGAAAAAAATAGTTTTGCTGAAGCATTATTTCAGCAGTAGGAAAAATGGATTGAAAAACATAGACCTAGTACTACCTAGTCAATACATTTTATAGTTATAATAAACTGAATTAATGATACCCTGAAAACATTTGCCTTTTTTTTTCTTCTACCGTACACACAAAAAACATGTGATTACTGCAACCTACTCACAGGAATTATATCAAACTATAATCTTGAGTATATCTTCTATGCCACCACCTAAACAAAAGAAAAGCAGGATAGAAAGATATTCAAAGCAGTGATGGGGTTAAATGCAAGCAGAATGATTGTGTCGTTCCAAAACGTGTCCACCCTGGTCTCCCTTATACCAACATGTCCTTGATCTTGACCATTTTCAAGGGTGAGAAGAACTATTTACACAAAATGTTTTCTTAGGGCCCAGGAAGATCCCAAAATGAAAACCAGCAGTGCTCTAAACATCATGGAAACTTGCTTTGTATTTACTCCTTACTGTAAAGCAAGAGTCTGACAAATGCTTATATATATATATATATACTTATAAATATGTGATGAGGCAACAGCTGTGCAAGTTTTAAAGTAGTGTTCTAATTCCGCAGGCAGGGCCAGTTTATCACTGTGTGGGTGTGACCAAAGCTCTGTATTCTTCACCCTCTATGTCATTTCAATGGACCATTTGCAGCAGCTGCCCAGGGCATACCTGACCCCTCAGAATGCAAGATGGGTGTTAAAGAAGCCTGTGAGATAGAAGCTGTGATAACTCCCCTCTGGGGAGTCTTTAGCACCTCCACCCCCAGCCTGAGGGGTCGCGTCTGTTAATGGGCCATCAAGAATCCAAAAAATACCCCATGATTCACAGAGTCAGATCACCCATTATGGAAGTCCCCGCCCTGGGGCAGGTACTGGACATTCCCACCTGAATCTGAGGATATATAATCTTGGGGTTTGGAGGCTTATGGGACCCATTTTTCAGATCCAGAGGAGGACCAGAACCTTGACAGGACTGTGATCACTACTCTCGACCAGACTGTGACCATCACCCTCACCAACAGGTTTTTCCCTTCCTTTTACTTTGGACTCAGGGGGAGACAGGGAGGGTCTCAGCACAGGGGCTAATGAGCATCATTCTGTTTGTGACTCTGGGTGCTGGGTTGTACTTCTGAGGTTTTGGGGTTGAGGCCAGTTTCTCTTTGTATCATAGCATTTGTTGTGATGTTTTTATTATATTGTAACTCTGACTTGTAGTCTCTTTTTTGTTGGATTCACTTCTCCTACTGCATTACCTTTGAACCAGCACAAGAAGCCACTCTGGTGAGACCTGATCACTTCGTGGCTTACAGCAATACTGACTTCTCACTTACTCAGCAAAGACCACATTCAGATCTTTTCTCAGGCAAGTTTTATTCAACCCAAAGCCTGAGGAAAAGATGACTAAAAATTCAAGAAAACCACTGACAGTGTAAATTGCTGGACAACTGGACAACTTCAAAGAAAATTTGCTATTATAAGAATTCAGAGTATAGCCCATAGTTGTTTTCATGCATTCAAACGTAATGACAAAGAAATTTTATATTTCACCATCTTTCATTTTAGAGCACCATGTTTCACTTTAGAGGTATTTAATTGCTAGAAGTGACATAAGAGCCACCTGACTTAGCTTGTGCATTTTTTTATTCACAGTGCCCAGATGGTAGCAGCTAGATTAGAAACATCAGACATCCTGGGGAGCATATGAGCTGCTCAGCCTTGTCAAAGTTTTGCATTTAGCTTAGGTACCACAATGATGCAACCAAAATAAATGATCACAAGCAGTGTTGCTTAGCTTCATACAAAGAGTAAAGGACTATAACATGTTCTTTGCAGCTGTTACTCTTACCTGATCTTCTGAAAATACTGATTCTTAACTTTTAGCTGTGCCTCTGGTCATATAGGATATTACCACTATTAAATGAGGGAGCCCACCAAGCTGCAGAAATTAATCTAGTCTGTGTTCCAGAACTACTTCAAGGTGAGAGTACATGTTCAAAATGTAGTTTGAAAACTTGAAGGAAGGGACATCCTCGTTCATTGTGTCTGTATGTCCTTGTTATGGACAGCATTTGCCTTCAATACTTTTGATGAGACTCATCATAAAACTTGTTCAAGTTTTTGATCTGCACTGCCCCTCCTAAAGGCTGTCTGAATCTCTGTGCTCTGCTCTTTACAAAATTTCTCATTTCCAGTTTGAATATATTGCATGTCAGTGTACTTGAGCTTGTAACAATGTATTCAGTTAACTAGGGTTTTTTCATTATGGTTTAAAGAGCTTTTCATATGAGTATTTGTAGATGATGGACAAAAAGGCCAGCTAAGTGAGAAACTTGAACTGAATTTTACTTTAAACATTCCCATGAAACCTACACTTCCATAGCCTCTTAAGGGAGAGTAAGTGTTCCTTACTGTCAAAGCCAGAATGTTGTTTTGTAATAGGGAATCTCTGAATTTTCGGTTTTCTGCTTTCTGAGACACCCAGCTCCGTGAGTGCAAGTTTAAGACACTGGCCAGTGCTGGACTTTCACAACTGCTTTGCTGATTTCAGTGTCTTAAGGTTTTACCTTTATTTTACCCAAATCTTCTGTGCTTGCTCCATGTTTTCTCCTCCTATGTTTTAAACCAGCAGGTCACCAGGGGAGTCACAAGAACTTAGCAGAGAATGGTGTGCAGGCAAGCGGTGGCATTCCAGAGGGTGGATTTTCAGCATGCCAAGAGAAACAATGCAGAGCTTTTAACCATAGCCAAGAATAATACTGATGCCAAAGAAGTTTCTGATTTTTGATTTTTCACATTTTGTAGATTTTAGAAACACAGTAGATGTAGCACTGTAGATTGTAGTGGATTAATATTTAGCACCTTATAGTATAAGGTCCTTCTATCTCTACCCCTGCTCCAGAACAGGCCGCTAAGATCTGCCAGCTATTTAGTCTCTTTCTCGAGGTACCAGATTGGAGACTATCAGAGAGAACATAAACACAGAGCAGAGTGACCTGAGGCCCTGGAGAGCGTCCAAAAGACCTTTATGTGCTGAAGAAGAGGAGGAGGATGAAGACGGAGGGTCCCAGTGACCCCAGCCCCAATTCAACAGGGGGTGGGAACTGGGAGGGGACAGAGGTGGAAGTGGACATATAGACTGTAGTGATTGGATAGATTATATTATAAAAGCTATAGAAATCAAAGCTTGCTGGGGAGCGTGGTGATGTATTCCTGGATGAGCGGGGTTGCTCATTAAAGTAACTACCCCTTATCTTATCTCCTACAAAACTTGGCTCGGAGTCTTTCTCACAGACTTTTACAGCAACAATACAATTTCACACATCTATTGGTATAGAAAATAAACAGCTTCTGTAATAAAACTTTTCAAGATGAAGAGCCTTTTCAAGACTTTTTACATTACTGTGATATGCTTTTAGTATATGTATGCTGCCAGAAAGGCTGACAGAGGTATCATGTATACAACTGTCTTTATTTCCCTAAATGCCAACTCTGTCCCCATAAATTACTCATTCAGTTACACTAATATTAGTGTCACATTTCAGCAAACAAAAAATCCTCATATTGACATGATCTGCTAGATTGTACCTTAAATTTTTATGTATTTGACTATTCTAATTTTTTGGTCATCTCTAACACCACTGCTTTGGGGAAATATTCTGTTATTAGAGTAATCAATTGTCATGGGTTTGGCTGATGGGCCTAAATTTGGGCCTTGGAGTTCAGATTTAGGCCTGAAATTGTCAGCTGCCTTGAGCTGGGCTGAGCTAGCTAACAGCTGACTTCTTCTAGCCAATAATATTGTATTCCATACCATCTTACATCATCTCAAAAGGGGTAAAATCCAGTGTGTGGGAGTGGCTTAGTCAGTTTCACCATAGCTGAGGTGCAGGGAAGACGTGCTACACCTTTTCTGCTATCTTAGGCCTCACTCCTGCTTCGGTTGCTGCTCCTTGCATTTTGTTTGGTTTCAGGGAAGTAGAAACATTTTGCTGTTACTCTTTCTGTTTCTTGCTAAGTGTCTTTAGAGTGTGCTTATGGATCTAGAGTAATACACTTTGTATTAATTGGGGAGTGGGAGGTTATTTCTTGTTATATATAACTTGTGTGAGAATGTGTTATATTGTAGTTTTCTCTTCATTTTCTCTTTTCTGTATAAATACATGTAGTTAGTTTCAGAAGAAACCTGGTTTGGAGGTTTTTTTCCCCTCTCCTTCTTCTTCCCTTTTCCCTTGGCTGCTTGGGGGGGGAAGAACCTTTTCTCTTGGGCAGTTGGCATTTTGCCAGCTCAACCCAAGACATCAATATGAACATAATACTCTTGTAAGGCCCAGCTGCATTCCTTGGGAACCGAAGACTTCAGTCAGCTTGGTGATGTGCACGAAACCAGATCCTTACATCAGTTAAACACAATCAGTTGTGCAATTCATATCAGAAATATCTAACTGGAACAGAATATGAAGATATCAGAAACAAGGCTGCACCTACTCAAAAGAAAAAAAGAAATCATCAAAATAATCAAAATACCTGCTTTCTCTAACTCATTTTCTTTTGATCACTTTCTCTGATCAATTGGAAAACAAAAACTCCTACAGAATTTGCTAGTGATTTTAAGGTGAGCAATCATATGATCACAACTGATTGTTTTCTGAGCAACACCTACTCAGCCAAAGCAACAGAGCAAATCAGGACTTAGCTCATGCTAATAATAAAAAAAAGGCAGAAAGATGTGCTATACAGACCAGTGTACCACTATCATTAAAAGGTGTATTATTTTAAAGGAAATAATCCAGCAGATGCAGCTCTGGTTTGAACCCTGATGTTATCACTAGTACAGGTTTTCCTACTTGTACAGCTTATTCTCTTTCCTTCACCAGAAAAGGTACATGAGTATCAAGATTTATTTAGTGACTGTAACCATAACCTCTTGGTACAAGAGACTTATATACCACCTGAACACAGGACCATGAGCAACTAAATCAGAGCAACATTTCACCAAGTTTTTGCTCACTGTCTCAGCACTGGTATCACTGTGACTTCAGAGGGTCACAGTTTTGATATGAGGCATTTAAATCACACTAAATATTAAAAAAATTATCTGTATTTTGAAGTTCTGTCAACTAAAAATAGCAAGGACTGTTCAGAAGTCAGCTCAGCTACTCTGGCTTTATCTGTTTATTCGCATCCCTACTAGGACATCTTCAGTTTTGACTTTCGTTTTCCATTGCCCAGCTTCCCTGTGCAAGACTGAACTTGACTAAGACAGTTCATGTAATTAGTTTAGTGTATACTTAAACTTCAAACACAGATGCCTGAAAAGTGCATGTAAAAATATTTGCAAAAATTGATCCAATCTAAATCTTAATAATCCTATAACATTTCAAAATTTGGAACACTAGTTTATATTTTGGAAGTTTGGAGTTACGTACAGCTAACTGCTAAACATGCATTGCAGCATGTTGCTGGAGCACACTCCCAAATTCAGAAGAAAACAATTTTGGAGGAGGAAGGGAATCAAGAAAAAGAGGAATAGTAAAAAATTCAAGTTTAGAAGGCATCCTAAAACACATCCCTACTTGTTTAACTTAACATTTGAAATATGTGACAGATATTGCAATCCATATGTTTTTTCCAGAGAAGAAATATTTGTGTTGTTTCAAGGGTACCCAAAACGTCAATCAAATTGAAACCTTTTTTTCAACTATTGTTGTTGCTACTTCATCTTTCATAGTCTTCTTTCAACTGAAGGTATTCTTGACAATTTTTAGGTTTCCCATGTGGAACAGCTGTGGTATGATCAAATAAAAAATCTGAAGTCTTCCTGAGAAAGAGTCCCTAACTTAAAAGTCTGAATAGGCCAATACATGATAGATTATAATTGCTTCTAAGTAGACAGTGTTATGGCCTCACTTCAAGCAATGGCTAATTACTAAGGGCATGAAAAGGGTGCTCTAGCACTAATGTATATTAATCATATAAAGACTAATGTACACATTCCTCAGTAAAAATGATATAACAATAAATTAGATTAATTCCTTTTTCATTGGCTGGTCAGTAAGTCTAGTTCTATGAAATGCTAATATATATCTGCTGGAACATAATGTTATTTTACTGTTTTATTAGTTATTGCCCTTACTGCATAAAGTCATCCTCCCTTTTAAAATGCCAGACCATAACAGATAATGTGTAATGTTGATAATAAAACCAATGGATACAAATATAGGGCTGAAATTAATCTGTTCCAGAAGTGTTACATTTTTGCTGCTTGTTTTGGTCATTAATGTTAAGGAAGTGAGAAGTATTGAATGAGAATGTCATAACCTTTACCAGTGTGCAGCACAACACCACAAAGGCAAAAAATGGTCTTTGATCATCCTGTGGGGGCTGACAGACCCTGGATGATGATTAATAACTATGAGACATTTAGAGGTAATTTTTCAAATTCTATCCAATTTAGCATAATCTATAATACATAAGATTAAGAGCTAGTTCAGGCTGGTGCTTTCAATCAAAGACAAAACTTTTAAAGAAAATATTTTAGATAAACTAGGATCAATGCCCTTTGGGTGGAACAAAGACTAACGAGTAGTTAGCAGCATGGTGACCACCCATCAATTCAGGGACTGTTAATCAAAGCAGAGCCAAAAGTGTTTGTTAGATATGAGGAGTGGCCATCAGAAATGACCCTGAGCACAGCCCACCAGGAGAACGAACCCCAGCCACAGCATATGGATGTTCACTACTGGAGTGTCCATTTGAGCAGAAATGTAGCTCAGCAAGTATTTCACCTTCTCCAAGATGTGTTCATAAGAAGGGCAACTGGCTCTGCTTACCCTTTCTAAATAGAGTAATGTCATGCAGGGACTCTGAGTGCAGATCACACTCAGAGTAATTTCTAGCAGCGAAGTTCTATAGCATGGTTACAGCATTTCAATCTGTATTTTTCTGAGGAGAATCTAAGGTCTTTGAAAATTCATGACTTCCACAGCTCAAATTGGCAGAGACTAGAAAAACAGAGCTATTTATAGTTATGGTTAAGTATCCCATTCCTAATAATTATAACATTAGTGATGCTTAAAGGTAAGATTAGTAATGCTCAGGGAACTGAAGTATAAGAGACCCATGCTGTAAGGTGCTGCAATACTTGAAAGTGTGGAATAGTTTGCATTTCCATTGGAGGTGCTTAGCACACTGTAGGATCAGGCCTTACCTCTTCCACAGACTTCTGTTCAGGGAGAATATCCACATTATGCAATGCAGTGAACTTGTGCCCACTGGCCAAATCTGTTCCAGAAATCAACCCAAAATAATCATGTCAACAAAACACTAGTAGAATAAAGTCAGCTCAAAGTCCAGCTGTGCACCTCCAGTGCTATTCTGTTCATGCCTGCTGCTGGGACCAGTTCTTGCTAACAGTGAATTGGGAATGCAGCAGCACTTCATTAGAGGTTGTCAAGATGCCTAAAGGTCCTGAAACTGCAAAATAAAATTCTGTGGAAAGCAAAGAGAAATTACCTCAGTCTAGAAATTTGTGAGGATAGTTACTCCCAATCTGAAACTGTTTTATGTGACAAGGTTCCATCTACTCTACTGTGAAAGAGTTAGAGACTTTTTTTTTACATCTGGATTGGGAGCAAATGTACACCAGCTGAGTTTCAAAATGTGTGCCCACACTTCTCCCTTTTACAACTAAGAAATAACTATGGAATAACGCCCACTGTGAATGAAAGCAAGTTAACCTCAGTGTTAATGATCTGGGGATAGAGTGCTGTGTGATAGCATGTGCTTTAAATACATGATTTATGTATTTATCTTTTATCTTTCCCTCTTGCCAAGCAACTTCAAATTATACTATGTAAAGGATACTGTGTAAATTATCACTTTTGAACAGGGAAGGTTAATAAATATTTTTGAGTAATGGAAGATGATGGAAGAAACAGGGAATTAAACTCTGATTTTTCAAGAAAAGCCTTAGTATGTCTATATAAAGAAAAATATTGTAACTGTTCTCTCAATAGATAGGAACCTTGTCACTAAGATAGAGATAAAAAAATCCCCTATTTAATGACCACCATTTATAATGCAAGGAGAATTGATTTACTGGTTTAAAAGCATTCTGTCTATCTAGAAGTTCCTGTAACATGTGAATCAATGTATTTCAAGTCTGTGCAAGCAAAACAAAGCCCTATCAGCTGAACAGCAAAACAGCTTTTCATATTAATCAGTAGGAACTTGATAAATCCCATTGATGTAGAAAATTAGCACCTTTGCATATTTCCCAGATTCTGATTTCATTTTGGACATTTGGTCATGCATTATAAGTGCTGCCTGGCTGGCTGCAACTATTTCAGTTGAAATCCATTATTTGTAGGAGAATTATATGCCTTGTTAGTGAAATGTGAGCTATTTCCACTCCAGCATCTGCACTGCAGTTGATCTATTATTAACATTGAGCTCATTAAAAAAATGAAAGAATCTGATTTGTGTCTTTGTGGTGGGGGCTACTGAGGCTTCTGCTGAAACAAATAAGCTGCCTGTGCTGCTTCCAGTTGACACAGCTGTCAGGAAAGTGTTGGCTGCTGCTGCACCGTGTAGGGATGCTCAGCTCCGAGGGTCTTGTAGCCATATGTAAACAATACCATGCTGAAGACAGGTTTATAATGCTGGAGACAACATGTGCAGCTGTTAGCCACTGGGTTTTATAGCACAAAACAAATGTTTTTCAATGTGGAAGCATTTGGCACAAAGCCTTTGTAACAGCAATGAGAAGGGGAGGGTGAGTTGCTGACAGCAGCTTTATGCATACCTGGCAGTGTTGTCTCATGTCGTGTCAAGGAAGGGGGCTTATTCTGCTCGACTCCTCATCTTCTTCTGGATGGCTTTTCAGAGGAAGCTGGGTTCCTGTCAACCACACACATGGGTTTTGTGGCTTAAAACACTGAAGGATTTCCCATGGGGAAAGAGAGAAACTTCACTCTAGGACTGGGATGCTCTGGGAGCAGCTGATTTGGGCCACATGCCACAAAATAGCCACACTGAAAGGACAGTATTTAAAATTAGGAAAGTAAAAAGGGTGTGTTGGAGTTTGGAAATTCTGACCAAAATGTCTTGAGTGGGAGGGTACACAGAGGCCTGAGTAGCAAAGATGTCTTGGAGTAAGTTTCATCCTGCTCCACTTCTGTGTTAATAATCCAGAGCACTGATTGCTTTCTGATCCACACCGGCTATTAGGACAGGTGGGTAAATTAAAAAATGAAGTTGGAAAAAGTAATGTAATTTTTCTTTAATACACATCAGTGACATTCTCATCAACTACATCCCCAAACAGTAACTACATTTTACAAATCAGTTTGTTGTCAAACCCTGGTGTATATATGTTTGTTGCACTTTATCCTTGGCCACCTCAACTACCTAAGCCACGTTAAGTTACAACTTTGTCAGCAACATAAGTTTAAACCTGTTCTTCAACACTTCTTGGCTCCCTTACATTTTTGTGAAAGAAAGATACCAGCACAGCCTGGTTAATATGTTGTTACACACTAAGTCATGGTAACCTAGTAGGAAGCATTGCAAAGGGAATTGTTTGGGGCCTGTTCTCTAGCCTTGCAGGCAGTGTGACTCCACATTTTTTGCCTCAGTATTTAAATTCTCTTCCACTACACTGCTTAGATCTCACTGATGTCCATAGGTTTGGTTCCTGGCCTATGCTACCCTCTCACCCTTTACTGGCATTGACTAGGAAAGTGCTGGTTATCATTGGTCAAAAACACGCATAATGAATGCACAAACAGAAAAAGAGCATCATGGGCCAGGACTCGTAGTTATGCCCTTGTCATGTTTAGTATACCAGTATAGCTTTAGCAGAGATGGTAGTGTTAAATACGTTTTTATTATCTCTTAATCATATAGGACAAAGGGCTGCTACAATATACTGGAACTCCCCTTTGCGGTGAGGCAGATACAGTCCCTTGAATCTCAGAATACAACATTCAAAAGTACTTTCATGATAAATAGAAATGATTACTTGCTAACAAAATGACAGATCTACAGAAACCAAAATATCCAGAGAACCTATTGCGGGTTCCTATCTGCAAACATTCAGGAAATTTGCAAATTGATCACAAAAACCTGCAGGATTAACTATTTGTGAAAAATTTCCCCTTCCTCTTAGTCAGGGTGTTTTCTTCCTCACTAATTATTTTTTCCTTCACATTTTCAGAAAGAAACAATGTTTCTAAATAAAAGGGATTAAAAAATCAAGAAAATTCAGGAAACTTTTTTCCTTACTTTGAGTTATCAGCAGTATGTTGAATTCAGAATGATATTTCCTTTTTTATTTAAAGTATCTTCCTCTCTCAGCAAAATTCAACTTTCAGGCTATGTTTTTGATAAACACTATTTTTTAGTGCCTTAAAACCAAATGAAAACAAACTTACAAAGTTTTTTAAAAGCAATTTTCTTCCTTCCTGAATTATTTTAAAGAGATTAAGTCTCACCATTTGACTTTAAATAGTTTCAGTGCAAGAACACAATATTCAGCGAGAAATGTTAATATAAGCAAAATAATTATGTTGCTATATGGCTGTGGGGAAATCACACAGGGAATGGTCTTGATTTGAGAGATAAAAATCAGTAATTGTGCTATATTTTATACTTAGCAGCATGTCCGGATGACTGCGTAGCACATTTGGGAGAATTATTCCATCACAGGGCTTTTGGAAGAGCTGTTAGTTATTGCATTCTAAGACTTTCACCATCTATCTTTAATTTTTTAAGTTGTCAATATTGCTATTTTTTTCAGTGACTGCTGGAAGTAATGACTGTTTATGACACCTGCTACTTAAAAAATTCCCCTTTTTCTAACAAGATCAAGCTTGAAAACTGCATATTCTTGCTACAAAAGGCAGATGCAGCTGGAAAGATAATTTAAGTTTTGAGCAACAATTTGTATATGTGGTGCACAGTTCCATGACCAGCTTTCAGCCTTCTGTAACTGCTCTGCCTTTTATCACTGGGTAGAGTTTTATAGCCACCATAATCTTCATCCTCTAGTAGATAAAACCCTGCAAACACAGATGGATGATGAGATTGATAATGGTGTTTTCCCGCATATGCCCTCTCTTCTTTCCCCAGCAAGTACTGGGAGATGATACACCACGCCCACACAAGGCGTGTGAGAGGTTTACTCCTGTTTTAACTCCATCTGCTACACATGTGTTGAGTAGCTCTGGGTAGTTCTGGTGTTGCCTCTTTCACCACAGGTGACAATATGCTCTCTCTGCCTCCTAAGACAGAGACTTATCCCATGTCTTCAGACCTCGACCTCCATGGGAACATCCCCAGGTACTGCAACAGGGCTGAGGGGTAGGACAGTGTGTCACAGGCACTATGCCCTTTGCTCTTACTGTCAGCCTTGACATGGTCATGAGCTGGTAAACACCATGTGTACCTACAATTTCATCTGAAGAGTTGTTCTTGCATCAGATAGTTTGGGTAAAAAGGAAGAACTCTCACTCTTTAATGGTATCTGCTGTGATAGAGAGACAGGGCATGCCAATCCTTCCACTAATTCCACTGCATTAAATTCCAGTGACATTATATTCCAAAAAGATTATTTTTTGCTCTAAACACCTCAAGCAGTAATTGCACCTGTCTTTTTATTATTCAGGTTGCAAAAATTGGGCAAACATTTCTATGGGGAAAGCCCTTATAGTCCTTAGTGATTGCTCAATTGCAAATCCTTTTGTTTAGTTTAAGTATTATACTTAAGTGTTATGCATAGTTGTTGTTTTTATCATTCTTTAAAAGAAAATTTAATAATTTGATATTCTTGAAATGTCACAATGTCAAGTCATCCACCGATGCAAGCCACAGCTCACTTGATTCCTTTCCTTTATTTGCAATGACCAGTTGAAATGATGCATTTAAAAATTTCAATTAAATAAATGTTGAATTTGGCATAAAAGAAATCAGGATTATGTAGATAGTATGAGGTCAGAGTGATGGTACTGTTACAACCCGCTCCTGGGAAGGGGACAGGGGTAACCTAGGTTGCTATTAATCATTCCCTTTGGGGTGGATTAAAGTGAAACGACACTATATAATCGGTGTTCATTTAACAACTCCGTGTAATGTGACATAGAAAATAATCTTAGTGGGGGGGGGAAAAGATGCATAGGGGGAAGAAAGACAGGAGAAGAGTCCAGGACAGCAAGGAAAAAGAAGAGATAAGAAAAGATGAGAATGTTACATAATCACTGCCCAAAGATCCAGCACTGCATCTCAGCAGTCCTGCAGGCCATGGTCTCCATCTGCAAGTGGTGGGGGCCAGGAAAAGAACCCCAAATTCACCAGTCCATTTTTATACCCTCAGCATGCCTTTTGCACCTCCCCCGAGGCAGGGGGTTGTTTTCCATGAAGCAGTGTCGCCAGTTGGGCTGTGAACTCCCAATATTCGCCGGATTCCTGTGGAGGGCAGAGCATCGGCTCTTCTTGCCTCTTCAGGGCTCGACACTTTTAGCACTGGAAGAAGGGATGGGCCCAACTGCCCATCAGGGGTATAATGCAAAAGTCAAAAGCCTGTAAAGTCTCTTAGAATGCATAAATCATTAACCGTTTCAGTCTCTGACAGGTACTTGAATGATATAATTCTTGTAGTATTAGTGACTGATGATCAAAGTAAACAATGAAAAAAATGACAGAGCAGGAACTATCAACATTCATATCCATTTAAAATCAGAAATGGAAAGACTGTGTCTAAACATATGTAAACATATGTATTGTATAAATTAGGTCCCTTTACTTTTCCTCTGCCCATATGTTGACATTATCCATGATCTCAAGTCTTTTTTCCATGTGTCTTTTGCCTGTGGATTTATTCACAGAAGCACTGTTTCTGTCAAATCACTTCTGAGAGTCACATCTTTCTATACCCTCAGCTGTAATTTCTAATCATGCCTTTATCACTTCTTGACTTTCATATGTGTCTTTGCAACCTTCTTAGACCTGTCTCACCAAGGAAAACTACCTCTTTTGAACTGAGGGATGTGAGGGGGACCAACACCTCTTCTCACTGGAATGTAAAAACTCATCCATGGTGGAAAAAATTGCCAAATATTTTGAAAAGAAAAATGGAGCAATTCAATAATTTAGACAGCATATACAGCCTTTTGGTGATAAACCTGTAAGTTCACAGTAGCAGAAGCCATCCAACAGTTCCAGGAGTTCTCAGTACACAGTTTCTGCCAGCCTGGAGCGAGCACTGCTGTAGCTGTCAGTGTTCCTGTCTTTCTCCTAGTTGTGGTTCAGACACCACTCCAAATGTTAGGTTGTGAAATTTAATACATTGTAGAGAAACCACTTATTCTATAGCCCAGTAGATTCCCAACAGGAACTCCTGACACAAAAGGAGTACTCGAAGGAAAAAAAAATTGTGGGAGCTATATTCCTACTAAATGGAAGAGAATACAGATGAGATATGGGAGGGCATGGAAGGACTACAAGTCACATGGACCCAGAGAACTGCAGGACAAGTTAAGTTGCCTAATCACAAGAGCTTGTGCTATCTGTCCTTAGCAGGGAAGGTTTAGATCAGGAAGATAAATACTGTGAGCTTAAAAACTCCAGGTAGCCAGTCTGTGAAGTCTCCCTTGCTAATCCTCTCACAACAACCCTCCATCTCAAAAATGTAACAAAGCATTTGCATGTCTTTTGAAAGAGGAAGAGAAGATCCTGAACTTCTGGAAATCAAAGTTAGTGTGTTATTGGCAGATGAACCTTAGGAGCAAAGGGTGGGGCCAGTTCTTTGCACGCTGTGCCTCACCTAAAAACCCACTGCACAGGCTCGAAGGACACACCCACGTAGGGAGAGCCCTTCCCAAAATCTTTTTTCGTGAAGCCTGGCCATGATGGTGATATAACATGAAGATGATTTTAATGACAGAGCCGACAAACATCTAAACAACCTTCTCCACAATGTGATGAATATCCATACAGTTTGCTGAAGATAAACAGTTTAGTAAAAGCCAGCTCCAACTCATCAACATTCAGTGAATGCTTAATATTATTTTTCTAGCAATTTCCCTCACTTGACACTGGCTTGATACTAGGCAGTAGAAATATTTCTGCAGTTACAGACCATTGTTCCACCTCACCAGCAACTGTCTGCTTCTTCTACCAGACCGACAGAGACACTTCCACTTCCCTCAGGATGAAAGCCTATTTTGTATGCTTAAGGAAATGTGAAGATATAAAGTCATGATTCTTGAGCCAAACTATCTAATTTATAGCCTCATTTAACTTACAGATATTGCCTCCATCATATATAGTTACAGGAAGTTTTATGCAATCATACTGAGAAAGTATATCCCATTAGTATTGTATTTTTGTTCTTATATATCCACCTCTGATTTTTTTTATTTTCTCACCCAGAAAAAATGCTTTTGCAAAATATTTTTTTTGCCTTATACAGAAGATTGTCTTTTCCCATGGAAACATTGTATGTCTAACACATAAGAATTGCTGTCAATGCAGTCATGTTATTGCTGTGCCTTTGAAATATAGAAAACCTTTTTAATGGGGAGAACCATCTTAAAATGAATAAAACCTGAGAATTTCAAAGTATTTGCAGAGCTCTAGTAGTCTGCCAGTTTTCCTCTAAGAGCTTCGATAGCTGAAGGTTATGAAATAAACAGTGCAGACAAGCAGATTTTCACCATGGCCTGATGTGCAATTTACACCTCTGAAAAAGCAATATTCTTTTTTCCTTTTCTTGATTATTTTTAATCAACGTGTTTCATTTCCCTTCATGGCTGGGATTTCTACTGCAAGAATCTAAATTTTCATTCAGATATGCTAAAAGTAACATGACCTTCTAATGAACATCTTCACACACACACACACACACACACACACACACACACACACACACACACACACACACACACACACACTCTCTCTCTCTCTCTCCCCCTCTCTCTCTCTCTCCCTCTCTCTCTCTCATCCACACACACAGTCCCCTAAAGGAAATCGATGATTTCAAATTAATTTGTTCTCTCCTTGGGAATGGACTGGTTTGCTGACCTGAACTGAAGGGTACAGATAATTTCTGAATACAGACATAGTTACCTGCTAGTGCATTGGTTAAAGCAGAGAGATTTAAATATCATTATTTTAAACCAGCAAGCTGAAACCCACATTTTAAATAGCCGATTTTTATTTTGCTTCACATAAATCTTTTTTTTCCAAAGGAAATGTTGATTCCTTTTGCTGCTGCACATTGTAATCTACTCACATTTGTTTAAGCAAGTTATATACAGCAGGTCTCTCTAGTGCCAGACCATTGGTATGTGATCACATTCACAGTGCCTGGGCAGTAGAGAATTTTTGTGAATTCCTTTAGACCCTATTTTGTGTGCCTGCCTGGCAGCAGCATCCCTAGGAAAGCAAAATGCCTGGACAAGGTTGCCGCTGGCAGTGTTTTTCATCTGTCTCAGGTCACTCCTGAGAAATTAGTAGGAAAGATGGTGATGAGGAATGGGCTGTGAGCAAGAGGAGTTGTCCTGGCAGACTGCATGAAACCTGCAAATCACAAATGGAAGCCTCGTTACTTAAACTATGAAACAGTCCTCTGACTCCATTTTTTCTATCATAGATGCCACACCTCACTGCTTATTTACCAGGTGCTAGACCCCTTCCTACTTATGATTCAGACCAAGCTGCATATGGACAGCAACTGGGCTTCACTTAGAATTCACATAAAGAAAGAAAAAACTACCTAAAATGTACTGAGAACACATTTTAAATTGGCAAAAATAGACTTACATTGAAAACTAGCTGACTTTTTAAAGCAAGTGAACAATATCTACCAGTGAATTGAACAGCAGTAACTCTTTCTTGTCACAACCTCACCAAGCTTTCAAAAGTGGTATTAGATCTCCTCCTCTTCCCCTCCCATATTTTTTGAAAGCTCTGAAAATACCAGCCTCTCTACTTCCTCAGCTCCCAGCTGGTTTCTTGGGTTTGAATTAAATAGTCACTGAATGGAACTAAGCGAATGCAGTGAAATGAAAAAAATCATCCTCTGTCCTGTGAGAGACTAGTGCTGTCAAAAGCCAGTTTAGCACTTCAGCACACTCTGGTTCCAGGTTCTTAGCTGTACAAGCCATGTGTGTAATGTTTGGACGGTTTTTGACAGCAAGTTGAGATTTCTGCAGGTTTTTATTTCCTGTAGATATTATCAGTTGAGATATTGTGATTTCTTGCCATGTTTTCAGAATTTATTGTACATAGCCTTGCTTTTAACGCAGGGAAAGCTAAACTTCCAAAAATACGAATTTTATTTCACAGTGGTTGCCGTCTTTTCTAAATCTGCCCTTCAAACTGTTGGCTGACCAACATCCAAGTTGAATCTACAGGGGACTGTAAGGCTGAGGCACACAAACAAGCTGCAGGCTCACTGTTTGCATCTGAAAACAAAAGCTAGCTGGGTCTTTAGGCTGCTCTCCCTCTTGCAATTAATGCCTTCATAGGCAGGACTGAGTAACTTTTATACAGCTCCATGATAAAGTATCTATGTAATGCTGAATGGCTGTTGAAAGACCAGGATGATCTCTTACCACATTTTGCAAATTTAGTGACTAGTCCCTGCTCACTGCAGATATGCATTAAATATGCCTTCAGTCTGCTGCCACGCATCTGTATAGACTTAAACATCTGCAGAGCAGGAGTTTAAATGGATTGTGTAATATAGGGAAGAGCAGGCTACATAATTACCCTTTATTTACTTGTAACAAATTGGTTACTACAAAGAATTGTATTTTCTCCACTGCAAAAATGCAGCATCAATTAAATTGGAAACTGCACTTCTATTAATTCTGTCAATGAGCAGTATAATTTTGAAGTGGACAGGGTGAGTATAAGGGCACAGAAAATAGATTTTTTTTCTTTTGAAGGGTTGGCAGTAGTACACCAAGTCTTTGCAGTAATTCCAAAGAGTTATTGATTTTGGAGCCAAAAAGAACCATTGCATTCATTTGGCTTGACCTCTCACACAGCAGAGGTTTTTGCACAGCAAATTTTCCAATAAACCCACGAACTTTTGAATCTGTTTTTAAAAGACCTTAAGTAATGAGGGATCTGCAATCAACTCATGCTGTAAAGCAGAAGTGAATAGAGTGAATTTGGTACTTCTGGAACAGATTTATCTGAGTCCCACATTTAGAGTCTGCCACATTTTCACACAACTTCTGACCTTTTTTCTGTCAGTCAGAAAAATCCTTCCTATTAACACTGGAGTAAAGAGACAACACCACATTTAAGACTCATTTATTCTTGGGCAGTATGTGTGAGTAGTGCCAGATGGGAGTTTGAAGAATGTAATATCCACACCAAGGCTCTGGAGTGATCTAGTTTGATCCAACAATCCATGTTTGTGTTTGAAAAGAGAACAAAGGAGAACTAGCAAATGTGACTAATGCACTGTAACACTGCCACTCACCTGAGTACAGAGAGAACATGAAGCAATGGCTCTAAGGAATAAAATGTCTTGCACACAACTCTGCTCAGCACAGCTTCGAAGAGGACTGTGGAGTGCAGCCTTGGTCCCTTTACCTATGACAAATTCACAAAAATGAGTCACCCAATTATGAGGGCACAATGACTTTTTTTGGTGGGGAATACAGTATATGTGATTTCTTTCCGCCATTACTTAGATTGCGTCTTCCCGGTCTGTCCCTACCCTTGACACTGAAGGTAGGAAGAGGACCTGGAGATATTTTGTGTTAAGGTGTGTCTGCCTTGCTTTTGTTCAGATCTAGATTTTTTTGAACTGAGGAAATGTAAAGCTTTATGAAGCAAAATTAAACAATAAAGTGTTATTCACAGGCTCTTTCATCCATCTGCACAGCTTAGAAATTATCTTACTTTTCCATTAAAATAAAGTTTGGAGTGACTGAACTTGGCAAGAGGGGACTATCTGACAGGATGGAATCCTGCTGCAACCTGTCCTACACTAAGGACTCCAGGGTGGTGCTGGGGTTTGCCAGAGCTTTCCCACTGCTGAAGAAAACCAAAAGGAGCCATTGTATACAGGAGTGTTTTCTTTTTATCCCTTTGACATGAATCCCCAACAACATTCAAGCAAACAGCTAGAAACACTAACAATAGAATAATCTTACACTGAAGCTCTGGAGGTGCTTTTCTAATACTGAAAAATGTATTTTCTCACTCATTATAGAAGATTGTGCTATGTATATTATAGCTGTGTAGAATACCCAATAGTCCAAGGACATTTAAAAATCATTAAAAGTAGTATCAGAAGAAATAACTTTGTATTTAAGTCTTACCTTTTAAATAAGGTAGCTGTGTCAACTGAACTTATGTCGAGGCAACCAACTTCTTTTACAGGATATACATGGATCTCAAGAGAGTATTTACACCACTGGAAATGAAACGATGGTATTTCAGTGCCCTGCAACATTTCGTATCTTTGATCCTTTGATCTGTTTTGTATCTACCACAGAAAGATGCCAAATTATTGGGCACATCTCTAAAATCTGATTGTGTGCACCTGTCATACATAAAATGCATCTTTTTGGGTTTCAGTTGGCATTTCAACATGAAAAATGGGTATCTTTGCATTCTGAGCAGCTTGTGAACCCAGCTGTAGTTATCAATTTTGCATGCACGTAGGTTCTTTAAGTACTAAATGAAACATGCTATTCAATAGGGATGAGTAGTTAAATGTCTATACTTCTGAGAAAACCTAATAAATAATGTGTCTTGTGTTCAGAACAAGTCAGGAAAATGTTTAATTCCTGACATATAATTTTGTATTCAGCTACAATGTTTTTATACTAAATTGCATATGTCTTAAAAATATGGTTACTGAATCATAATTTAATTCCTGTATTCTAACTATTAAAGTGTCCATATGTCACCTGTCATACTGGATTTTTAATTCCTCTTCTTTTCTTGATCCTTAGATTATATGGCTGTTATATTTTCCAGCTCCCAAATCCAGTCCTTCTGTTCAAACTAGAGAATCATATTTTTAGGTCTGGAAATTTCTGGTTCACTTCTTCCTAGCAGTTCAGATGACAGTTGCTGTACATGCATATGTCTTAAACCAGTAAGTGCATGGTCATATCACTGCAACACACCTCCTCAACCACTGGTTCAAGCTGTCAAAAGTACACGTCATATTTTAAAATGTAGAG
Source organism: Sakesphorus luctuosus (assembly GCA_013396695.1). Classification (NCBI taxonomy): domain Eukaryota; kingdom Metazoa; phylum Chordata; class Aves; order Passeriformes; family Thamnophilidae; genus Sakesphorus; species Sakesphorus luctuosus. The sequence goes on along the minus strand of VWZD01007310.1, from coordinate 51,774 downwards.
TGAGAGGGGATGGCTATTAATGCTACTGAACAACTACTGCATCTTCCTCCTCTACTGATGAGGGAAACTTTCTGTCACCAGCAATTAGATTAAAACAATGCAGCTCAGTTTTGAAATCCCAACTTTCTTCCTCCTTCTGACCTTGTCATAAAGCAGATACTGGGTAGGAAGGACCTACTGCAATTGTTGTTGCACAATGATTTTGAAAATCTTAGGAATTGAAACCAGGCAAGCAAATAGAAAAAAATTCTTTCTATTATTTTAAGTGCCATTTTTAACAGAATATCAGCAAGTTTGGTGACAACATATCTGTGACATCTGACACCAATTGCATGAAACATATTCTGCTGCTTAAAGTCCACCAAGTACAGGTTTGCTCCCTAATAATATTTCAGTTCAACACCACAGGCGGCAGACTGTGGCAAAAGTCTAACGTTTTCATTATTAAAAATCTTCTTTTAAAAAACAAAAATATTTTGTTGTGATCAGTGAATCTTTTTGGTGTGGTGTTGTAAAGGGAGAGATGAATGGACATGATACAAATAATATTCTCTGGTGTATGTAATTTCTGTAACCTAAGAGGAGGATAATTTATAGCAATCAAGTCTGCAAACCTTACTCCTGCTGTTGCTGTTCCTCTGTGTTAACAGATGAAGGAGTAAAGAAGCAGTACTTTTGGTTTAGCAGATGTATATCTATCTTGCAGGATGGGAGCATGTTGCACACTAGGGAACAGGTTGCATTTTCATCTTCACCCTTTTACTTCCCCTTTCATAAATAAATTTTTTTTCCCCCTCAACTATACATATACGTACACACACAAACATAAGTGACCCTTATTTACTGTATGAGCAAGTAATTGTACGAAATGTAACATTCACGACCATGCCATGTATCCACGTTCATATCCAGAGGGTTGTGTTACCTAGTTCTGTGCATGCACTGGGCCACGGTGAGCAGAGGTTACCAGCAGCAGAGACTTTACAGAAGTATAGAAGAGATATAGGCCAGATAAAGTTTTTACAAGTGTACTGGGACAACTTATGTGGTTTAAATATAGAGTTGAATTTTATGTTTTATTGAAATGTTCCCTGTTTTTAACAGCTATTGCAATCCTGAGAGCTCAGCCTGCAATCCTGAGAGCTCCTGATGATATCAGTGAGAGCTTTTTGTACACGGGGATTTTGGGTCATAGCTCATAATAGAAAAGATGATTGATGTAAGTCTGAATACAGATGCATTGATCGGTTGATGTCTCCAAAAACAATCTGACACAGGTCCAGCTGGCAGAGGAAACAAAAATATGGACATCTATCTCCTGGGACTTACAAGCCTGCCACTTGAACCAACAGACTGCATAACATCCTAATGTACTTGGCCAGTGCAGCAGCCAGCAAGATTACCATTCATAGACTTTGAAATGAAACACCCTTCACCCTGTTTATGCTTCATGCATGATTAAGTGCAAAGAAAGCAAGCTATATTGGTACGACAATCTGTCAAGGAGAGGGACCTTTTGCACAATGATAAAGCAAACATCTAAACAAGGTTTCAGTGTAAAACCTCCTGTGTTGTTTATAGAGTATTACATGAAAACTGTGTTAAAAGGACATTAAGGCTTAAAAGTCAAGCTTCTCAAAGTCAGGAAATAATGGAATTCAGACTGCCTGTAAAACAAACATTTTGTTCTTTTGCTAATGTTCATTACTCAGTAATTAGATAGCTGCATGTTGTATCTTTGCATAGGACCCAGGCCTTTCTTAGAGCACAGCATTGATAGTGCTTAGTGAATAAGAGGCAATTCAGTATTTGGTGTGGCCTCATTATTCAGTGAGGTTTTGTCTATTTACTCATATACCTATGTACATGCTATTCAATAACACTTCACACTCCAGGATCCCTAAATTGTGTCATAAATTGAAGGAATAAGTCAAATTGGGAGGGACCTCAAAAGGTTTCAGGATCCTAAAAGCAGGGTCAGCTGTAAGGCAATATGTGGTTGCTCACAACCTCTCTGGGCAACCTGGTCCACTGCCTGGTTATCCTCTTTATAAAAAAAAGAGTTTCCTTAAATCCAGTATCAACATCTCCTCATTCCGCTTATCCCCATTGCCTGTCTTCTCATCATGCTGTGAAGTGCCAGGCGCTGGCTGTTTTGTAACCTCTACATAGGTGCCTGGGGGACTGTTGCTAGGTGCTCCCAAAGCTGCCTCTTTTGCAGTCTGAGCCAGTCCTGGTCCCTCAGCTTCCCCTCACAGGATGAGTGCTCAAGTAGCATTTGGTGACCCTGTGCTGAACTCCCTACACTTTATCAATATCTTTTCTGTACTGGGCAGGGCAAAGCAGAAAAGATCACAGTATTCTAAATGTAGTGTGATAAGTGTTGAGTAGAGATGAATAATCACTTCCCTGAATCTACTTTGTCTATGTTCTGGTTAATACAACCCAAGGTACTTTTGGCCTTTGCAGGCAAGGCACACTGCTGGCTCATGCTCAGCCTGATGTCCCCCAAGATCCTCAAATCCTTTCCTTCAGAGACAACCCCCAGGCAGTCAGTCCCTGGGCTATGTGATTGCTTGGGGTATTTTTTTCACAGGTGCGAAGCTTTGCATTTGTCCTTACTGAATTTCATAAGATTCCTGTCAGCTTTAGGTCCCTGTGGATGGCAGCTTTGCCCTCAAGTGTATCAAGCAGTCCCTTCCAATCTGCTGTGACCTGCCAACATGATGAGAGTAATCTCCTCTAAAACATCAATACAGATAACAGGATGGCCCCCAGGATAGAATCCTACAGCACTGTAATACTTGCAGGTACACCAGTAGAGCAAATCTGTTAGAGCTGCCCTTGAGTAACCCATCATCCAACCATTTTTTTATCCATCTAGTTGTGAACCCAACCGGATCAAAATGTCATGTGAATGTTGCCATCCCCACCTTCAAAACAAATGGATTCTGGGTGAAGTGAAGGCATTCGCAAATGCTGGAAGAGTCTCCCTCTGTCCTGTAACCCTTGTTGCAAAACTACATGCCCACCAGAATGCCTCCTGTCTGTGGCTCACTTATCTCATGAACACTGGTGCTGCGGCACACTCCTGCCTCATGGCCACTCTCATAACAAATAAACAGTATTCCTCTTTTTTGATCATGCAGGATGTGGTCCTGTGGCTCATTTATGCATGCTCTTCAGTTCTTCTTGTTAGAGATATGGGTATTTCAGCACAGGCTCTTCTGTGGCTCACTCCAGTCACATGCAAGTAGCAATGCTTAAATTTCTGTAGCCCCTGGGAGAAGTAAGGCAACGGAGGTGGAATTGTTCTGATGTGAGATCATCTCTGCTGATTTCTAGTTACATTTAAAATGTGTAAGTCTGATTATTCATAGGATTTAGCTTTATGTAGCATATTATGAATTTGGATAACAGAGCTCAGAAGTTTTTGTTGGGTGCAGGAATAGTCTCAGATGCTAAATTTGTACACCCAGGAAGTGAGAAATACATAACAAGAATTATTCAGAGATTCAGATATCTGGCTTTGTAGCTGTCTGTCAACCACTACCTCTGACAACCAACTGCACAGAGAATTTGGGCTCTGGATTTTGGACAGTGGCTTCAAGTTTGTTGTGATTTGCTCCTCATGACTTCAGAAACCCTGGTAGAACACAGCTCTCCAAGAGAGCACTGAAAACTGCACAAGCATGTTGTTGCAATCCCATCCTCCCTCAAGAGAAGGCACCTTCTTTCTGCCACACATCAGCAGGCATCTTATGGACAAGAGCTGCTTTCAGCAGGTGCTCCTGCCTAATTCCCTTCACGTAGATCAGCCATTCACTGAACAGAGCAAGACCTTGGATTATATACTGCAAATATCACCAGGCAATTGAAGACATTCATGTATATGGAGATTTCCTGGCTTGTCATCAAATCTAATTTTTCCTTAAACTATTTGACTTTGGAACCTCAGTAGAAATCCTTTCAATAGGCTCTAACATTTTTTTGTTTGCCTAGGTAACTAATTATGAAACACCAGTTAAACTGCTCTACACCACTTTCTCTCTTACTCTGCAGAAGCAAGAGGAGTGTGTGCACAGATGTAGCACAGTTTAGGCTCCTTTAGAGGCTGAAGTTAAGGTCAGGTAACACTACTTCAAGATGGCTTTCAACATAATAGCTCATCAGATGGAATGAACTAGATGACAACAGACTTAGATATTTCTCAAAGCCTAAATTACACAACAGCAACAAAAAGAGGTCAACAGGAAGGCTACCAATTATACATAAAGGAGGCAGTTATGGATGGGAGAGAGAGAAATAAGGAAACATAAATTGATTCAGAGTTTTCAGATAAAGAGGAAATGAAAAAGCAGCATAACAGAATTTAATTATATGCTTCAAGATTGAATGGGAAACATCTCAAATGAGTAAAACTCCAGAAGGACTTTCTCTGTGCCTGAAGTAATAGGTTCAGAATTGAGTACTTGCAATGAAAGTTCCTGAGTGAAAACTGAGGCAAAATTCCTGAATTTCACCAATAATAAATATCAATCTCTATAACTCTTTTTAGAAATATTTTCATTGGCCTGGGTATAACGTGTCCATCACTGAAGAAGAATTTACATACTTGAAGCAGCTAGGAATTTTTTGAGAAAGCCAGACAATGATAAGCATGTTAGGGCAAAATTAAATTAGGACTGTGAAAGTGTAAGCTTCTTCTGACTACAGGCTAAAGAGTACTGCAGAAAATTTTCATGCTTAAAGATTTCTTTTAGGAGTGGCTTGTGATGGGTCTTGTCTTGGAAAAAAAAAGTAAAACTGAGCCAATCTACAGCTCTCTAGGAGCTGGCACCATGGTTAGCTTAACATATCCCCACTCCTTTCTAAAATGAGCAGCGATTAAGTTGCAGAACAGAACAGGACACAACCTTTCTATACTAGGCACTCCAGCTACCAGTGAAACAGGAGGAAAAACAGAATACCCATTACTAACAACAGACTAAATTAATTGAACTCTAGTGATAAGTTGTGTATAACAAAAGGTTTATGAACTGAAGACAGGACAAAAATCCTCTGTTGTTACAGATTGCTTCAGATTGGCCACCTCAGCAATGGTTACAGACAGAAATGACAGCAGCATCAGCCCATTAAAAATATTTCGAAATTATGGACTGGGCACTCATAATTGAATTCAGTGCTCTGACTGCAGTACTACAAAAGATGGAGAAGTGTGTGTTTTCAGATTTACAGTATCCTCAGATCACCTCATCCACACAAATTACCATATTTATCAATGATTCCATCCTGAGCAATAGCTTTCAGGGCTCATGTCACATTGCTTTTGAAAGAGCAGAAACACATTCCTAGGGAATAGAACTGGCTGTGAAAACTGTGATGGCACATTTCTATCCCTGGAATTTGGCAAAACAAAAGTGCTTGGTGGAAATGATTCCATTTTTACTACGATTGCATGGTAAGTAATTGTGAAAGTTGGAAATAGTTTTCATAAAATCTTGATTATTACATGGAATTCAAATAAGAAAGAGCACTTTGGCTCGCATTGTTACTGATGACAGTCTCTATAAAGGAAGAGCTCTTCCTCACCACTTTATGCTACACAGGAGGCATCAGCCAAACAGACTCACTACCACATTTGGTAGGTATTACCAGAAGTTTAGTTTACCATGTCTAAATTTAAACTCTCTTTCTGGCCGGAATCATTCATAGAGATATACAGGAGATCACCCTGGAGTTCTGTGAATACAAAGAGAGCAAATTCTTCCAGAGAAGCTAAAAACCAAGAAAAAAATAAAATAAGGTGGTTGGGGGAAAGCAGCAAACTTCTCTGTATTTCTTTCTCTCTTACTCTGGAGATGAAGAGGAGAGGGAGGATATTTGTGTGGGGTTTGTAGCCTTTTAGGCTCCTTTACTTGCTGAAGGTAAAGAAAAGCTGACTGTCTTCTCCATCAGACATACCAAAAGGCTGACAGCACTGTGTATTATTCATTTGCACTATATGAGTCATTGCCTGCCCTGTTAGTCAAAAAAAATTATTCTGAGTCAGGGGAAAGATGAAACCCAGTCAAAATCAGAATTATAGGTCACTCTGTACCATATTTTGTTAACAAATTTACAAGCAGTCATATGCTAGGACAAACAAGAAGCTGACCCCTAGGACAGCATAAAGCTAGATATGGTGGTTTGGGCCCTCAGTTGAAGACATACTTGTGGTCTTATTTTCTTCTCTCCAGAATCCCAAGCCTTGTACATCAAAAGTTTCTAAGCACAATGTAAAACTTGCCTTCCTAAACATGTTGTACTACTAAACTCACTAAAAATAGTTCTGAATAAATTCACCATTCCTTTTTAACATTTTTAGGTGAGGCACAGCATGCACAGAACTGGCCCCACCATTTAAGTCCTAAGGCCCATTTGCCACGGCCGAGCGAGCTTGGACAGTGACAGTGAAGTCCTCGGGACTGTCACAGCACCCGGTACTGACCCTGCTGAGCATCCGAGATGTGACGGGATCAGGTGGCAGGGAGGCATTGAACTGCCAGGGGACGGTCCCCACTGAGCCTCAAACTCAGGTTGTTGAAATTCAGTGTTCAGAGTGCTCTCCTTTACACTATGGGTCCACCCCCTCACTCAAAGCATTATTAGGCAGAAAAATGCCCCTGAAATCTTGGCTATTCATAAAGGTGAAAAACAGAGTCTGCCAGTCCTGTTCAAATCCAGTACATGGCTAATCAAGGAGCAGAACCCTGACATCCCAATGACCAGGAATCCTCTCAAAACTTACAGCATCTCCATTATATACTGGTTGCTTTAGCTCTTATCGCATCAAAATATGGATTGTTAAAATACGCAGTCAGACACAATTTTTAAAGAAAATAAAAGGCTCCATGCTTGGGCAGCTGTGCTGCAATCCTGAAAATTTGGATTTATTCCCTAAATATTCTGGGTGTTGCTTAAAAAAACCTGTTTTTTTCATTTATGTATAATGGAGCTATAAAAATATTTTAGCTCTCAGACTTTGACAGCCTGTGAAGCACTGAGATGCTTTGTTGACAAAAGCATTGCTTAGAAACAAAAATAAAAACCAGGTCTCTAATTTTGCCTCTCAAGGGGACTTGGAAAACAAAATAGGGATTTGAGACCATGTTCCTCCTGAAGTGGACAAGTGAACTTATCTCACTGGCAGAAAATGGTGCTGGACTGGGCTGTGCTGTGTTTTTGAAGTCAGGTGACCTACCAGTGAGCACTGTGTCCTGAGCTGCTGGCTGCCATTAGTTCTGCTACTTCCACACATCCCACTGCTCCTGGTCTTCAAGGTGCTCAGAGCTCCAGAGATGCCTCTGAACCTCCCAGCCCTTCCCGTCTTTGGCAATCTGAGTATGAAATAGCTATTATCAGCAGCTGTTGTGCTGAGTGGAACCCTGGTTTAAGTAATTCATTTTGATAACAATGGGGAGGTTAATTGATCAGTCATTAATTTTCTTGCTTTGCAGTTTTTCCTAATTATCTCCATTACATAAAGGATCCGCAAGGCATGTTCCTTGGTGAGCATGCCTAGTTTTTATTTCTTTTTGCAGAAGTACAACATATGTGTAATTATTCAATGCCATTCCATCTCTCAACATCCCCTTTGGCACAGCATATTCCATTTCTGAACTCCTCTAGACAATAGCTAACCTTTCTTCCCATGAAAAATACTGGTCCTAAATGCTGCAGCAGGAATTCAAGTGTTGACAGAGCTGTCAAGAAACAAATACCTTTTTCCAGACCTGACAGCTTTTCTTGTGAAAATTCAGTTATGGACTTGTGGAGACAATCAGGAGCAAACACAGATCCAAATGTTCCTTTTCCTCTTTTAAGATTAAAACAAAACAAAACAAAGGAAAAAACCCTTAATGGAGAGAATATTTTTCTGACAGAAATTTTTATTGCAAAACCATGCAGGGACAGCAGGGGCCAGATGGCCCATCCAGGTCTCATTCTGCTTTGCTACTTCACAACAGGCAAGTCTTATACCACCGCATATTTCTGCTATAGATCCTGTAGTTACGGTTACAAGGTGGGAGGGACGTCAAATCCTTTATGTATTATCTCATTCTGGGCTGCCAGATGTAGGAGACTTGTCCTAGTCTTTGGGTAACTTTAGGCTGAAGTGCAAGGAGACAGAGAAGCTGTGTGCCTGACTGATGGTATGGTTTCCAGGAAAAGGAAAGCACTGGTGGGCAAAGGATGCCTGCACACCTCTGTGCAGGCACAGAGCATGGATCACAGGGTAGAAGAGGAGATTTCTGACTTAACTGTTGGAACAGTTGCTTCAGCTGAACAAAATCAAGTTCATGCAACACAAGCCTGACAGGGAATTGAGCTGGAAGGAAGGCAAGTCACGCAGGCACTAGGAGCATATTCATCTTTAAATAGCAAAACTGCATCAGAAGAAATCTGAAATCTTCCAAAGTCACAGGGGCACAACTACAGCACAGGGTACACTCACTCCCTGCTAAGTCTGTCCCATGGGATATATGATACCTGCTGGCCACATGCCGTCCCTGTGCCAGGAAGAATCCCAGGTGTGCATTGTTTTCCTTGCCCTGATTTCCCTGGAGAAGAATGTAGCAGCTGGGAAGGAGCTGTGTTGCACTCCCCTCTCATGCACTGTTGGGAGGCTATGGGGGTACGGGATAAGCTGAATGAAGCACTTCCTCTGCAATCTAGATGTAGGGCCAAGGTTTTCATTTTTAAGGGCAGAAAATCTGTGCACATCAAGCTGCTTCTTACAACCTGGAAAATACGACCCCAATGACCCCACTGAGCTGTATGAGATTGCTTAGCAGAGAGGAAATGGAAGTAGTTCATGACTATTTTTAAATTTCATTGTAAGAAAGGCAGCTTCACCTTGAAAAAGAAATTCGTAAGACCCTAGGCACAACAGGGTATGATAGGATATGATAGTATATGAAGGATGAAAACATATATGAATTCTAAGGAGATAAATATCTCTGTACTTCTCTTGTACCTTCCAATAGGTCACTTAATGAAAAATGGTGAGTCAAAGAGCAAGACCTCTCTGACCTTGTATGCCATTTTTAATTAAATGGCAGGACAAATATTATGAGTATTAGATGCGGATGCTCACTATGGTATCCCCCCATATATATAACACAAATGATCGTATGTTCGTTTATCTCTAAATTGTCCACTAAATTCCCATGCCTCACCCATCATTCTTCCATTCCAGTGACATTTACAGCCTTTACTCACTCTCCGCTTACCACATACCACTTTGTTTCTCTACAATATTCACACCAACCTGCTCTTCAAATCCATGCCCCCAAATTCTTACAAAACTATTTTGGTTACATCACAGGAAACCTCCACCTGAGATACTCTCCTGGACTTAACAGCTGAAGAAGCCAAATCAGTCCCTAAAAGACTTCATAGAATCTGTGGGTCCAGACCCATTGCAAAGGTCCTCTACTGATCCCTACAATTTCAAGGGTAGGGCCCACATAGTTCTCCAAAATGGGAAGGCCACAAAAGTTGTGTTTAGTTCTCTGAATTGAAAGAACGGAAAACTGATTCTCTTCCCTAGATAGATACTGTTTCTTTTCTGCAATGGCAGTACAATAGCAAAATAGTGTAAGTATAACAGCAAAATAGGCTTGTATTTGGAAAGAGGAGCACAAAAACAAGCAATTGCATTGCAACAACATCCAAATATCAATGCCCTCTCTCACTGTTTCTTTAGAGTTTGTTATCATCATCATCATTACCCTGTTTTTCTGTCCTTCACCCTTAATTACCCATGGTTCATCTGAAGAAGATGATAATAACTATGGAAATGCAATCATGTGCTTAACGACACCAGAAATGGTCATTCTGAAAGATTCACACTGCATATGCAGTCTTACAGGTGAAGCGGCTGAGATCTCTCAGAGCTGTGATCTCACAAAAGCCTGCTGCTCAGAAGCCAGCTGAAGAACCTCCTCCTGCTTTCCCCATTTTTCTCAATCTCCTCTCTCTGTATATTTAAATAATGTGCATCCTATGCACATCTCCCCAGTATTATATTAATTCTTATGAGAAATATTTCTCCACTAGACATTGCTTTTTTTCAAGAACAGATCCTTGGAAGAAAACAGAGAGTAGGTGTGGCAGTTAGATGGGCCAGACCTGAAGCAATGATGCTGAACATCAATGCCTCTGGAGGAGCTCTAGGAATGAGTTTAGATTCAGTTGAGTGCTTAAATTTCTGTAGTAGAACTATGCAAAACCTATCCATATCAAAGCTTTAGAAAAGCTTTAGGTAAGTTTTGTGCATCTCTTCCAATGAAATGGTGTTTGGGTCTTAAGAGGAAACAAAGTAATGTTTCAAACTTATTTTCCAGAGATTGCTAAGAAAGAAAAATACTACAATCTCACAGATACACATATTCAATTACCATTGTTTTGAAACTGTCTGTAATACTACACTTCTATTTTTTACTTTCAGGGACTTTCTAATATTTGTTTTCTTGCACTGTCTTTAATAAGCCCTTTCAAGCACTACATAAACTTCAGTTTCTGGTTTTGACGTATTTCAGGGTACCAAGCTGCACTACTTTCATCATAAAACATGATCTTATTCTTGCAGACAGCCTAGTAAAGAAGAGGAATGCCATCTACTCTATGCCAATATGGAAATTCAGTTCTACAGCTATGGAATACTCTTTTGCCAGTGGTAGTTACAGCCCCTTTTTGTTTGGTTGGTTGTATTTTTTGTTTTTGTTTTTGTTTTTTTTAAATTTATCTGATGTTTGTTAAAAGTCTACGATACTTTGGTTTCCAAAATAACTCCTGCTTTCTAATTAAAACTGGCACTTGTTGTGCCACAAGTTAAAATTGTAGGTCATCAATCCTCTTCAGAAAAAAAAATCTTTACTGTACAGCTTCTAAAGTTAGCAAAGGTAACTGAATATTAAATCAATGGCTCAGCAGATGAATAGATAATATTTAAACAACTTATATTCTATTAAATAAAGAAATATCAATGCTGAGAATGTAAATGTGGTTAGATTCAAAGAAGTTCTTCAATGCCATAGGCAAGAGAACAAGTCAAGGGCAGTGGTCTCTTGCAGACTTTTCCATATAGTTTGCTCCTCCACTTCAGCTATCCTTGATAGGTATGCCTATAGTTTGCTCCTGTCTTTTCTGTTTGATTTCAAAAATCTTTTCTAGCTTTTAGCATAGCTCTCCCATGCACTGATGACCTTTTAAATAATTAAAATTCTAACAGTTCATTCAAGCTATTATGCAACACACTCTTCAAAGTAGCAGGTAAAGGATCAAAACTGGGAGAAAGAAAACCTTTCTGTGCTACTTGGTTTTGACTTGCTTTGTTTTCCTGACAGGTCTGTCTGAGGAGACCAGAGAAGTGTGCTTTGTTACTAGTTCAATAATCAGAAATTCTCAGTCTTGTGTCATTATTCATCTTTACTGTTTTGATCATTTAAGCAATCTTTTCATGTTGTTTTCCTTCTGGATATATTATCTGACATGTAACAACCAGATTTTTCATAAAGCCCTTTGGTGCCCGTGGCTACACACGTAGCTGATGCTTGTTTAAATGGCAGTTTCTCAACCTTCAGAGGCATGCTGTGTCATCTGAAAAAAAAAAACAATTGCAACACTAAGAAGCTCAAGACACTCTTAAAATCATTTGCTCAAAACAGTGACATAACTAGGGAGGAGAGGTGGAATCTAGGCAAAGTACAATGCTAAATTAAATACCTTGGACTTACTTCTGAAAACACACCATTTATTTGGTTATATCAAATCAACAGGAATCTAGAAAAATAAATCTAGAAAAATAAAATGAAGAGATCTTGATGCAGAAGAAAGAGGCTGGTAAACTTAAAAACCAAGAGATACAGAAACATTTCCTGCTTGGCAAAATAAAAGAACATGAAAAGAAGGCTAAGCTAGGTACCCATAAGAGTGGACTGTGTTTCAAAAATGTTAGTACAGCTGCTCCTCCCCAAATAATGGGAAGTGTCAGTGCTGAGATGCCACAGTTCTGCTACAGTGAGAAGTGGTATGTGAGTCTTAAAAATGTGCAGGATTGGGCAAATAAACAAGGATTGTCTAAAGAATCATAAAAATAAAACAAAAATGTGTGTTGATGTGACTGGTACCCCTTGCTCCTGACAGTTACTTTTATAAATTTTGATAGCTGCACATGCATTTATGTCTCTATAGAATCATGCATATCAAGACAAAGTAATTTGGATTACTTCTAGAATGAAATTCTTCTCAGAAGCAGGAACTCCTGTTGCACATCTCCAGGGTCCCAGGTAAAATTCCCAGATAATAAAACCTAGACAGCAGTTTTGCGTATTATGTTTTAGGCAAGTGTGTTTAAATAAGCTGATATCCAGATTTTACACTAATTTTTGCATTTCAAATTCTACTTTCACCTTGAATATCTTAGTTGTCAGAATGCCAAGCCCTTACAATTCTGTATATATGTATGTATGTACATTCTCTTGCTTCAATACAGCATCAGCAAAAGAGACAGCCACCATTACCTGCACTTTGCAAGAGGAAACATGCATGCAGAGCAATGAAGTAGTTTAACCAAGTATATTCATAAAACCAGTGGCAGCGCTGGGATGGTGTCTTGGGTTGAGCTGGCAAAATGCCAAATGTCCAAGACACAGTGAAAAGGGAAGAAGAGAGAGAGGGAAAAAAACCCCTTCCAAACTAGTTTATGCTGAAACTAACTACATGTATTTATACAGAAAAGAGAAAATTAAGAAAAAACTACAACATAACACACACTTACACAAGTTACATATATATACACACCAAGAAATAACTTCCCACTCCCCAATTAATACAAAGTCTGTTACTCTAGATCTGTACGTACTCTAAAAGACACTTAGCAAGAAACAGAAAGAGTAACAACAAAATGTTTCTACTTCCCTGAAAGTCAAACAAAATGCAAGCAGCGGCAGCAGGAGCAAGGCCTAGGATAGTAGAGGAGCTGAGCAGGTCCTTCTCTGTACCTCAGCCATGGTGAAACTGACCAAGCCACTCCCACACACTGGATTTTTACCCCTTTTGAGATGATGTAATTTGGTATGGAATACAATATTATTGGCTAGAAGAAGAAGTCAGCTGTTAGCTAGCTCAGCCCAGCTCAAGTCAGCTGACAATCCCAGGCCTGGTCTGAACTCCAAAGCCCAAGTTTAGGCCCATCAGCCAAACCCATAACAGATGGAATCCAGGAATACTGAAACATTTTTTAAGAGTTCAAAGTTAATCATAATGGCATCATTATTTTAGTAGTTAGTATCTTAGGAAGTCAACATGAGGATATATGTTACACACAAAGGAAAACAAATAATTTAATGACACTAATACATACATGCAATATTTTAACATGGAATTAGTAAGAACTTAAATAAAAAAACCCAAAAGAAAGTAATGAAATTTGGACTAATGACATTTTCTCAATAACTTTTCTTTCTTTGTAGCAAGAAATTTGAGACAAAATGAAATATAAACATTTCTATAAACATGATGCAGGCCCCAGAAGTATTTTCTTGGCTGAGAAGACTGATTGATCTCCCGGGCATTTAAGTCTAATATCAGAAGAGTCATTGCAATATAGGGAAATTACAGAAAACTAGTTAAAGAACCTCAGTGGACACTATGACAGAATTCTGTTCTGTCTTGTAACTCTCCTGCTGCCTAGATTACCCAACAAAATGAGATGTGGCATCAGGGCCAAGCTTTCTATGGGATGCAGTCCCTGAAATTACAATAAACATCTCTTGCTTTTCTTGAAGTAGCGACAAGGTGGTCATTCGAATTATGAAGACACTGGTTTCTAGAGGCCCAGCCTGCTTTCTGAAGGCCAGCATGACACTGTGGCTGTCATAAAACAAAATAAAACAAAGCATTCTCTTCCACACCACAATGTCTATTGAAAGCAGGCAATAAACATCAATCTCTAGGCAAAAACCCCAACTAAACAAGCTCCTAAAACTTTCTATGAAACATAGTCTGAATAGGCTTGTTGTATGCACTATGTCTTCTGAATTCAAGCTGATAATTCAGTATAAAAACACTATGTCAAATTCTTATATCAGTAAAAGAACCACTCTCCCAAATTATATACCAACATGACAAATGACATTTTATCATAACTCTGAAATGTCAGTGATTTGGCTTCTTCTAGAAACATAATGCTAAACAAAACAGAATACTGTGTGATCCTATGGATTTTAGCTCCAAACCACAGTTTTACCTAACATTTCTGCTTATTTTTTTCAGGACTTCAGCATCTATGTTTTCAATTCTTTGGATTGCTAGATTCTAATTGTTTTCACATCATAGACCTTTCTGAAAGATGTTAGCATGTATCCCTGAATCTCTGCCAATACCTTATTTGTAACACATAATTTTGTCCAGTCCAGTCCTAAAAGCAGGGATTTTCATCACCCCCCTCAAACAGTCAATTATTCTTTAATTTAGCAACTGATTAGTACTCTAATTTTGTGTGCTGGTTTCAAGGTAAACCAGCAGGAGAAATGAATCCAACTCAAAGGAAATTACAAATCAGAATTACAATTTAATAAAAAGATTACAATAAATACAATGATACAGAGGAAAAATTGGTTTTACCCCACAAACCCCAGATGTATAACCCAGCACCCTGGGGCACAAAGAGAATGGTTCGTTAGACCCTGTGCTGAGACCCACATGGTCCCCCGACGTACAAAGTAAAAGGAAAGGAAAACCTGTTGGTAAGGATGATGGTCGCAGTCTGGTTGAGAGTGGCAGTCACAGTCCTGTCGAGGTTCTGGTCCTGCTGTGGATTTGATGAATGGTATCCAAAGTCCCTAAACCCCAAGATTATATATGCTTAAATTCAGATGGGAATGCCCAGTACCTCCCCCAGGGTGAGGAGTTTCACAATGGGTGATTTAATCTGTGAGTCATGGGGTATTTTTAGAATCTTTGATGGTCCATTGGCAGACATGATCCCTCAGGCTGGGTGCGAAGGTGCTAATGCCTCCCTGGAGGAAAGTTATCACATACTGGTGTAAAAATACTCCCCCATTTCCCAGGGTTCTCTAACACCCAGCTTGTAGCCTGAGGTGTCAGGTGTGTCCTGGTCAGCTGCTGTAAATGATCCATTATTAACAGTTCATGAGAAATGACATAAAGGGTGTAGAATATATAGTTTTGGTTACACCCTCACAGTGATAAACTTGGCCGACTGCTGAATTAGGACACTTTGTTTCCCACTTAATTGGGACTTTTGTAAATCTCAGCAGCCTGCTTTTGGTTAGCATTTCTCCATTCACCCTATTTTGTCAGGCAAGGAATAAGGGTCAAAGCCTCAAAAAGGTCAGCCTGGTCTGTGACAAGCACCAAATGCTTCACCATTTCTTTGCTTGTTATTCTTTGCAGACCACAAAACCTAGTCCAAAAGGACACGAGCTTTGGTGAAAACAGAAAGAAATGAAGCATTCTGGGCAGGCTTAATTCCTGTAACTGGTAACTGCAGATGCTCAATAATGCCTGCGTCTGTTGTGTGTATATGTTGCATTGTGTCATGGATGGCTACAGATGACAGATTTTAGAATGGAATTTTCTTTTTTTTGAGATCGTAGAGAAAATAACTTCAAGAGTAATTGAATTAGTAAGTTCTTCAGAAAATAACTAATTTACGTATAGAAAACAAGTCAATACACTGACAAACTGATACATTCTTTAACACATTTAAGAACATACTTGAACTATGTGTATGCTATAAGAGATTTGAAACCAATTTATCAAAGGTCTTATTAGAAGACCCTTGCACTGATTTAGGTGGGCTTCCGATTTTACTCTAAAGCTCTATCATCTCTTTTTGTAGTTGCTGCTTTATTTCTTCCACAAAACTGGTTTTTAAAAGCTCTAAACCTATTTACTGAGTTCTTCTCCAGCAGAAAAGTTTAAACTCAGGATATAATTTTACATTTTGGAGGCAGCCTCTTCTGAAGCTTTCAGTACCATAACACTGACAGGCCTTATGATACAGACAGGAACAGCAATGTAATTGCCTTTGTTGGTGTCATTGCCTGACATCAGATAGAGCGGGGAGGATTGTAGAGACTGATTCCTTTTTAACGCAGAGCTTGTCAATTTTTTTTCCTGGAGGAAAGGTAATTTGCACTGGTTTTGTTCTTAGTCATTAATGGGTTGCTGCAGTGTGTAGTCAAGCTTCTAAGCAGTGTTTTGTTTTGTTTCCTATTCTTGCGTGGATTCCCCCTTTAACCTTATCAAAGCAGCTAAATTTCTTGAACTTATCAAGCTGAACTGTGTCAGCATCTTTAGATAGTCACTGTTGACACGGCTGAGCAAAGCTGAATTGATCTTACAACCCTCAGGACATCCTGCGCAGCATGTCTGCTCTATACAACCACCAGATGCCTGATTTAAAATCCAGACCTTTCCAACTTGTTGGCAAGGTAAAATGGTTTGTATCACTAACACTATTTAAGATCATTCTGTTTCCACAAATGTTATCCCAGTAAGTTAGATTGTATGCTGAAGATGGAAAAAGAGGACAGTGATGACATGCTTGTTTGCACTAAAAGCAAAACAACAAAAAATTCCCAACCTGAAACAGCAACAACAGAAAACATGGTTCAGGTTGAGCTGTACCTGTCTATCTGAGAGAGCAGCAATAAAACATGGCTTGTTACATCAGAGAACAATGTGTGGCTGACAAAGCTTCCAGCTACTGTCCATGAAGAACTCTACAAGTGAATGGCTGTTTTCCAAGCTGTTAGGCAGCCGAGTTACTGCATATTTGCTTATATACTGTTTTCCATTAGCAGGCACATATGGTGACAGCAACCCTGGAATCATAAAGATCCTGTCCTTAGCACTGTGAGCACAAAAATGCCTGGATTTTGAAAAATATGGAACTTCATAACCAGGTCACCAGGGTCATCAAGAAAGCTTAGCCTGAGCGTAACAAACAATCTTAACTACTGATTCTGTTTACTTCGTTCCTCAATTATATTCATATCTCCTAACTTTTGAAAAACAGAAGAAAATTCTCTTAGAGCAAAGAATCACCTTGTTTTTCAAAGGGTCTTTGTTTCTATATTTACATGCCTACCTGCTTGTGTGCATTTTAATTAATGTCTGTTTACAGAGTGACCCCAGAGAGGTCACTGACATTTATCGGTGAGCTAATTTCAATGCAACTACTAGATGAGGGAAAAATGCATAAGCTTGTTATAGTGGTGTCCTGTGAAGCAAGGCCATTGATAATAGGGAGAAAAAGTTACATTTGAAAAACAAAGGGCCAAACCTCATCACAGTGTTTAATGTTCCTGAGGGAAGATGGGTGAGCAGAAGACTGCACTGCTTCTTGAACAAAATGGAGTACACTATGCTTCAGCCTTAGGGTTCCTCCATTACTAAAGGCACTAGTTCGGGCCATCAAAAACCTGTGAGATTAAGAGAGCAGAGTTTACTAGGGCTTTGTGTGCCATAGATGAACCACTTGTGCTGGGGTGCAGAAAAAATACTGGTCACACCTCTACAGAAGTAACAGCAATCTGGATGTCTATGCAGTGTTGAGGGGGTAGGAGACAGTTCCCACAAGCCGGAGAGCACAAGCGAAATGGACACTTATGGCCAGACCTCTTCATTGTGAAATCCCGACGTTTATGTAGGGTTCTGAGAGGAAGGTGCTGGAACTGGGACAGGATTGGGTAAGGGCTCAAGTGGAAGGGAATGACTCAGTTACCAGCTAGCTAATAGGGAAAATGGAAGTATCAAACCCAATAGAAACCCAGGGATTGGGGATAGACGGGTGAGATAACCAATGGGGTTAGGATAGAGACAGAAACCGACAGGAGGGGAGGGCGTGGCACCCACAGCTACATTGGTATCTGGAGGCAGGGCGGTCTCGATACAGTTCTGGACTGGTGGAGGAAGCTGCAGCCGGTCCTGGCTGCTACCTGCAGCAGCAGCAGCAGCAGCAGCAGCAGCAGCAGCAGCTACACCAGTAGCTGAATTGGGAGCGAGGAGGGAGAGGAACATCCCCCAGGCGGGGCAGTACTGACCCGGGAGAGAATCTTCTGCATCTCAGTGGCGTGGTGACTCATCAGGAAAAATGCGTCAGGGGGAAGACATGGGAGGGTTGACAACCATGCAGGGGGCGTGACAGTAAAACTTTTTGAACTCAAACCCGTACAAGTAAAACGCGTAACTTTTAAACTCCCACAACAAGTCTCTCATGTTTGTAGCTGGTCAGGTCCAGCTGCTTCCCAGCGCCCTTCTCCATGTGGGTCTATAATAGAGTTTGTTCTTTCCATGTTTCGTAGTCTGGTTTGTTCCCCACAGATGTCCACTTTGCAGAGTCTAAATAATCATTAAAGAAATGAAAAGCAGCAACCTTACAGCAAATTTCATATATTAAAGTTCTATTTATATAACCATAGACAGAAGTCTCTATGAGTTTTAACTCATAAGGTCTTTGGGATGTATTTTTAGTGCAGTGTTAAAATGGAACGCCGAAGAAATGGAGTTTGTCAAATGAGATATGTGCAAATTCTCCATGTAGCAATTGCCCAGAGAAATAGTCTCCTAAAGTTCTTAAATTATATAGGAAATGAGAGCCTTTATTTCTCTCTCGCTCTTTTTTTTTTTTTTTTTGTGCTAGAACAAACAAACTACTGTGACTTGGGAAACAAAGACTTGGGAATCTGGCAAGCAAAAATATGCCTGTTCTCTGACTCAGTGAAGACATGCCATCTAATATCTCAGAGAAAATGGAGTAAATAGCAGTGAAAACCTGTCCTCTGACACAAACCAGAAAACAAATAGTGATTAACAAAGCAGGAATTAAGACAGATTTGAGGACTGCTTCTGAAATGGGAATTTTCAGCTTGTGGTAATGAGAGCATTATAATACCAAATCACAATCATGGGTAATGGGTACTATAATGTCAATCATCTTATTATCAATAAATAGACTGGTGATATGGAACAATTTGTTCATCTCTCAAATTATGACTTACTGGAGCATTCTGATTTCAGAACTTGATTTCAAAAGCATTTCAGATCTCATTTTCCTTAACACCAAAGAGGACTTTCATTTATATATTATTCACTTTCATCTAAAAATCAGTGTTTAATCATCTTTCATTATGCTTTTATTCAGAGTCAAGGAATGCACTTTACCTCTTTCATGGAGCAGAAGGGCTCAACTAAAACTGTATTAACTTGTATGGATGTTAATGGTTTGGAAAGTAGTTTTATTTTTATCTACATTGTGGTTCATGATTGTGATTAATCCAGAACTCACTTGTTGGAAAATTTATATTAAATAAAATATACATTGTGATGATAAGCTGTCTTGTTTTCCCTCCCTTACTTAACCAGAGTAAGAAGCCGGTTAAAGGTAGTGAAGATTTGTAACTTTATCTCTGACTGCAAAGGCAGTGATTTCCTTAGTAGCCAGTTATTGGGCATTCAGGTTAGAGGCAATAATAACTTGTGCATTATCCCTTTGTTTGCTCAGTCATAATGCTAACCTATAAAATTCCCTACAATCTAAAATCACTGCCAATGCATTCTGCACTGGGATTTTTCGTGTGACGCAGGAAAGAAAACAACTGGAATAAACACACACACGGAAAAAAGATCACAGTAATAAAATTAGGAGCTTTGCTCCACTTTTCACCTATAATTTGTAGAAAATTACGAATTTGATAAATTATTGTGTATGAGCAACACATAAAACAAAAGTGCAAGTTGGGTTTTTTTTGTTAATCCATAGTTACAGGAGTAAGCAGTCCTGTACTTTTCCCCTCAAAACAGTAAAGAAAGCCTTGGGCCAGCTGAATGGTGTGACTTGCACACAGGCAGCATTAACATTCAAAGGAATTTGGAGAAACAACATCTCTCAGGTAGATCAGCTCATGGATGTTTTCAGGAATACAGTAAATCAAAGGGATTTGGAGACAGTTTCTGCAGTAAAGGCATAACCAGACCAACTGATACTCCCTGGCATTTTGTCATATTAAATCATGAGTTTTGGTCAGCCATAAAACTAGTGTTTGCTATCAGTAGTGGCTCTTCCTACTTGGTCCTTGGAAGAGCCATTATTGGCACAACAGTTAACAAACCCCCCAAAAAATCTTGTTCCCACATGGCCTCTGTACTACTCAGCTATTGAGAGCTGGTGAAAAACAACACCTCAGAACTACTCCACTTATTGTGTATTTAATCTCTCATGGAGAAAAAAAAATAAATGAACAGTTGTGGTTTGAGCAAAGTATGTTCTTCTACTGAAGTATCTGCTTAGGTGTCTCCACATCAATTTCTCAAGAACAGTTAAAAGGAGAGATTTGTAAAACACACAGTCTGTCATACATGAAGTTTTTACTGCTGTCCCATGTCTTGCATGTATTTAGAAAGTTTTATTATGATATTTTCCTGGCTTGCTGCAATGGGTGAAGAGATCAAAGGAGGACAGTATATAGTAGCCTTGTGTCCTGAAGTGAAATTATGATTCAGTTATTAGCTCTGGTACTCAGAAGCATACATGAACTAATGCAGCATCTATCCAGTTTGCCTTATCTATTGTGACAAGCCTCTGGGGGGCTCATCCACATGAAATTCATTTCACATCTCATTCATTGAGTGCCTGGGATTTGAAATACCTTTCTGCTCTTCTAGGTTTCAATAAGACAGACTGCACAAACTCACTGCCAGCAAAAAGTAAGAAAGTAAACTCCTCTATAGGGATGGTGCTTTCAAATTTCCTGTGATGCACTGACATTCATTTCAGGATTTGTGCACCTGTGTACCTAGACCAGGATGACTGAGAGAATAATCATACTTTTCAGACCAATGGAAATATATTCATTTTTGTTACAGACAATATTGAAGTTTATATCATATTAAGTAAGAACTAGAAAAGATTATATTCAGTCTGAGATGTATGACAATGAAAGCTGATCTTTTTCCCTAACTGAATAAAAATGCTCATGCCTTCCCTTAAGAAAGTTGAACTATTCAGTATTTGGCAGTTTATACTCAATTTCTCTACAAGTTTTACTGATGAAAGCAGTGCAAACAAGAGCACACTATTTGTCCAGAACTTTACTTTTCATATTTTTAAGCAAAAACCTAGGAGAGGAACAATATTGCTAGAAATATTAGGGGATTTCCTTCAATATGAAAAGGCTTCACCAATAAAACCAATTCCTCTCCTCTTCTCTCTGCTCCTCAAATCAACCAAAACTCACTGCTGGAACACACAAATCAACACCTCCAGGACCGTATAGGCCTAAAGGAGATGGGGAATTAATGGTGTTTCCCTGTCTTGCTGAACCAATGAATGATTATCAGAGGCCAAAGTGTGAGCTACTGTATGGTTTTTATGCACTATTGCTAAATCAGTGTGTCAACTAGTACAAGACTTAGTTCTAGGGACCTCACCTGCAAAAAAATATGCACCCAAAAAAGACTGAGATGGACATTAGTCGCCTTCATTTAAAGCTGATGTATTTTTCAGATTGCCTGTGTGTTTTCTCACCAGACTTGTCCTCGGAGTGTGGATAGAGCCCAGATTACCACATGCTGGGGTCCACATCAGAAGGCTAAAGAATCAGGTTTAATCTTGGCTTTTCTAGTTCAATGAATCTTTCAAAATAAATTCACTTATTGTGTCCAGTTATCTTATCAGAAACAAACACCAAAAATGCAATAGGGATTACTGACAGTCTGTAGCTGGCTGGGAGCACTAGCAAAGGCTCAGTGTTTTCAGCTGAGAGATCTATACAAACCAGCTGAGTTACATGGGATAAGGAAGGGAATTTAATAAACCTGGATCCTGAGATTATCAAAGGACTTATGGCAGACTTATGGTAGTCAGTATGGAGAAGAAAACAAACTCATTCTCTGTGACCAGGTTTTCCTTTTACATCCTTACCCTCAATATTTGTCCAAGGGATGAGAAGAGGAGGAGGTTTCATGGTCTCATGTCTGCAAACCATGAGACAGGAGCAAGCAAAAATGCTTGCTGCCAACTCCTGAATTGTGAATATTTCACACACAAAGAATTCTGAGGTGATACTCTCCTCCCATCGTCTGCTGGACAAAGAAAAACCCCTGCAGGGGCCAGGCTGCAAGTCTGCTTGAAGCAATGGGGAGAGGCAGTTTCTCAATGAGAGCCGAGTCTGTTCTATGATCCTCACTTGTGTCTGTCCCCTTGTCCCCTGAAATTACCTTGGGTGCTCAACAGCTACCTGAGGAGACCTATAGATGGAAATCAAGATCAGAGCCCTTCTCTCCTCAGTAGAACAGGCCAAAAATAATCCTTAAGGCATCATACAATATAATAAGCAAAATCCTATCAGTGAAGTAATTTCCTTCAGCTAGATAATCAGTGCTCAGACTAAACCTGGAGTTAACAGTACCACTGCTGGAGAAATGGGAATTCTCTGAGGAGGTATTCTACAATCCTAAAAATAGAACACATTCTGAATATTTTTTCTAAATTCTCATAAAACAAAATTTAGAACTAAATTTGTCCTTAATTTCAGTATCAATAATTATTTAATTAACTCTTCCTAGGCAACTCTTACATGCAATATGCTCTAATATAAATAATTGTAACATTCACAGTATCTCTAATAATGTGTTCTGGGGTTTTTTTTTAATAGGAGTTATCAAAATAATTTTACCAGTTGTCCATGTGCAATTTCTTCAATAGTTCCTAAATTACAAAACATGCAACTGAAAGAAATCTACAAATAAAGAAAGGAATGCAACAAAACCATGGGACTCTCTTTGGATAATGGCCTCCTCAAAAGTGTAATTTTCTTCTTAAAGCACTTTTGTGTTTCTCAGTCTCCAGTACTTGTTCATCCACACACATTCTGTTTTCTAGTGCTGATTTTATAAATTAGTGGTAGATCTTCACAACACTCTCTTTATTTAGGCACTTGTACTAAGAGATTGTACCTTCTATCCTTATATCTTGCAGTTACTTTGTTTACAGTGTTTTTCGAGTTGCTAGCATGCATACACAGGTTAATGTGCAACTCATATGGAACATTTTTTTCTTTAATGCTGAGCTTATGAACCAATTTAAACATTGATTTCCCTTATAATAAAGCACAAGCTTTGCTTCCAATGCAGTCACTTTTTCTTCATAAAACGGCATTGAATCAGCATGAGACTGCACTGTAATCTTTCAAAAACCTATAGTTAGTGAATTGAGATGTTTCCTGGCAAAACATGCACTATCTAAGAAGTTATTATCAATTAAACTAACAGTTAAGCAAATTATTATTGTTAGATGTGCTGTAATGCTATTGAACTGTTTGGTGTATGTACTACATAGACCCGATTCTGAAAACACTGTACTGAAATACTGTGACACTTCCTTCAGTGTGGGACACGAACTAATACTCTCTTGTAACACACTAAACTGGGGAATATCTAGTAACTGGTTCTTTAACTCACAGTGCAAATCATATGAAAGCACATACACATATACTTTAAACACCTCTGTACAAGGTATTTACACATTAAGAAGATGTTCACAAATTAAGAAAGTTTGCTCTATCAGTTTATTAAAAGTTTATATTTGTGGGGTGATAGCCCTGATAACCTCTTGATGGTTTAAGGGGAGCATCTCAGCCCCTGGAGGGGTGCTTCCAGGAACCATTGTCAGGGGCCAAAGAGACTACAGTGGCTCCCTGAAAGTGCTCAAGTCATATGGATGGGGTTACAGAAGAATGCAGCATTATGGAAATGACATGGCCCTTCTTTGACACAGCCTGTGACACCTTGTGGAGACCCAGGGAGCCAGCCCTCAGGCATCTGTCTATCACCCACCAAATAGAAGCTATTGTTGACTATAATCACTCAACCTACCTAAAGAAAAAGAGTATAAAAAGAGATTGGACATGAGAAAAAATTGGGGAGAAAACTTCCACCATCTCTGGGAGGGCAAATAATGAGCTATCCTGTCTCTCCCCACCCCACTGGACATTGCAAGGGTGAGCAAGCAATTCTTACTCTGTTTCCCTAAGCCTTACTAATTATACTTTGATATAACTCATCAGATATATACATGTTAATGGGAAGCAGCTATATTCTTCCTTTTGCTTTTGCTTTGGGATCCTGAGTGTGTTTAAATGTGATGCTAAGCTGTTGTGTTTCTGGTTAGTAGTTTCCTGTTGTTACTTAAGTTTGTCATGGGGGGTGTGCTGCTGGAGTTGCCTGTAGAATGTGTTTTGTGCTGGTTTCTTTGGGTTTTTTTTTGTCATCAATTAAATACAATCATGCAGCTAAATGTTATCATCGACTAAGCAACCCATATAGGCATTGTCACATACTTGTATTGATAAAAGTTATTTTGGGGGCTCATACAGAGAAATTTATTTTCTTGCTATTAAATGTGGTGCCATAAACAGAGTGTCAAAGACCTTTCCAAACAGTGTGCTCTCCAGCATTGTCTCTTTAGGTGAGACACAGACAGGCTGATCTGGGTTATAAAGCTTTGATGTTCTGGGGACACTTATAGCTAATATCTTGGTAAAGAAAGTTCCCCCTGGCTGAAGTGTGGTCCTCACAAGAGTGTTGGTGACTCATCCAAACTGTGTTCTGTCCAGTGTTAGGCAGGCAGTAGCAGGTTCTTACGGCTTCAATATTCTGAGGGCGCTTATAGCTAATAACTTTGTATTAATACAGGTGGGACAAGAAATCTTTGCATTGCTGTCCCTCCTTTTCATGTGACAATATTCTACACAGATTTTCATGCAAGGCAGATAAACATGGCCATTTCTCTCTGTACTGTATATTTACCTTCTGAGATTGTGCTCTGCATAAAATTAGTGGGGTCATGCTCTGAAAAGACGTATAGTATTAGAGAGCACTGTTTATTGTGCATACAGGCAGACTTTATACTACCTTGAACTTTTCAGTTTCATGCTTTTGGGCTTATGATTTTCTTATGTAAACACGTCAGATACATCATGTTGGTTCTTACATTTAATTTTATCTCATAATTTTTAATTTAGCTTTCTTTATTTAAGTCCATTACATTGTAATTTTTTAATGAAATTTACTGAAGTTAAAACAACATAATATTTGGAAATACACTGCATGGAAAAAAATAGGGAAAAAGCACTTGTCATACATCTGAAAGTTCAATATCCCAAGCACTATACAAACCTCTGATTCACAAGTTCTTAGAAGGCAAGAACTTTTGCCTCCATGGAGGAGGGAACAATATGGAGCCTTTTCCTCCATCTTGTACAAAGCGTGTTACCTGTTGATACAGGAAATTATGTTTACCCATATTTTATTGACTCGGATTAACTGATTTATCTAAGCCCTGCATAAAAAAGGTAGTGTTTAAGAATTGAGGCAATCCACCTTCTAAATCAGCTGCTATGTCTGTATACACAGATAAAACTGTGAATACACCAAGTGCACTAAGGCAAAGACTGAGGGGAGACCTCATTGGAATTACAACTTCCTTGTGAGGGGAAGAAGAGGGGCAGGCACTGATCTCTTTGACTAGTGACAGGGCCTGAGGAAATAGCCTGAGGTTTTGTCAAGAAAGTTTTAGGTTGGATATTAGGAAAAGGTTCTTCACCCAGAGGGTGGTTGGGCACTGGAACAGGCTCCCCAGAGAAGTGGTCACAGCACCAAGCCTGATGGAGTTCAAGAAGCATTTGAACAATGCTCTCAGGCACATGGTGTGACTCTTGGGGATGGTTTTGTGCAGGGCCAGGAGTTGGACTCGATAATACTAGTAGCTCCATTCCAACTCAGTATATTCTATAATTTGGTGAAATTAAACTAAGAAATTAGTTCATTCCAAGCACAAATACAGGCTGGGCAGCGAACGGATAGAGACTAGCCCTGAGTAAAAGGGGCCAGGAGTTGGACTCGATAATACTAGTAGCTCCATTCCAACTCAGTATATTCTATAATTTGGTGAAATTAAACTAAGAAATTAGTTCATTCCAAGCACAAATACAGGCTGGGCAGCGAACGGATAGAGACTAGCCCTGAGTAAAAGGAAAGAAATGTGGCCAGCAGGTCAAGGGAGGTGATTCTCCTCCTCTTCTCTACTCTTGTGAGACCACAACTGGAGTACTTTACCCGACTCTGGGACCCTCAGCACAAGATCATGGACCTGTTGGAGCAAGTCCAAAGGAGAACACAAAGATGATCAGAGGGCTGGAGCACCTCTCCTATGAAGACAAGCTGGGTTGAGGCTGTTCATCCTGGAGAAGAGAATGCTCCTCGGAGACCTTAGAGTAGCCTTCCAGTACATAAAGCAGCCTAAAAGAGAGCTGGAGAATTTTTACATGAGCACGCAGTGATAGGACAAGAGGCGGTGGCTTTAAACTACAAAAGAGTAGGCTTAGATTATACATTAGGAAAGAATTCTTCACTATGAGGGTACTCAAATTCTGGAACAGGAGGCCCAGAAAGGTGATAGATGCTGCCTCTCTCGAATTATACAAGACCAGGCTGTGTGGGGCTCTGAGCAACATGATGTAGTTGAAGATGTGCCTGGTTACTGAAGATGAGTTGGATTAGATGATCTTTAAAGATCTTTTCCAACCCAGATGATCCCATGATTCTATGATTTTGTCCCCCTCTATCGAGTATAGAGTGAGGGATTTTCTGACACACTTGAGGGTTCAAAATATGTCAGTGTCTGGCACTAACCTACACTAACACAAGGTGAAATTCCTGGTGAAACAGCACCCACCTGGACTGCTGGAATTCTCTTAATAGCATGCCTGCAGTGCAGACGTAACTTTTAAGTCTCTTGATTTGACCAGAATACACGGTTGAGAAGAAAACTACCCCAGGGGAACATGTTCAGAATAAGTAACAGAAGTGTCTCAATCTGTCGTAAAGAGCTTGTTAGGGGACTAAAAGAATAATTAGAGCTGGGGACCACCTTTTGTGTGGAGTGCCATAAGCAGTGACCAGGCTGTCATTCTCAGGAGCTTACTTTGTGAGCTGCTGTTACACAGCTGTAGTCGCTATTGGCCAATGACGTTTCAGTTCTCCTCCTTTGTTGTGGTGGCACACCATTCTCAGCATGGGCTGTGTGCACTGACCCGATTCTGAGATGGAGACCTGAAAGCAGGTAAAACAAGACATGCGACTTGTATTAGCAGAAGGAGACAGCATGATCCAAATTATTTTAATACTTTAACGTGTTCTGTCATACCTCATCTAAGCAGCAAAAAGGCAGACAGTCCTGAACCAAAACGTATACTCCCTGCTGTATTAGAGCTGCAGCAGACATGTGGATGTTTGTCTCCTACTTAACATTACCCCAGAGGACAGTTTTGTATTCAACACTAAGAAGTATCAGCATAAGCAATGGTTTTCCCCTTTAGCATTACAGAGTTCTTTCAAAGTCTGCTCTGGCTCCAAATTTCAAGTGTGGTCAGTTTCTCTGAGCAGGTACCTTGAAAAAACAGGCCCCAAAACGTCTGTTATTCTGTGCTTTTATTCCTTTTTCTGCAGATTTGAATATATGCAAGGCAAAGTTTGTCCAGGGAAGTTTAATTAGCTAAGACCAGAACATAATTGTTAAGATTAAATTGTTTGTATATATCTAGCACTGTGATATTTATTGATAATTACTATTGAATTTCTGACATAAAAGCATTTCAACTAAAAGCACTGTTATTGTTTAAATGCATATTTATGTATTTCAAACCCCAAGCCTCCAACTATGCTGAGAAAATATTTAAAGTCACAGTAAGACTCTAAACAAAGGAAATAAATAAAACATTAAGGTTGAATATGCAGTCATGAAATTATGAGCTTCTTGGAGCTAAGGCTTTCCTCCTTATGAAGTATCTCGTGAAGTGTCTAGCAGTGGGTATTACTCAACATAATTGTTATCCTCTTAATGTAAAACTTTCACATCAGGTTTTCTGTGGGTTTATATTGTATTTTTCTTACAGAATCACAATTTTTGAAAGATTTCTGTTGGACCCTGAGGACTGTAGGGGAGCCTAGGAGCATTTCTGAGGCTCATGTTTTTAAACATTTGGTAAGGTCTTGGTGCAAAGCAACTGGAATATATGGATAGAAAATGCTAAATGAATTTTTATTTAGATATATATCACTTAGGGCACAAACATCACTGGCTTTTGCTCACATAATAATGCTTCTTGGAATTTTCTTATTGCACTTCACATTTTCTGAACTCCTGCTCAATATTCCTCGAGGATTTTCAGAATTTTTTGCCCTGACTCCTACAAAAATATGAAAAGTTTTCATCTTTATGGATTAGTACTCCACAGGACTTTGATATCCTAAAAATGTGGCTGTGTAAGGACCAAGTATTTGGAAATTTGTCCCCCAAAGAACTAAGGACAAGTTAGGCCTTTAGCTATTTTGAGAATCTTGGCCCAAACCACAATGCTTTCCACGCTGTTGCTGCATGCTGGCTTCCAGTGAAGACTAAGGAGAAACATATTTCAGTATGAGGAGGAATTCTCAAAGACAAAACACAACTCAGAAAATTCCCAAGAGGCTGTAGACTGTGAGGTGTCTTTTCTTGGTGTATAACTCCCCACATTCACAGTTTCAGAACCTCCTGAGTTGAGATAGCCTTGAGCTTCAGCAGATGTCTCTGTCTTTCTGATATTTCTTGATCACCCCTCATTTAATATAATCTTCTCTTTGTACTCAGAATTCCAACTGGGTTACACAAATCCATGTATTCAGTTACATATTTCAATACACCTAAACAAAGTCATGTCATTTATGTTAGGTATAGAAAGAAGCAGTTTGCTTAACAAACAATAGATGGTCAAGACTGTCCTCTTTGCATTAGGTTTCACTCAGTATTGCAGGCTCCCATATGGAAATGGCTGGAGACCACCTTCCCTCTGAATATTTGACTCGAATTTTACCCACACATCCACATAGTTCATTGTCACAAGTGTAAGCCTTGTAAGGGCTGGAAACCAACTGGCTGCAAATCACATTGCTGCTAAAGAGAAACTAACATCTCCTTCACTGCCTTCCAGTAAGGCCTAGGAAGAAAAGCAAGCAAACAAACAAATAAAGTAAAACTTTGTCCATAGCTATATAGTTTTTAAAAATAACACTCTCCAGTGGCTATACATTCTTCATGAAACATTGTAGGTTTGCAAACTGAGGACATTTGCTGTTGCAGTGTTGACACACTCTCCAAGGAACCTTTAAAGGCCATAGAAAAAAAAGAAGCCAGGCTATAGATAATCCTGAACAGTCACTCATACTATGAACCTTTCCTTCACAGAATGAAAGACATGTGCCAGTAATATTGTGATCCTTGCAAATCCAAATGCTTTCTCCTAAAAGCATGAGTGACAGGTGACGGTATGTAAGAGACAGCTGTAGAAAAGCTGCCAAGACTTGGTTTTGCATAGACCATGGCTAAATTTTAGATTTCTGGAAACATGAATGTTGAGGAAACATCTTCAGCATGGCAGTTAGAATTATATTCTAAATTTTATTAAATGAATATTTACTCATAAACACAATAAGAATTTGCAAGTTTGCACTAAAGAAGTACTCCCAATACATTCGCCAAAATTATTTCATGAGAATCCAGAATACCCTATTAGCAAAATTAGGTAAGTGAGTATCAGTTTTCCCTGTAAGATATTTCTGACCAGAACAAATTTTCGCTGTCCTAGCCATAACTTTAATATCTGACCTTTCAGGCCATGCAGAGAAAACTCAAGGGACAGATTATATCACGAAACAGGAAATCCTGCTGAAAACCCGAACCATGAAAAAACTTAACGCCGTTCTTCTCAAGGAGTTTGCACACACACACTCTTAAAGAATTTAGCTTATCTTTTGAAAATGGGAAGTCTGCAGAGAAAACCCTATGTTATACGTGAACTTGCTGTTGTGAACAAATATCAGTGATTACAATAGTGCAGAAAGATGGGACACGCTGCATTATTTGCTCAAGCAGTTTCTAGAACAACCAAGAGTTATGCATGATTTGTGGGGCAAGCATGAAAATTGCTGAAAGAGGAAGTCAGTTTGACCTCCAGTCACACACTTCAGAAAAGCTTAGCATGATGATAAACACTCAAACTGAGAACTGTTGCACGTATTGTCTGCCTTAATCTGTTACAATCTTGGATTACTTTTCAGTTCTTCCCTGGTTTAGCAGCTTCTGACTGTTAGGCTGTAAATAAAGGAGTTCTTGTGGAGATTTCTTTTACCAGTCATGGAGATGTCACTTGTTCACTGACTACCTGGCAGGTTTTCATGGCAAGTCTGCTCAGTCACTGGAATTTGTGCCTGTTGCCTAAGTGAACAGTAATCCACTTGAAGAGTGAAAAGAAGTTACTGAGGTGCCAAAGGACTGTGTCTAGAAATAAGAAATATTTGACAGTGGAAAAATACGTGTTTGTGGTGATGTTTGGTTCATTTTTCCAAAGAGACTTGAAAATTGCAGAAGGCAAACCGAGATCACTAAAACTCTTTTGCACATGGATTAACTTGTAATTCACTTACTCATGCATGTGGGAATACAGCTACTCAGGCCATCTTCCTTCAGCAATAATGCGGTTTTATGCTTCTGCGCTCCTGTTTTAATAAAAGTCATGAGATTAAAAATCCTCCCTAGTGACTGCCATCTCAGAACTGAAATGTAAGAAAATGGATTGTATATGATACCTAGAAACCACAGTGACTGCATTTTTAGAAAAAAAATAAGAGATCAGTTGTAATGTGACATGGCTTCTCATGGGATATACTAATCCTGCTCAGAAGAATTAGCTTACTTGACTCAATTGCTCCTTTGGGACTTACAAATAATGTATGTTTAACTGATACATATTTGCATGTTATCAAGAACAGTGTCACTTATGCTTTAAGGTGTTCCATAATGTAAATTCTAGTTAGGGAGAATATTCTAATAACATTAACGTAGCCATATACTAAAGCAGTAAATATTTTACAGGAGAAGCAGTAAACTTTATTGTACTTAGTGTTTATACACATTCTGGTCTGAAACCATAAGAATAAATATGGACATTGCAGTTAGATAAACAAATCATGAGATTTAGAGGTTACAGCAAATCTCTGCTCATCAAGGTGCTTAAGTTTTAGTTCTCCCTGCCCTGACTAACCAAGTTAGTCATATCAATTATGCAGAACTCTGCCCTCTCACTTTTAGAGCAGCATCTTACCCATGTCTTCATGACTGCACTGCTCTTACTCTTTTGAGTAGTGCCTGGCAGGTGAGCAGGCCCATAATTCCTAGTAGAAAGAGAAACTACTTTGTGTGAGAGTGGCAGAGTGGATCCTGAGAAAGGGAAGAATTTCTTTACCTTTTATTAGCTTGCTGTTGCTCTGACAGCTACAGATCTGAGCACTACTATGGGAAGCCACGTGAAAAACAGATTTAGGGACACACATACTCGAGTGTATTTCATGAGAGACATGGAAGAACAAGACAGAGGAGATAATCTCATTCTTTAGGGAAGATAAGACAGGCTGTTTAAAACAATGTAGCATTATCTGCTTTAAGTAACAAGTGCTAACACACAATAGAACAAGCATTGTTTACTGTAGGAAGCTTCATTACTCTTCAAAACTTATTCAGAACAAAATTTCTCAAGCTGATTGCTTCAGCTCAATGTCAATGCATTATGTCCTAGCAACTTCAGTAGAAACTGCAAAGTAACAGCCAAATTTTCTTCTAATCTGTGGCATGTGATGAAAAATTATTTAATGAGCTGCTGCATTCTGCATCTGTGTAAATAACTTCCATGTAAACATGCATTATGGATGATCAGTGTGGCTTGCCCAGTGCTGGGAATAGTCAGCAGTTATGACTGCATGAAGTGCTTAAGGCTGTTGTGAGAAGATGGAGATTTAGAGTGGATTCTGCAGTGGTTTACATTGATTTAAGCTTGGCTTTCTACAGACCCTCTCTCCCCATCCCTCTAGACATCCTTTCACACATCCTCCTCCCTTTGGCTAGTGATGAGGCTCTGACCTCACCTTCCTTTCACATGAGTACTGTCCATGGCACCAGAGGTGCACGGATCTGCAGCTGCAAAGTAACTCACACCACAGAAGAGATGTGTGGTGATGGACAGGGATGCACAGTAGGGGCAAGGCAGAGTAGGCAAAACCAAGTAAGGAAATACAGAGAAATATCAAGAAGAAAGAAGATTCTGGGAGAGATGGCAGCCTTGTGGTACTACCAGCAAAATGGATTGGGTACTAGTCTAGAGAGTCTAGAATTGGCCTATTCAAAAAACTAATTCAGAGTATACCCTGGGAAACAGCCCTTGAGAACAAGGGGGTCCAGGAGGGATGGACATGTTTCAAGCAGGAAATTCTGAGTGCTCAGCAACAGGCTATACCAGTGTGCGGAAAGGCCAGCCGGAGGGGCAGATGGCCGGCTTGGTTAAATAGGGAGATTCTGAAGGAAATCAGGGATAAAAAGAAAGTTTACAGACTGTGGAAAAGAGGGCTGGCTACTTATGAGGAATTTAGGAAGAGAGCTAGGTCATGCAGGAAAAAAATTAGGGAAAGAGAAGTGCAATTTGAAGTTAACTTGGCTAATTCCGTTAGGGATAACAAAAAGGCCTTCTATAAATACATTAATAACAAAAGGATGGGCAAGGAAAACCTCCATTCCCTGTCAGACTTGGAGGGAAATATAGTTAGCAAAGATGAGAAGGCTGAGGTACTTAACACCTACTTTGCCTCAGTTTTTACCAGTAAGACAGATGGCCCTCAAGACAATTGGTCTCTGGAGCTGGTAGATGGAGAGAGGGAGCTGAATAGCCCTCCTGTATTCCAGGAGGAAATAGTTAG
>VWZD01007310.1:5178-18279 GCA_013396695.1 Sakesphorus luctuosus | reverse complement strand
ATCAAAAATAGCATGGCCAGCAGGACCAGGGAAGTGATCCTTCCCCTGTACTCTGCGTTGGTGAGGCCACACCTTGAGTATTGTGTTCAGTTCTGGGCCCCTCAGTTCAGGAAAGATATTGAGGTGCTGGAGCGGGTCCAGAGAAGAGCAACAAGGCTGGTGAAGGGACTGGAGCACAAGTGCTGTAGGGAGAGGCTGAGGGAGCTGGGGTTGTTTAGCCTGGAGAAGAGGAGGCTCAGAGGTGACCTCATCACTGTCTATAACTACCTGAAGGGAAGTTCTAGCCAGGCGGGGGTTGGTCTCTTCTCCCAGGCACTCAGCAATAGGACAAGGGGGCACGGGCTCAAGCTCCGCCAGGGGAAGTTTAAGTTGGAGATCAGAAAAAAATTCTTTCCAGAGAGAGTAATCAGGCATTGGAATGGGCTGCCCAGAGAGGTGGTGGATTCACCATCCCTGGAGATTTTTAAATGTAGATTGGATGTGGCACTGGGTGCCATGGTCTAGTTAATGGACTGGAGTTGGCCCAAGGGTTGGACTTGATGATCTCGGAGGTCTTTTCCAACCCAATCGATTCTATGATTCTATGATTCCATGATTCTAGAGAGCTGGTGGATGCTACTGTGGGCTTCCCAGAGGACTCAAATGGGAGGATTTGTGGGGTACCTGAAGCACATGACATGGCAGTGGGAAGGAGGTGGCACAGAGAAACAGCATTAAGAGTACCAAACCGTGGGCACAATGTGACATGGAAAAGAGATGACATTTCTGAGCCCCTTCTGCCCTGTTTTAGCACAGTCCAATGTATGTTCTGCAAGGTTTGCAAATGTTTTTAAGTAGAAGTCTTGC
Organism: Sakesphorus luctuosus; assembly: GCA_013396695.1. Lineage (NCBI taxonomy): Eukaryota > Metazoa > Chordata > Aves > Passeriformes > Thamnophilidae > Sakesphorus > Sakesphorus luctuosus. Next base: position 17,433 of record VWZD01007310.1, on the reverse strand, counting down.
CTGTTGTTTCTTGTCGGCCATATAGCCAGCATATATATTATGTATATCCCATAAATACTGGGGCGGTCCTGTGGTGTAAAGGAGAGTACTCCGGACACTGAATCCCAAGGACCTGAGTTCGAGTCTCAGTGGGGACCATCCCCTGGCAGTTCAATGCCTCCCTGCCATCCAATCCTGTCAGATCTTGGATGCTCAGCAGGGTCAGCCTGATTAGTATCGAGTGCTGTAGATAGTCCCGAGGACTTCACTGTCACTGTCCAACCTCGCTTGGCCGTGGCAGATGTACCTTACAACTTAAATGGTGGGGCCAGTCCTGTGCACGCTGTGCCTCACCTAAAAAAAAAATCCACTACACAGGCTGGAAGGGCACACCCATGTGGAGAGAGCCCTTCCCAAATCTTCATTCGCGGAGTCTGGCCACACATACATACCATAAATCCTATTATATTGTACATAACATATATTTCTATTCTTTTAGGAACAGAAATCCATCCTCAGATCTTGTTTTGGTATGATATGCAGCAAGATTTTTCCCATGTGAGGCTGCACCCAACTTTCACAGCACATATACTTGTAGTGTTGCTGCTGGTAAAACATAAGTAAATTCAATTTCTTCGTGTCCAATTTGGTTGTCTAAACATACTCACTTCTCAGTACTTGACAAACCAAACAACTGGGTTAATCTTAATTTTTAGTCATTAAGTCCCAACAGACTCTGAGATAAACTCAGTTGGTCAGAACATGGTGCTAATAATGTCAAGGTTATGGGTTTGGTCTCTGTACAGGCCATTCACTCAAGAGTGGGAGTTGATGATCCTTGTGGGTCTCTTCCAGCTCAGAATGTTCTGTAATTCTGTAACATTGCAGAAAATTAGTTGTTCATACTTCTGGTCACTAATACTGTACGAGTAGACAAATGTCTACATTTACCAACAGTATCCTTATGCCTATTGCACCTAATTATGTGTACCTTCAAAGCATTTAGGATTTGGGATTATCCACAGTGCCACGAACTTAATGGCCCCAGATTCTGTTCCAATGACTTTTGAGAGAAAAGAGAAGAGCAAAGAATTTTTGGAAGGCAATAGATGACTTTCAAGATATTAGTTGTCGAACACAAGTGTTTTCACTGCAGACAGACACATTACCAATCTCTGTAACAAAAGCTCTAACTGGGTTTTGAACTGTGGCCTGACCACATTGAAAGCCTTGAATTTTCAAGAGGATTTTACAGTATGCACAGGAATCTGCTAAAATGAAAACATTTTGGTTTTACAGACGTTGTTGTCATAACTGCTTTCACTGGGACTCAGGGTTTTTGGGCATTAATCAGCAGCGAAACAAGCAAGACATAACATGTTACTCCTTTGACCTGTCTCAGCTAAACCACTGAAATAGAGAAGTCTGAGCAACTAGAGGAGTATGAGATACTTGGATAATTTTTGTCTACTCTTGGGAAGAAAAAAACCTCAAAGTAATATCTTGAGCCATGCTACTGCACCACTGATGTTAAGAAACAATCCTGTTTGTGCCTGAAGTCTGCTAAGGTGAATGGTGAAATGTATTCTGAGGTGTGGGGTCTCAAAATTCTACATCCCTCACTTGTCTCCATCCTAGAAGTATATTTCAGTCTCTGTATTTCTAGAAAGCAAGTGCATCTGGGATTATCAGAACAGGAAACGTGTAGGTCCGAAAAAGTAATAGGATGTTGACTTTGGAGTTTGACCACATCGTAATCCTCCTCAGAAGGAAGAAAGCAGCTCAACAAATTGTCTGTGCCCAGGGCTCTGCTCCCAAGTACCAGGTGATGTCCACTCAGATGGGACCTGTCAGGTGATGGAAACCTCCTGTTAGAAGACAATGGTTAGCAGGCAGCTTGCTACCCAGGTCCGTCATCTGCCCAGCAAAGTTTGCGGTAATTACACAATATGTTTATGAAAGGGTTTCTTGTATTATACTCGTCACAACTCTGACATGTCAAGCAGGACAAAGACCAGGACAAACATGATGTATACCCTAAAGACAAATAACTGTCCAATTTTCCTCCAGCTACAGAGCACTGGCAACAGTCCCAAATTGTCAGCAGATGATACATACATGACACATCCTCCTGTATCACAAACCCCAACAAGTCTGTCATTTTTGCAGCAATTACAATGTTAGGTTAAGCTAAAAGAAGGAATCTAGGACTGTGAGGCATGAACAAATGACAAACTGAAGAAATTTGGGGTTGGATAACATGCCAAGCACTCTATTCTGAAATCAAAACAAAATTAATTTCTATGTCTTCATTACTTGTGACAACAGCCTCGCTATAGCTCAACTCATTGGCTGAAAACCCACTGCTGCCACCCGGTGTTATTCTGCCAGCATCAGTCTGCATTTACTGGAAACAAGGACTGGACTTGGCATGCAATGCTAGGAGTTCCAAGACAGGTGTTTACATATTCTAGCAGAATAGAGGAAAAGACAATGTATGTACATATTTGTGTATGTGGCTATTGATTCCAGGTATCTAAGGCATCATGTTGGATAATGTTAAAAATATATTGCACAAAACAAGAGGAAATAACTGTGGTTGTTCAGTTACTGTCTATGACAAGCTATCAGTAGATAGACTATTTTATTTAATTATCACGTGCAAGTATATTAAATCTTCATGAAATGAATGAGTAGCAGGTGACTAACGACAGCCTACCTTTTTTCATTAAAATAATCCACTTTCTTTCAAGTTTCATTTTATGAATTTTCTTCAGGAGTGTTGCTTTGCTAAGCAAAACCTAATGCATTTGTTACAGCCTGGGAAATGAGCTGGTGGTTGAAAGGTAGATTGAGAAGAAAAGCATATATTCATTGTGATTTTCCAGGTGATCAGTAATACTCAGGAGTCTAACTTACCTTGCACTCCAGATTGATTGTTCTACCCAAGATAATTAAAACCTACATTCTCTGAGTGCAGCAGCTGCTTGTGAATGTCAATGTTTTGGCCAGAAGCCTTTTCTCAAGACAATTCACAATGCAGTATTTTTAATATGCTGTCCCGTGGGGAGCATGCTGTGATTGAGAGACTTCTGCTCATCAGACCATCCTCATTATTATCAGTTTTGCACTGAGTTATTCTTCTGTGACAGGTATGGTTTCATTTTGTTCAGAGGAAATCAAGCTAAACATTGTTTTTTATCACATCCTCTTGAGAAGGAGCAATGTAGGAATGCAAAAATAAGGAGGAGAAATTTAGCTCTGTAGAGCTTACTGGGCTTTTCTTGCATGAAATAACAGAGCTGCTTGATTGCTTGAACATAAGGCAGTTTGTAACAGAAACCTCCATCATCCTTAGGAATGGAACAGGATGTAGATTGCAAAATAATTAAAAATAAGTAGCAAAATAATTTATATTGTGGAAGACACCTCCAATTCCTAGACTTTCCCAAGCCTGCCATCAAATTTGACAAAACCACAGGCAAAACAGGAGAAACAGCTTGGGTCAGATCCCTCCAGCTGGCTAAACCAAACTGCTGTCTTCTAGCTCTTCCATCCTAACTGGTGAGTCTGCTTCCCTTGCACTGACTACAGTGACTGGTCTATCCTCTAGTGAGTCAAGTCAGTTCACTAGAATAGCAAAAATCCACTCAATGCTCTGTTATGCCATCTTTAGCAAGCTGCACTGGCTCACAGAAGTGCTAGATAAGCCTTGCACATGGCAGAAAGAAAACAAGGCAAGGGGCAAGTACCTCTGCTATGGTACTCCAGTCATGCAACTCATCACTGTCAATACTTTGGTTACAAACAGTCTTATTAATTGGTAGCTGGAATTTTTGAGACTGCCCAAAGACGACTTTATTAAACACTGAGAAGACTTTCCTTCTGGGCAGAAAGTTACAGAAGAGTATGCTGTCAATACAAATTTACTTTTGGCTTTGTAATCTGAGCAGAGATTGACAGCCACACCAAAGAAATGGGGACATCTTCACTGATGTTGGTGTGATTGGAGGTGATTATCAGCTCTCACAGCAGGGAGTGTATTTAATTTTTCAGGAGGTATTTTGACCTTGCCAGCTAACAAATAACTCAAGGAAGATATCTGCTTATGAAAGCTTATATAAACATAACTACCTTGCAGCTCCTGCATTTCCAACTACACACTCTTCTCCCCTCTTGGAAGGAGGAGAAGGATAACCAGCCCTGGTGAACACTGAGTTGATAATTTTTAAGCTGTTAACTAGTGAATTCAAATCATCATCTCCTTGAGACAGGAAACCATGGAATGGCTCATAGGGAAGTCTGATTTTCTAGGGCAAAGTTAAGTGTGATGGGGAAAAACAAGGGAAAAAGCCCTAGGAAAAAGGTCTTGATAAGGAAATGTCCCAGATACTTTGTGAATTTAACATCCAGGTCACCAGAGTGTAGTCAACATCTGGATGTGTCTAGAGAAGGGCAATGAAGCTGGCGAAAGGTCTTGTCTGGACCACAGTCTTATGAGCAGTGACTGAGGGAGCTGGGGTTGTTTTGCGAGGAGAAAAAGAGGTTCAGGGTGGACCTTATCACTCTACAACTACCTGAGAGGAGGTTGTAGCAAGAAGGGGATCAGCCTTTTCCCACAGGCAACAAGTGACAGGACATAGTCTGAAGCTGCACCAGGGGAGGTTCGGGCTAGACATCAGGAAGAATTTCTTCATGGAGATTTCTTCATATTGTGAGCATTGGAAGGGACTACCCAGGGAGGTAATGGAGTCACAAAACCAGGAGGAGTTCAGGAAATTATAGGATGTGATACTGAGTGCTGTGGTTTAATTGACATTGTGCTGCTTGATCAAAGGCTGGACTTAATGGAGGTCTTTTCCAACTTTAATGGTTCTATGATTCCATGATCAAAGCCACTAATGGAATTCAAGCAATTGTCTGTAGCAGTTTAATTGGAGCTTTCATAAACCCAGGCAGCTCCTGTAAAAATATGGCTGAGGCTCCATGTTCCTGTTAAGCTTCCAGTCACAAGCAAGTCAAGTCTTCCTCTGTGCTCTTCCTTCCTCCCACAATTCTGAAAAGTTAACATTTGAATCGAGGCTTTACTACTTCTGTAGAGAAGGGAGCTTCAAAACAACATGAATACAGCATGCAGGCAAGTCAATAAACACACATGATATAAAGTGAGAGCACTGACAGCACATAGAGAGATTTGTATGCAAAGAATGATAAGACAAGACATTTTTAAGTCTAAATGTAGGTGGTAAAATATGGGTCAATGTTCATGTCTTGTTGCATTTATATTGGAATGCTATTAATAAATAAATATCAAAATACTTTACAAGGAAATGTTTATTATCAGTTTTGCCTTTTGTTTTATATAGAAGAAAACTGAGGCCTAGACCTCTATATCCTTCCTAATGCCCCAGTGACCAGTGTTAACAGTGTGTGAATTCTGAAATCTGAGCGCTTAAAAGACTGAAGGAAATCTCTTACAAAACTCCCTCTCTTCCTTCCATTCTGCAAGAGTACATCCTGGAGTTAACCAGCTCCAGTTCTATTTCCCTGTCTCATGTCCAGCCTTCATTCATTTTGCAAGCCCTTTGGTAACACTGTTTCCACAGAAGCTTTGGCTCTTTTAAGTAAAATGAAAAGCTGCTTCTTCATGGCAAGTTAGCTCTACTTGATTGATAATAAACTATGGTAGACCATGTAAGAACTACCTGAATATTAAATGAGCTTACAAAGGATGTAAAACTAAGAAGTTCACAATTAATTCATACTAACAAGATACAAAGTCTTTGCAATGAAAGAATGATTCAGGGAACAATCTGAAATGATTTTTTATTGCATTTTCTTCACGACACATCAAAAACCATAAAAATGTAACAGGAAAAATTATGTCATTCTCTGCTAAGCATAGGCATGTCAGATTTGATCAATAATATTTCAAGGAGCCTTCTGCAATTCCTGCCTAAAAGAAAGAATGAATCTATTTGGCAAACCCCCTATCAAGTTCAGGAGAGAAAACCCCTCGGACTAAAAGAAATAAGCTAATAGAACACTGCATTTACATTTGAGCAGAAAAAACCCCCATGACAGGACTCCAAACTGGCTGATCAGTGAATATTAAACGTCTCCGAGATCTACCTTGTGATTATCCAGAATTCTTGATTCTGAGGCGGCACAAATATCCATGTAATATTTTGATTCACCACTAGAGGCCACCACACGCTTCACAAAACTATCAGACCTCCTGGTCAATCAGTTCACTCATTGAGAAGTTGGATGAGAGTTCCGGGCTGGGTCCCAGCAGGGCCATGCTACCGTTCTCATACTCCAGCAGAAGTATCTGCTTCTTCAGAGGCAAATTTTTTCTCAAGTATTTTCCCCTTAATTTATCTCCTTTCTTCTACACCCCAGAATCTAAGTCCATACCAGTCCAAATTAATTCTCAAGACCCCATCTTTGCGATCTGTTCCCTTACATTTGCTGAACAGTTTCCCTCAGTTACTAGGTGCAGTATGGCAAGACTTGTCTGCATGGTATATCAGTGTTCAGTGGGAAAGATGGCAATCCTTTCTCTTCAGACAGTGATATACAACAAAAACCCATCGCCAAAACTATGGCTCATTTCCCTCACACATTCTATACACAAGCCGGAGTTTTTAAGGTCCAGTAATAAAAAACATTGTTTTCTATTTATGTTCATCACACAATCTCCTAAAGGATAGTAGCAGTGTTTGTTTCAAGCAAAATAGTTCTCCAAATATACATACAGGCTCTAAGTCATATTTGCACTATATTCATCAATACATACCAAAGATTATTTTCATACTTATTTCCATTACAGAGACATGTTTGCACCTGTAGAAAGGCTCTCTTTTCAAGGTTTATATTGGTACTAAATAAAGAATGGGAAATGGCATTTTCAGGACAAATACAACTGAGATATTTTAAATTTTCACTCCCAGTTGAAATTCATGCATTGAATTGCATTAAAGCAGCCAGTTAACAAACACATTAAAAAAAAGAAATTTTTCTGCTGTCTCTAAAGTCTGTTGTTGCTGGGACATTGTTTAAATCCAGGGCATGTTTGGGATTTTTTATTGACAAATACTAGACTGCTAACACACAGCTGTGTCTGCTGAGTGTAAAATGTGAAAATGCAAGTGTGTCCAAAAGTCCAGTAGACAGTGAGACAGGGCCCTTAATTCTTTAAAAGATGCTGTCAGGACCCCAGTAACTTTGAAAGACCTTCTGTAATCTATTAAAATACACCTTCTCTTTCAGGAGGAAGGTGTAAGTATCTTGTTATTGAAGTACACAACACATATAGAGGTGTGGCAGCAGTATTATAAAGATCAAAGTATGTCTGTGATACTGAAATGCCAGACAAATAGAAAACTGAGTGGTAGAAGGATTAACAATGAATGATAAAGGTGGTAGACAGTCCATAAATGCTGTTTCTGAATAGAATTATTGAGAACATGAAGCTGAAACCATTTAATAATGTACATTTCCACAGTGAAATGAGAAAAATGCACCCAGTATTAGGCTTTCTAAGCCAATGTACAGAACATGAGGAATGTCTTCTCTTTTCAGTAGGCAAAGAGCAGCATTATGTCATCTTGTTCAGAATGTCGTTTCCATTATGCTTTCAGAAAAATATAAAACAGGAAGAATAAATAAGAATTTTAAAAGCTTATTTTGATTTCACTTTAATACCTTAAACTCACTTAGTTTCCATGTAGAATGAGTCACACATACTTATAGTAAAAGCCTGAATGGGTCTGAAGTCTAAAAGCAAATACAGAGTGTGTGTGTATCCATAAATGTGGGGGTTTTTAAGTTGTTCTGTTCAGTAAATGCTATCTGCTCTCAGAAAAGAGAAAGAAGTGGGAATTTTCTGCTGCTGAAAACAAATCTTTAAACAATCTGCAACAATTCCTGAGAGTTAGCTCTTCAAAATAGTGGTTACTGTGCTTAAACCATCTGTATCTTAATTTCAGGTACAATTCCACTTTGTGTGAATGCAGTCATAAATTGGTCAAATGTATTCAAGAATGAAGAAAACATGTCTAAGTGTAAGGTACTTCTATGGATATAGAAAATAGGTTTGAACAGATGTAGTTTGTTCGGTCCAATAATCTGCTGTCCTAGAAACTATAGTCAGGTTTTTCTTAAAACTAGGAAAAACTGTTTTCAAAACAGTTTTACATTTTTGGTTTTCCTAGTCCCTATTCTTAATGAAAGATCACACCAGACCTCATTTCTCTTACCAGAAGCCAGTTAATTCTAATTTCTGTTCTGAATTCTTTCTCTAGGAAACTGCCAAAGTTCTCTGCTACCTTAACTTTTATTTCTTCTCAGAGTTTACTTCTGTGGTGCATGAACAGTGACATGCCTTCTCATCCTTGTCTATATCTGACATGGTCCCCTTTTGTAAAACAGGATCTTGTAAAATACAATCTAGAGGTTAGATCATGCTGGTAGTTCTTTTCTGAATGTGTCCCAGTTTCATACATCCTGTAAGAAATCACTGCTGTGTACAGCTTTTCTGATCAACTGTGCCAGTGTCTTGCACAACAGCATCATGATTTTCATTCTCTCTGCCAGAAACAATCTTCCCAATGCATATATCTTCTGTATGTTTACTTCACTTTCTATAGGGGATCCTGCTTTGCCATTCCTAATTGATAAGACTTTGAGCTTAGATATTGTTGCAACAATTAGTTGGTGTATTCCTTGCTGTTATCTATGATCTCATTTCACTTACTTTGGTTCTCACATTTTTTTAGCTTTTGTTCATTTGATTTTGGTTCCCTCATCCAGCGCTGCTTATGCCTGTACTTCTCTGTATTGTGTCATCCACATATGTACTCATTACCGGTACATTTACCTTTTCCTGCTTTGAGCTACTAAAATCTAGCTTTGAGGTAGACCACAAATAACTTCTCTGTGATAATTTCCCTTTTGGAGTGTCTAGCAGCGTAACTCTAGAAGTTAAAAAGATATCTCGCATCTCCTTACTGTGATGGCTGCTGCTATACAGAAAGTGTGTCACCACATCAGTATCGGGATGAACTGATCTGGGTATGCACTTAAATTAAAAAAAAAAAGGAACTTCTAAATTGATGGCAATGGCATCAGTTGGAAACAATATATATTTACTTGGACCTTTCTCCTCAGCACTCCATTTAGCCTTAAACTTTCATCAGGCTTGACAAAAATCCAAACAAAACAAGATACTTTATGCTTTCCATCTGTAATAAAATAAGAGAAAAAGTCTGCACTCTTCTAAAATCAAATTCTAGCATATAAGGTGCAGAAGTTCAGGGATTTGGAAAGGAGAAAAACACCAATAAACATGCAGTATCTCAGCAAAGCCAACTGTATGCATTTATAAATCATTAGCAAGGTCTACAACACCTCTGGTCCCCTATGACATGAGTTTAAAGGCCATTTTAATTCAGTCCCATAAAACCTAGGGAAATAAGAGATTATGAAAGAGGCAAATATACAGTATAAAAATATTCATATGTGTTGCTTAACTATAAAAAATGCATCTAATATAAGTGCTACTGCTGATCTACCCTGCTTTGGATTCAACTTTGACTGATGTCTATGGAAACAGAGGAGCAGAGAGGAGGCCAGGGAGGTCCAGCAAGCCAGCTGTAATGCCAAATGCTCTTATGTCCTGCCTGCTGAAATCCTCTGTTTTTCCATTTTAAGAAATTCATGTGATGAGCACCTGGGTATTGGGGGAATGTCTTGGTTACTCAGCCATGAGTAGACTGTTCCTATCACAGTCTTGCACCCCAGGAATGACAGAGAAGGTCTTTGATTATGTCTAAAGGTAGACATTGTCCTACTACACTGCCTTCAGGCTAATACCATTTTCATATCCAAGAGGCATGAAATGGAAAAATTTTACAAATAGATATAGAGAACAATTCTGGAAATATTAATATGCTAGTGTGATATATATTATATAAATAATCCCAGGGACATAATTCAGGAATGCACAGAGAATAGCTAGTCATTGCTGGATAGCAGACATAAAAATGGACCCTCATAACTGCTTGGGATTGATCTGAGCTCGTACATCAAAGGGCAAATAGAATGGAAGCAGCAATTTCATTACTGCGTGTGTCAAAAGAATGTATTAATTGATCCAAATTCTTTACTGTCTTTAATGGATTGAGCTGCCAGAGAGAATTAATGTCTCACAAATTTGGGTGAATTATAGGTTAGGATGCTCACAAGCTTGTCAGAAGAAAAATGGTCTCTTTACAATAAAGCCGATGGCTAAGGTTAGTTTCTCCAAGTGCTAAAAAGAAATTGTGCTCAATGAATATCTTTAAAATTGAAAACAAAAGGAATAAAAGAAAGAAGTCTTGTGCTATCCAACTGTACTTTAAATAACTTGATTTCAAATTTAACCATCCATTTCATAAAGATCTGAAGTACAACACCACTGCAGGCTGATATTTAAAGGAAACATACTGTTAAAGGTTCAAACACAGGAAGGTGGTGTTGGGAGGAGCCCCCTCAGAGAATTTTTCTCACCCTACCAACACAAAAGGTTTAAGCATGGAGTCCCACGAGTGAGGACAAAAGATAGCTGATGACTTTCATATTCCAGCTGAATGGTGGGGTGGGGGTGTGAAAACAGAACCCCAGCAGCTGGGGGTGGGGGGAAGTTTTTCTTTCTTTGTTCCCTGTGTGCTGGTTTGACTTTTTGGGGGGGTTTCTCTGGGCAGCTGCAGAAAAGGAGCCACTACTTTCTGGTGAGAACTCTTGTTCTGGCTCCGCTCTTTGCTTTTCCCCCNACTTTTGTTTTCTTTTCCTGGGGACCGACTTAGACTGCAAGGATATTCCTGGGGATTATCACCATTTCCTCCACTCCCAGTCTTTTCTTCTTTGTTTGGAACAAAGGACAAGGAGAGACAGAGAGAGTCCACCGAGTGTCCAGTCCTAGTCTCTGCCTCGCTGAGAAAAGACTGAGAATTCATCTCGCAGCTAGCCAAGGTGTGACACTGACACTGTCCATAAATATAACTGCTCCAGGAGGAACCTACTGTTTTGGGGGTTGTTCTCTTTTGTTTTTACTTTTGGTGCTGGGAGTAGTTTGCTCTGGTCTGTTTACAGTTATGTCTATATCTACATATATATGTATATATACTAGTTAAGAACAGTTATGCTTCTTATATCCATTTTCTAATTAAAGTTCCTTTTTCTTAAATTTAAGAAGAAGTGATATGATTATTGTGGAGGAATCCTCTCCTCTGCTTTTTGGTAAACATTTTGTTTTTTTCCCTCAAACTAAGACACATACCTTCTGGACGGACTAGAAGACAAAACTTACCATTACTTACATGCAGGGAATTCACACTATTTTCTTACAAAATAAGAAAATTCTGTGCATAGAAATAGTATCCCTCTATGGACTAATCAGGTAGAAACTGAAAACAATGTTCATAGTGAAAAATGTCACTGACAGATCCTGCATATAGACATACAACTTGCTTTCTGTGTGTGGTTCAACGTCTGAGCTTCTGACACTTTTACAGCACTCAGTGCTCGAGGACAGGCAGGGATCTTGGCTGATACAGTGAGGAGTGCATGGATTCTTTCCTGAGGAATGCACTTTCTGTACCACTGCTATAGCCTGCCTGTGCAACTCTCTCCTTATAAAGGCTTTGTTTGATAGCCTTTCTTCCTCTTTTGTCCCACGTTTTGGGCAGTGATGCTTGTTTTTCTGTATTTTGGGCAGAGAGAGAGAGAGAAAGCAAGAAAGAAGGGGGACTGAAATGAGAATAATCTTTTGATGTGTAGTGCTATTTGTCCCTCTTCACCCAAAACAACAGAGATGTGGAAAACATTAACTGCCTGGAAAATGTTTTCCCACCTTTTAACAAGAAGTCCTTATGATGCATGACCTGCCAGTAAGTGGGATTTTGGTATAAAAGAGGTCATACAGAACTCAGTTTTATTTAGAAGTCTTGAAATGAAGCTTCATAGTTAGAGTCAGCTAGCTGCTTTCCTTTGTGTAACCACCTTCTTATTGGACCTACATATATAACCATGTGTCACATTTTCCTGAGTGAAATCCCTGCCCATGGGGAGGTGTAACAGAGGGCAGTCAGCTGGGATTTCTGAACCATGGAGGAAAATACAAGCACACTACAATGCAGGAAAAAAAAGAAAAAAGAAAAAAAAAGAAAAGAAGGGAGAAAAGAAAGAAAAGAAAAAGAAAAAAAGAAAAGAAAAAGAAAAGAAAAAAGAAAA
>VWZD01007305.1:23735-66975 GCA_013396695.1 Sakesphorus luctuosus | reverse complement strand
TACCTCTAAACCAGCACAAAACTACAAAAGGAGCAAAGCTTGGGTGCCTATGGCTAAAAACAAGTAGTGCAGCTCCAGCTGGCCAGGGCAAAACCACACAGGCTGCAAGCACAACCCCAATAGCACAGCAGTGCTTAGAAGAAGCCTGATGTTCATTTACTCCCACTGCACAGCTGTGGATGCTTTCAGGACTCTGCCCAAACCACCGCAAGGAACAAACACAGCTTCCTAGCACTTACCCAATTGACAGTCTCTGTGTGGGAAATGTCAGTGGATGGAAGCCCATCCTCTAGCTTACAGGTGTTTTTCTGAGCAGACCCAGGCTGTTCTTCATGGTGGCCAGAACTCCATGGGCAGGATGTCACAAGCCACTTAGCAGGGGGCATGATGTTCATTATAAAATCTCGTCAAGCTGAACAAAGACACCAGTCGACATGTAAGAGAGCTCTTATCCTTTTATTAGTCACCTTAACTCTGACAAGCAGCCCACTATATAATTATAGAAGTGTTGACTAACAAGCTCTCAAATTCTATGACACACCTCAACAAGCTTCCAACCCTCACAACAAACCTACATACAGAATACTTAGTAGAATATGATAGCTGCACTTTGTCAAGACAAAGCAAGAGAGGAGAGAAATATAGATGGAAAAGAGACCAAGAGAAGTCTTTAGATCCCATGTTGGTCCTGCCATGGTGGATGGCCCAAATCTAGGCGTCACAGAGAGAGAGAGAGAAAGAGAGAGTGGGACCAATCCACTTCCTTTTAGAGTTTGCCTGGTGCATTCCTTTTATGTAAAATAGGGGTTTTTGAGCCATTCATGTTCTATTGTTTACATAGGCACAGACAGATCTTTTGAGCCCTCGAGGCAGTGAGCTGGGAGGAAGTTGATGCAGGCACACTGAGCATGACCTGTGAGGATTATGAAGGTTTAAGGCTGTGGGCATCTCCAGGCCTAGGCAGAGTGGTACCTCCTCATACAGCTGGGAACAGCAAGAAATAATTAGAACTGTGAGAAAACTGGTAGGATAACTAAAATAAAGTGAGATAAGAGAAGATCTAAGAGGAGCAAGCTGTGAGAATGGAATGTGTATTGATAATTTTTCATAAAACAAAAAAGTGCATCTGGAGTGTGAGTAACATCCAATTAGAAGCTGTAATAAAGTATATGGACAGTGTCATAACCTGTGAGAACTGGCCATGGGAGGGGTTTAGAATATATATAATGTAACCTGTAGTTTGAAAGATATATCTTTGTTCTTTGCTCTTTAATCTTTGTTCTTTTGTTCTTTTCTGTTTTGAGTGTGTTACACATAGTTTGATAAAACTCCTTGTCCACTACAACTCACAACGACAATGACCCTCAAGGTGGAAGCTCAAAACAGTGCTTCCCCACCATCACAGAACCCTCTCTTCCATTAACAACTTTACTGTTGCAACAGTCAGAACATTTGAGATAAAACATGCTTATGTGTTTATACCTGGTCCTCCACACAGGATCACCCTGGAAATTATGTGTTCTCTTCTCCTGCATGAGGTCGCAACAATAAGCATAGAAAATTGAACTGTTGCACTGCAGGCAATGGGCAAACAGTGAAAGATGCATAGAGAGGACAGAGAAAGATATGATACAGAACTTGTTATACTGTAAGAATTACCAGCAGTTCAGTTTAGGTTACAAGTGTATTTAACCATATGTGTGTGTGATGCAAGGGGCATTTACTCCAGTGTCCTTTTCCCAGTGAACTCCTTGTCTCTGAGTCCCACAGGTGTACTGTTCACTAACACTAATTGCTACATCATCAAAGTAAAGGACAAAACCATGTTTGTCTGAAACTTTTACTTTCTTTTGCCTTTGACCTTATCAACCACTAAATGATTTCCAAAGGGATAAATGGGTTGTTTTAATTAATATACAGATTTGATGTTATATATTAATATACAATTCCATTTTGTAGACGTTTTCTTGTAAACCATATTCTGAAATGTCTTTCTGCTTTGAATAATGCATGGTAATATTTTAAACAAGTTTTAAGCAAATAATTTTTAATTCAGACAATTCTCAAGTGATCAAGGTCAGACCCTCCACTTAAACGTAACACCAGAACATATTTTTAAAAGGGTATTTTAAGATAGTTACTGTACAATTTCTTCAGGACATGCAATATGGAGAGTTGGTAATGGTGTTTTTTTTTCTTTTAGGCTTTCAGAAGTAGCCTATGCTACATCTCAAAAAAATGCAGCATTATAAAACACTACAGAAGGCAGCAGGATCATTAAAGCATCTATCCTGATTCTCAGTTTAATCTAAATATCCTGATGCTACAGGTATGCACTCCTCTAAAAGTGAAATTATGAGGTACCCATGGAAAACAAGATGTATCAAGTATGTATCATCCTCACCTGAGAGCTCTCTAAGGTCAGATCCTGTTTGTCAGATGTTGCAAGTGACCCCAGCAGCTGAATCTCTCTGCCCCTAAAAAAATGGAACACCAACACCCATCTGACCCTGGAGAAAAACTTTTTTGCTGCCCTTGGCATTGTTGATTACCATGGCCAAAGCACATGAGTAAGGCATGGTCATCAGGTATCTAAAAGGATGCTCAGTGCCAGAGGTGAGCTGCTCCATTCAAGTTTATGCCTAAAACCACTGAAAAATGTCATATGTTTATCGGCGAGGTCACAAAGCAGTGCTACTATGAGCTTCCCTGCTGGGCTAAGGTGCCTGCATACACAAAGCCCCCACCTCCAAACAGACCAGTGGAGGAAGCTGAAATCTTCACCCTCTCCTCAAAACTGACTCTTAACACAGGTAAAAAATTAATTTGTTTAAGTCAACAGATTGTCAACCACAGGAAAACGTCTACAAATTGATTTCCTATTTTGCTTCTACTGAACTCCTGGTAAACCAATCCAACTGCTGTGGAGGTAGAGCACAAGGACAGGACCCTGACTTAAGGGCTACTGCACTGGCAGTTATCTGCACCCTCCCTTCACTCCAGCCCTGCTCCTTTTGTGCAACCACACTTTTGCCAGACACAGGACTTTCCAGTTCTGGGAAGAAATATAAACAAGAGCTCCCCTTGCATAGTGTGGCAGGCAACTAACATAGAGATGCCATGTCAGCAGCTGCTGCCCCAGCAAAACCAGTGATCACACGAGTGAATTTAGTCCTGCTGGGGTGCCATCACTCCACTGTGCACCTCTGCAATGCAGCTTTGGGATTGGGTGTCTGCCTTAGACTGCCTTTAGAAGCCCCATGCCAAATGGGATCTGCATTAATCTAACAGAAAACAACTATATTGATCTCAACAAAGTCTCTTTCAATAAGTCCCAAGGGAGTCTGGCCTTCCTTCAGGCTATGTTTTACTTATTCTAGTTCTTCCTGGAGAAGGAACTCCTAACTAAGCCATTGTAAATTTATTTTCTTGTCCAGGGACATGAGTACTTCAAACCCAGTTGAAGATATAATAGTTAAAATATATAGATTTAACAGCTGAACTCCACCCAAGTGCTTTTATTTTACTGTGCTACTCAGACCTTATCCATTCCTTGGTTTCTGTGTAGACTTCTCTCATCAATATTTGAATACATGTAGGAAAAAAAAAGCAAACAAAACATACATAATTAGAAACAAGAATCTCAGGGTGTAAGTAGAGGAAAATGCTTAATTTAGGTAAATGCTTGGCTCAGTGTGCTAATCTGCTCTTCAGTAACACTTTTTAATGCTGAGAGTATTTCCAAACCCCTCTCCTGACACAGTACCTCCCTCTGTGAGAACAAAGGTGGCAAAATGGGGCTTTCATGATTTATCCACCTTCCTTGTACAGCCATTACAAAAAGCTGCACAAGTTGCATTGTCCTCCTTGTGTCTGCATGACTGGGACTGGTCAAAATGATGATACATTGGTGCAATTAAAGTGCCCATCTGCACCTCTGACCAACTAATTAGGCTGGGGACACATTAATTAGGTTATTGAGCTGAATAGCAGCTTGGGAGCTGCTTGCATGCCACAGACAATAGTCCTGGCTTTCTAACCAGGGCAGCAATGGATGAAAACACTGATTTGTTTACTTATTTGTGTGTTTTGCTTCCCCTGAATATGTCTCAAATTACAGCCCCTACTTTTTGATTGGGTTGTTTGGGTTGGGAATTTTTTTTTATTTCTTCCCAAATATAGGCATGATGGAGATGTGGGGGTCACTGAGTTGAAGGAGACATCTCATTTGATGAAGCCTGGGGAGCCTGCTTTGTCCTGGACACAGAGGACTTGAAGACAACACCATGTATTCCAATGTCTCAGCAGCAAAAGCTGTATATAAATCTGATGAAAGACTCAAATTTGTATGAGTTAGGAGACTTGATAATTGGGTAGAATATGGTGTCAGAGTGAAAACTACTGAATATTCATTGTCAGCCATGCCACAGTATTTATTCTGCTAATATATTTTTCAGCCATGACAGGGAACACAACCAACACCCTTCTACTCAGTAACGTTTCCTGAAGGAATAATTTGACCCACTCCATTTTGCAGGCAGTCCCTGCCCTGGCAGCCTTCCAACTGTAACTCCACAGCTCTCAGCCTGTGACAAGTGTTCCCCTTCCTTAGTGCTGCCAAGAGCTCTACACTACATCTAACCCAGACAGCACCTAAAATACCAGTGAAACACTACAGCCTTACTCTTTGCACCCCAAGGTCAATCTGCAAGCATGCCCATTGGAAAGGGCAGAGGGAACTTACTATACTGTAACCACAAGGGATACAAGTAATCAGCTCTTAGATGCATAAATTGTTGTGATATCATCATCAAGCCCAGTAAAAGAGGAAGTAAAGCAATGAACATCAAGGCTGGGAAGGCTTTATTCAGGCATTAAACACAGAAAGAAATAGACTCACCTGGGTGAAACTTAAAAATGCCACAGATGACAAACTGCAGTCAGCAAATCAGTCCTTCAGATAGCAGGAGAAACTTTTGAAAAGCAATCATTAATTTGGCTACTGTGATGAATTCCTCCATGGTGAAAACAACCCACTTCACTGCTTCACAGATTCATTGCCTGGGAGGCCATGAAGAACATTGTGATAATTTAACCTGTCTTCCTGTGTAAGACTTCAGCTACCAGCAATCTTTCATAATGCCTTCAGATGGTAGGAAAGGGGTGGTTTTAATGAAACAACATCTTTCATATCTTTGTGTGCAACTGTTGCCTCACTCCGTTTCTTGTGGGGAGTCTCCTCCCAACGTTCCACACTGACAGCGGAGAGAAAGCCCAGCAGCAGAATCACTGTAACTGGCCCTATTTTCTTTCCTTTCGTAGTCAGAGAAGTACAGGTACATACTGCCAAAAGACACGCTCAGCAAAGCAAATCTGCATGTTACACAAGTAGGTGAGCAGGTTACAGCTGCCAGACTCTCATACACATGCATGGTGCCATGTGTGACTCTCACGATGGAGATGCAGCCCTTGATTACAGTAGTGTAGTCTCAGGCAGACACAAGTGCAGGATTCAGGAGAGTCTGGATCCTAATGGTCAACCAATCCCCAGGTAAGCCTAGCTCAATCTTTCTCTTTCTTTCTCCCTTCTCATTCTACATCTATTTATAGCAGTAACTGACACCCAATTTGTGCTTCCCAGATGTATTTTCACTGCTTAGCACTCTTTAAGCTATTCTAGTTGGCTTGCTAGCATAAAAAAGACTCTTTACTCACTGAAGCAATGCATCAAGTCTTCGAACAAATCTCCCTTATATGAGCCTTACACAATTGAAAAGATCAAATTCCCTTTTATTGAGTTTTACTCAGAAGCTCTATTTGGTATTACTTAAAGGTACTGATATGTCCATTATGCCTGCTTGTTGGTGGCACAGAGAAAGAAAAAAACCATTGCTATTTGAAAATATTTCCATCTGACTTGGGAATTAACAGCTGTACTAGATCCTGATATTTCCTCATCTGTTAGACTGGGATCTACTGAATATCAGTATTCCATGCAAAATTATGAGTCTCCCTCAGCCACTTTAATTTTTCACAGGTGAAATTACCTCTTTTGCTCTCTACCTGTACTGATTGGCCAAAAAAAATTCCTGGCTCTCAACAAAATCTGTCCTCCACAGATTGCATCTCCCTTATTCTCTCAGTACTCCACGTAATTGGCATAACAAAAGAACATTCAGGACAATTGTCATCTGCCTTTATCCAGTTTTGATGTCAGCTACTGTTATTGCAGCCTTGAAGAAGTGGAGCTTGTGGGCACAAAAATACCTATTTTTTTCTGTTTATTGCTTCAGCTAATAAAACATATTACCTCACCTAACAAACCTAATTTACAGTCTTAGTTCATCCCAGGTAAACCAACTATATTTACTAAGCTATCATAAATGACAGAGGACTGCTTGGTTTTGCCTTGCTATTGATATTAAAACCCAATCAGACACACCATTACCAGGCATTTCCCTTTGACAATGTACCTCTACAGTTCTGCCAGTTGGTAGCTGTCCCAGTCTCAATGAAATTGCTTAGTTGTTTAAAGTCACTAAATGCAAAGTGAAGTCATCAAACTTGAGTCGTGGCTCTACTAAGGAAGAGATTCAGCCTTAGGTTGTATACAGGCAACCATAATTCATCACTCAGAACTGAAATATAAAGTTCTGGAAGAGGCTACATTTCAAAAGAAAAGGAATTACATGAAAAGAAGCAAAAGTAAAATCTAATTTCCTGTGCACCGCCATCTCACTGTTCACTGCAAGTTCCAAATTAAGTGTTTCTTCTGCTTGAATCTTTTACTGGGGGGTATCTCCCACGTGCTCTTCCTAATTTATAAAAACATTGAAATACACAATGCAGCTTTTTTCTGTGTTTGACACTGACAGGATCTGTCTCTGTCTCACTCTTCCCTCTACTATTCCACTTACACATCATCAAAACAGATATTTAATTATCTTTTAGATGGCTATTGCTTTATTTGGTTTGAAAGGTCAGTGGAAAGGGACACATAGATGCAGAGCCTGTGTGTGCATGTCTCGTTTCCATTGGAAATCAGGCTTAAGAAATGGAAGATTCACGCAGAAAATGAGCTGCACTTTTACTCGGAATAATACACACACTTCTCAGAGATTGTGTCCTAGTTAAAGCAGCCAGGACCAGTTTATCACTATGTAGGTGTAACCAAAACTGTGTGTTCTACACCCTCTGTGTCATTTCTGATGGACTGTTAATAATGGATCTTTTGCAGCAGCTCCCCAGGGCACGCCTGACACCTCAGGGTACAAGCTCAGTGTTTAAGAACTCTGTGAGATAGGGGACTGTTTCTGTCTTCACACCAATGACTCAGCTGTGCTAACTCCCCTCTTGGGAGGCATTAGCACTTTCACACCCAGCCTGAGGGGTCATGTCTGCTAATGAGCTATTAGGGACTGGCATAATAGGCAGTTGCAATGACCTAGACTATCAAAGATTCCAAAAATATCCCCTGAGTTACGGAGTAAATCACCCATTGTGAAACTCCCTGCCCTGGGGGAGGTACTGGGCATTCCCACCTGAACCTCAGCATATATAATCTTTGGCTTTTGGGACTTCAGGTACCACTTGTTGGATTTAGAGGAGGACCACAACCTAGAGAGGACTGCAACCGCCATTCTCAAGACTGTGACCATCATCCTCACCAACAGTTGGTTTTCCTTTCATTTTACTTTACACTCGGGGGCCACATGGTGCTCAGCACAGGGGCCAATGAACACCATTCTCTTTGTGCACCAGGGTGCTGGGTTATTCATCTGGTTTTTGTGGGTTAAAACCATTTTTTTTCTGTATCATTGTATTTATTGTAATATTTTTAGTAAATTGTAAGTTTGACTTGTAATCTCCCTTGAGTCAGGTTCATTTATCCCGCCAGTTTACCTTTAAACCAGCACAGACTGGTGAACATAAAAAATATCTGTATCTATTGGTCTTCACTCTGGGTGTTGCAATTCCTTAGAGGCCCTCTGAAGTCACTGGGTTTACATTTGTTAATTCCAGTAGGCCATTAATTTCATATTTGTAAGGATGTATGTAAATTAAGGTGAGAGAGCATCTCTAGACCTACACACATGAGCATAGGCATCAGTGTGCATGAGCACATGTATACTCAGGCAGCACAGAGCATTCAAAGGGAAATGTCACAACATGTGCTATCCCAAAGGACAGAGATTTGCACCCAAGTCAAGAATAAAGTTGTACCAAACTTGTAAAATTGGCCAGGGAAATAAGGTGACTGCAAAGCATTCGTCTCCCTCTCTTTCACAAGCTTGTAATAGCAGCTTCCTGATGGACCACTTGAATGTCACCTCCACCCACCTGAAACTTGGCTGAGCATCTCAATCTTTCTTAATTACCATGCAACTCTATTAAAGCTCTTGGAGGAACTGATGAGTGAATGTCACAGCCAACTTTTTGTATTTTAAAAAAAGTCAATTGAAAATAATTTTTAAGAATTTTAATCATAGCAAATGTGTCTAAACTGTTCTCATTAAGTCAGCACTACCATATATCCAAAGGACAAGACTTCAGAGATTGACCTACAAAATACTAGGTATTAAAATGCTGGCAGAGAGAAGAGGCTGGTTAGAAACTGAGCAATATTTGAGATGCTTCTCTGGACATTTCGATTTATCAACAGCACTTTGATTTCACATTTATAAAGTTAGTATTTGGTAAGGTTTTGACAGTGGCCCAGCACATCCTGTATCTGTAGAGGCTGGTGAGCCTTTCACAGGAAAAGAAAGGAGCAGTCATCTAAAATCAAGCTGTATGTGTTCTTGCTTCTGAAACACATCAAGGACTCTAGTTCACAGCCACTGAACGCTGCCAGCCTGCTTATTTAGCTAGAATATAATTAGTGAGGACTGAGGAGGTAGCCTAGGGAAGGCAAGGAACCATGTAAAACGGCATAAAACAAGAAGCAGAGACAGTGATAGAGCTCTAGGAGAGGCATGTGATACCTGCGTGCCTGAGGCTAGACTCAAATTTCCAGCTTCTGGTGCAACTTTTCTTAAAATAGAAGACAAGCCTTCATTCAGTTCTTGTTTTAATTAACACATTAAGTGCATAAATATGTACACACATCTTCAAAGCTTGCACTGAGGTGGAGAAATAGCTCTCACTTCAAAGCTATGCTTAGGACACTTCAGCTGACATTAAGACTGTTCAGTATTTTTCCTTTGCCTTTTTGTTTTAACACCTGTCAAAGTTTATTTGCCTTCACCAAAAGAAGAAAACAAACCCCAGCCATCCAACCACCCTCACTCCTCACTATCTCCCGTAGTAATACAGAAACATTTGCTAATGGAAATAGTGCAAAGACACGTCCCATGGGATGGGCTTTTTA
Source organism: Sakesphorus luctuosus (assembly GCA_013396695.1). Lineage (NCBI taxonomy): Eukaryota > Metazoa > Chordata > Aves > Passeriformes > Thamnophilidae > Sakesphorus > Sakesphorus luctuosus. The sequence continues at coordinate 57,605 of VWZD01007305.1, read as the reverse complement.
GCTCTGCTTTAGGTTACAGCTCACTTGCAATGCCTTTGGAGCAATCAGGGATACTGCAGCTGAAGTAATTTTAATGGATACTAACTGTAAGTAGCTCAAAATATACATTGGGAAGCTGACAAGCAGCACCCCAAAAGAATATACGTGTATGTGTCTCTGTGTGTGTCCGTGTGTGTGCACGCAAGCAGCTAGTCCTGCCTCCCGCTGCTGCCCGGCGCTGCAACCAGCCTGCTGGTCTCAAACCACAGGGACTGCAGCAGAGAGGATGCCTTGCTGCAAGGGCTGTCACTGCTCTCTACTCTTTCCATCAACCACCAACTGCATCTGCTGACTCTCAAGACTTAAAAATTTTTTCTTCTCTGCTTAGCAAGGTTTAGTCTCCAAAACAGGAAGACTGTTTGGAGCACAGCTGGGGCACCTCTGCTTTCTCCCAACAGAGTTTAAATAGATACAGAACAGATGGTAGAAACATGGCCTGAATGAAGAACAGCTTTACTCTTCTTTTTGTTTTCCTTAGTGCTTGTTTTTGTTTCTTCCAAAACAATTATAAGGAAAATGTGGGTGAGGAGAGGAGGATGAGAAACACTTTTTAGAGGCTACCACAAAAGAGCAGCTGTGTAGCACACTAACCCTCAGTGCAGCAACAGATGCAGCATCAGACATGTGCCATCCATGAGGCAGCCTATTTTGGGACTACCTTTCTCACCTGAAGGTCACGAGAAGGGCAGGTCCTTCAGCTTGCAGAATACCAGGCGGCAAAGAGAGCTCTACATTTCTGACAACACAGAAAGCGGAAGGAATCTTGTAGAAAGAGTCCCATGTCTCTTTTAAACCTTGATATGCATATCTACTGCAGAGGAACCATAGGACCCCATGCTCTAACCAGAGATGTCATGTTGCACCATTCCAGCAAGGAATGTATTTGTGGTATGTTGTTACAGGGCCATTATTTCAACAGACATTTGTTGTGGATAACACCACCACCCATTGCAGGACACCTCCTCCCTCTGAGCCACCAAGTAAGGGTACACAGTACTGGGACAATTTGACTGAATTTCCGTCTTCCTTTGGCAGAAGCCAAGTTGTTGACCAAATCATGGATTTAACAATCTCTCAAGGAGGTAGTAATTTGCCTTCAAAATTCATAAATATCTCCTTATTAAAGGCTGCCTGCTTCAGATCTATAAAATGAGAGCTGCCACTGCATATAGGACATATGACAGAGATCCTCAGAGTCCAAGATAATGGCTTTAAATGAGGAATAAGACTTGAGTTTGATCTCAGAGAACTGACAGTCACAACTAATTCCACATATAGTGCTCTATGTACTTTAAAGCCAGAAAGACCAGGCTCTGCCCATTTCAGCAAGCATTTTAAACTTAATAGGCAGCACATGACATTTCATTAAGATTTTGGTGCTATTGCAGTTTTGCTGTTAGAAGGTCAATGAGGTATTAGAAAACAGAAGCACATACAAACATTTTGAAACTCAACAATCTAATCTGAGCCATGAATATGGAATTTGTTCTTCCCTATTTCCCTCCCTCACCAAAGGAATTGGAATTGCAAAATTAACAGTAATGAATGATCCTAGGAATTAGGTTGTGCAAATAATTTCTAGTTTCTGAGTTTTCTCTTGTTTGGCTATTGCTTTGGGGTGTTTTCATAGAGATTTGTACTATAGTAAAAAACCACTAATCCAAAATACTGATTTAGAGAGGATGTATGATAACAGCAGATAAAGGGGTAGTGCCAATAAGACTCTGGAGATATTCCTATTTCTCTGGAGACACTGTTACCATTTTCATCATTGAATAGCAGTGGAAATTTGCAGTCACTCATACATACAACGTTAAGTTTCTCCTTGCAAATCTGCAGGGAAGCAGGATGGCCAAACAAAGGGCTGAAGAAAAGATAGGAGACTGCACACTCCTAAGGAAGCAGAACAAAGTGCTTTTTAGGCTTCTTGTAATGGGTAGAAGAAAGAACCCCAATCCAAGCATGTCAACCATCAGCAATAACAAAGACAGACAATATCTATGGCATCTAGGGCATTAAAAAATATCCTCATTTATGCACTACTCCTGACATTTCTCTCAGTCCCAGGGGTTTGCTGGAGTTGCTGCACGCTTGTTCTGTCTGGATGGCTGATGAAAGACATTTAGTGTTGCAATTCTTTGTTTATCACAAAACCACACTTCTTGCTGGTAACATTTTACAACTCCTTATCATGCTGTTCAATCCACCTACAACTGTCCAAATCCTGCCTGCTCTAAACCAGGGGAGGTCAGAAAGCAAAAGAAAGAACACATCCATTGCAGTTAGCTGATTTAGCAAATACAACCATTGAGCAGGGATTCAGTTTTATTAAACTGTAGGTTTAGCAAATCCCTTGGCATTTCAGGACAGCAGAAAAGAAGTGATTAGAATTCAATTTATTTCTCCTAAGTTTTTTAAACCATCATTACTCTGGATTCCCATGATAGGTTTTGGTGTGGGTTTGAACTGCAAGCTTGTTTTTTTCACCGTAAGTCAAGAATCCTCAGCTATATTGCAATAAGAAATTAAAAACAGGAGTTACAGAAATACAAGTTTCTACACTCAAGTGCTTGAGAAGAGCTCCCTTATGGTATTAGAGAGCCTCTCCTAGTCAATATACTTTTCAATTTCAAAATAAAGCTTTCCCCAAGGCAAAGCTTTTTACTTTGAATGCTCTTTAGAATTGTGCAGACTAGGCAGGTATCAAGAAATAAACACCTATGTGTGAAGTCCACCTCCGTTCAAGAATTTAATAATCTGGGACTGAATCCCTTTGGCTCCCTTAGACTTAATACTTTAGGGCTTTCGTAGTTAGCATATTTTTCTGAATCATGTCCAAAATATTTAAATACATTCCTTAAGCAAATCTTTGAGAAACATCTGCAGCAATTATTCCAAAAAATTTAAGCAAGAAATTATTAATTTGCAATTCAATCAGCAAATTAGCTATACTTGGGAGCTGAGCTCCCTTTTATGCTTGTAACCAGCCCCATAGTCTATCACTCGACAAAATGCTTTGAAAGTCTTGGAATATTCACCATCATTCTTAAATTAAAAAGTGAGATCACACACTTTACAATGACAAGCTCAATTCAAACTATCTTAGAGAACATGTTGGGGGTTTTTCCACATACTGAGGCAGATCCAGGTTTCTCTCAAGCAGATACAACCCCCAGTGATTCAGATCTATTCAGGACATCCAGGCATCTATAGGGCGATGCTTCCCAAAACAATCAGCACAGTGACATTATACTCATCTTTTCATAATTCTCAAGATAGGAATGTAAATAACCTTCAATTTGAAACCACTCAGGTTTCTCCATTAATTTCTTTTTACTTAATCTTGAAAACCAAGCCAGAAAGCTACAGACCCTTAACCACCTCTAACCTAATCCTAGTATTTCTTTTAAATTGAGTGCACCAACTGTATCAAATAACCACTTTTTTGTTAGCCTCTTCAGATCTAATGGGTTCAGTAAGCCCTGTCTAGCTGTTTGGCATTACCAACGTTGTCAACTTCATTATTTGTACTGGGAGACAGGACACCCGCTTTTGTATGTTCAAACAACAAATGTGCAAATAAAATATTAAACAATGTGACACATCTGCACACACTCAGAATTCAAGACTTTGCTCTTTTATTCCAGTTTCTTCCCACTGAATTCCTGTCCAGCTTTTGTCCAAGTCCTGAGCTTCACTGATGATTCAGCACTGTAAAATTTCCTGCACATCCATCAAGTGTTTCAGTGAGGCAGAAAACTGCACTTTTGGAATAGGGTGCTTCCCGGCTAAAAGGTGTTGAACAAAAAGCAACATCTGGAGGTTCAGTGCCATTCTTGAGATACAATTTGACAGAAATGACACATGCAAGCCACTGCAAAATGTGCCCAGTGGATGTTTTTGCACATACAGATCTGAATTTCCAGGCTACTGGCTAATTGTTTGCTCATTTTCAGGTGTTCCTTCCTTTTCCACCCTTTCTTCACTCTTTCAAAGCAGTTAGGGCCAAGATTTGAATGTTGCCTTCAAGGTTTCAGGAGTCCTCCATGCAGTTATGCTTTGAAAGACTTTCACTTGAACTTACAAACTGCTGATAAATTAAAAGCCCAGTCATCTGGCTCTTCCCTTTAGGGTGGATATCCCAGCCTGGAAGCACAGAGGAATGTGTGGCTCCTCACCTGAACTCCAGAAGAGACGTCACCTGTGGAGCAGCAAGTTCCATGCAAAAGCAGTAGGAGTCAGTTTGCAGGAGACAGCTCAGAGAAGGTTGCAATTCATCTCACAGGAAAATCAGGTACCGACACCAAGGCTTCATGTTACCAAGCTATCTCAGCTCCTCATCACCCAACACCACAAACTACATGACCTTACTGAGATGGAAGCGCCTGAGGCTCTTGGACCAGTCCTGTTGATCTCTCAGGACTACATGTGAGCATGTGTTGTGTGCATGCCCTCCCCAAGCACGGGAACACATCCCTGTGCTCATATGTATACCTGCTCCATGTGTGCCCATGAATCCGCATTTCGTTCTTGTACTTAGGTGCTTCAGTGTGATAAGGATGAGGACAGTGAAAACAGACTTCTGTAGATCTGAAGGGGGACTGAGAGACAGAGAGGAAATTTCTGGCTCTGGATCTTAACTAATCCTTTGAATTGGCTCTGATATTCAGGAACATGATTAGTACAAAAAAATAGCAATTATTTAGAACTACAATAAAAATGTATTTAGGCATAAGGAAATGCCTGAAAAATGCATTAAACATTGAATTTCACTGAACTTGGTAATTTTTTTCACTAGAGATGCTCAGGGCAACTTAAGAAATGTCTTGAAAATTGTTCAACTTGAAGCTGAAGAAAGCAGCTTTGCTTGTTGACATGAGCATGCAAGAGCCAAATCAACAAAGAGAAAGAACACGAGCCCAGCTGTCAGGCCTCCAGTGTACAGCACAATAAAGGTCACTATCATACTCTAAATCCATTGCAGCATTTTCAAACAATCTCGTCGTACTAAAGCTCTTGCAAAAAATCTTTGCCTTCACGGGCAGCAGATCCTTCGACAGCCTCCCAAAAGCTGCTGGGATTCATTTGCTGCCATGCACCTTCTTCCCTCCCTCCCCTCTCCACCCAGCCATAGAAAAAGTCTGGAAAAAAATGTCAAGCCACGCTTGTGCAATTGCATTTCAACCCCAACACTGACTAGAGAGGTGTTCATTTGACATATGGAAGACTCCTGCAGTATTCAAGCAAGTGTCTCATGACAGTAGGCCACATTCCCTGGGGATGGTTTAGCTGCGGATGGTGGGTACACCCCCATTCTATGCATAGGAGGAAGCAACATCCTCTGCTACCTGGCATTGTTGTGAAAAGGTCATGGGAACAGCTTTTGATACTGGGACATCTACAGAAGAGCTCAAACCATATGTGAATTGTTTGATTATGATTTAGCCCTGTTGTGAATGTAACAAAACTAGTGCAACATCAGTCTTCTCTACTCTGAATTCAGACAACTACAGAAAAGCATTTGCATTACTATAAAAATTTGGCTGCCCAGGACTCCAGCGATAATATGACTTGGAATGGGGGCTCAAGGGGAAGGGTGAACCAGCATACCAGTGTGTGCAATACATGCTTAAGTCAAGGCCAACAATCCCTCACTTCCATAAGCAAAATGTTTACTTAAAAAATTTAAGGAATTTGATTAGAGCAGAAAAAGAAAAGTTGTGTGGCTCAGTTGTCATCAGCCGTAATTCTGAATTCCACGGTAATTAAAATATGAATGACCTTTTATGATTTACCAAAACCCATACTTTATATTTTGCCTTAAAATGCTGACTGCTGAATTTCAGACACTCCCTCATAAAATACAGGGCAACTCTGCCAAATTCCCTTCTGTGCTCTTCATTTGATGACAAAATAACAGAGGTACCATAATTCACTTGCTATAATTTTTTTCCTGCTAATGTTTTATTCAGACTCAGCTTCATTAAAAAAGATGAAACTTTGGACTCATGACTGCTCCATGTTTACAAAACATACAGGCTCCTTTACATATTGGTTAAGCATGAACAATCACTGAACATACAATTTCCTAAAAAAATCCTGCATACTAAAATTGCATATTTTGAATTTTTAAAATTCACTAAACAAAATTTCACTGAATGAAACCTTAAGTCTGTTTGCCAGCAAAGTACAAGCCAACAATAGATTTTGGGACCATCCAGGAAAAAAACTTAAACTGGACCCCAACACACACATCCTTCCCATTAAACAAGTAAATAAATACACATTCAGACAGAGTAATGTGCTCTAAAAATGCAAGTGCACATTTTAGCATAAGTTTTGGTTTCTCAAACAGTACTGTGTCACAGTATTTTTCCATCCTTCTTTTTGGTGGAACTGGGCAGTGATTTCTTACTGGATACCAGAGAACAAAAACTAATGGGAACCTGATGATTTTGACACAAGTCCAAATGTGCTTCTCCACAGACAAAAAATTACAAAGACAAAGCTGCTTTTTAAAAATAATAACAAAAAAATAGCAGTATTGCTTTTTAATGGCAGGTATTGAACCAAGGAATGGGACAGACTGCACTGCATTTTTAAAGTAGGATGACTATCAACATACTTGAGAAACACTTTAACACTATACATTACAACCAACTATTTAGTTCACTTCTACACAAGTCAGCAAAAAAGCCAGGTGATCTAACATGTATGGCAGCTGCAAATTTAAAATGATAGTCACAGTCTAAAGCCAGAACAAAAATTTTTCCAGAATTCCTATTTATAAAAAGGAATGAACGTACACACCATGCGCATACACGCAGGCAAAAATCTTGAGGCTTTACTTGTTGCTCTTACACAAGGCTGCAAGCAGGCAAATGTCTGGATCAGAAATTAGGTCAAACATGCATTTCAGCAGGCACAAGAAGTACAGGAAGTTCCTATTAATTAAACAATGTACTGTGTTACGTAGTACAGGATGGTATTCTGCTAATATAATAGTTACGTCTTTAATACCGGCTAAACTCCAGGTCTGCCTGTTGTATAATGTGTTATGCAGTGTGGTATTTTAACCTAATTTCTGATTTCTCATGATTCTGCACCTTCCATGTAGGGATGAAGAGGTCAGTTTTCAAGACAACCATTCTTTGCAAACCTTGGCCTCAAGAGCTTCAGTCAGGCAGGTATGGCTGGAAGGAGGTAACGTTACCATCACTGCCAGGACCTGCTCTTTGACTGCCTTGCACTTTTGTGCATTCATTGACAACTCTGATAACCAAATCTAGAAACTGGTGCAAAACACCTCATCGCTGTTCTCAGGCCATCTTTCACCTATGCCCTATGGTCTTGGCAGACCCAGCAATTGCAATGGGATAAGGCAGTAGAGGGTTGTGTCCTGTACCTGGTCACTTCCTCCAGAATCCTAAAAAAGGCAGAATTTTTTTGTGAACTGGCTTTCCTTTACACTATAAGCAGTGTAGTATGGATGTCAGTAGAAATCTGGCTACCTACTGGCAACAAGAGTCTTGCACATTCACAAGACACATTTGGGAATACCTGCTGTTCCCTACTGCAACCAAATGAAACATGCTGCAGAGGTGTCCATGTAATTACAATACTCACAAGCCAGGCTCAAGGCATGCTGCACATGGGCCTTGCACAGAAAAGGCATTGAATGTGTTATCTGAAGATTTTTTGTTTTTTTTCTTTTTGTGCTGTGCTATGCGTACATGACAGTAGACAAAAATCAGGACAACGATTCCTCTCCATACATGACCAAACACACACCATTACAATTAAGCACCGTATATTCTATTCATCAGTCAACAGAAATCAAGGAGAAAATGGTGGTTCAGCAACAGGGGAGGAAAAAAATCCAGCATGAAGTTAGAGGTATGTTCCTGACAGAAGTCCTGTCTGAGAATGTTTATTGTGAACAATCAACCGGATTTTGCGACATAACCAGAAAACCAAGAACGTCTATGGGGCCAACTTGGGCACTGCATAGTCAAAACTATGTTATAATATGGCATTGAACAATCTCTAAATATTAGAAAGAGCAGTTGGTAGATGACAAGAGGACACACTTCAGGGAGGTTATGTTTTGTACTTGCAAAAAGAAGCAGTGCAAGTCAATAGATTTTTCTGTCTTATTAAAGGTCTGTCATGTGCCCCTTGATCCAATCCTTAAATCTCACACAAATTTAAGCTTTTAGACCTGCCAAATACCCAAATTCACACTGAGCTCTATTTTACTTACAAGCAGTACTACTAAAGCTAGTGGGACTGCTTAAATCAAGGTGCTACTGCAGTGAACATTCAGGAATTTGCCTCTTCCCAAGAAGTGAACTGCAAAGGACTGGGGCTTCATGACACTCACACATGGAGGGAGACACTTCCAGTGGTTTTTTTTTCAAATCTGTCCTTATGAACATTAACAGTTACGAGACTTAAACATGGGAAGAGTCTCTTATGCTCACGCAGACATTCTGACACTAGGACAGCCTCAGTGGTTTAGGAGGAGTAGCCCACCCAGTGGTTAGGTTGGCCTGGGAGATGCACAGCTGCATCATCTTGGAAACAGGTAGACAAAATATGTCTTAATTCTTTAAAAACAATTAATAAATCCAACCTATAGAAAATTAACAACAATTATGCTATCACATCCTTGCAGGAGTCCTAGGACTTCTGATGACCCATTTCTTCACTAATGGCTATGGAGGCCAGGTCATCAGGAAGTTTGCCAGACTAGAGGTAAAACAGTATGTCCAATATTTACCATGCAAAGCCATCCTTCACAAGAAGCCAGTTAAGCAGAACTGTTTTGGCTGCATTTTTAGGTATTCCTCCTAGCCCATTCTGCTTCCCCTTCTTGGAAGCACCTTCTAATAAAAGATCCTGGAAATGCCACTTCCCTGTAGTTGAAAAAAATGAGGAAAAAGAGACACAAAAAACCAGATACCAATGAAGAAAATGATTGCTTGTAAAATGCTTCCTTTTAAAAACCATTTTACAACTCCCTAACTTGGTTTAATTAATGTGCAGTTTAAAACATATAAAACGCCTTACCAGCTAAACAATTTCTTGGTTTTACAAGTCTCTCTCCCTCCCCCCATTAAAAAATAATGCATGTGTGGACTGGTATTGAACATCTCATACAGTTGCACACCAGTTCTCATTTAATTCTACGTGGAGCAGTTCTGATTTTAATCTACTGTACTTAAAGAAGAGCCCATACTGTATACTTCACAGTATAACCAGCTACACAGAGGTCTTGTATCTTGTAACACAATAAGAAAGATCACTGTAAAGTTGCAGTCCCTCTGATAAATGATTATGGTGACGCATGCAGTCCTCCTCAGTGCCACTGCTGCCAGACACGGGACGTGATATTCTCCACAGGCTGCTGAGAGGCCTGACGCCACACCTCCGGGAGCCACAGCCAGGCCACACACCACTTGCCCTGGTGCACAGTGTCCTGCAGTCACTGGGGAAAGCTGCAGTGAATTGTCTCACTTGATACCACCACCACTGACCCAACCCAACCAACCCCCGGGGGAGCACAGTCCACTCCCCACCTCAGCCGCAGGAGATCACCGTGAAGCGCTTGGAAATGCATGACATGTTGTGGAGGACAATGCCCAGAAGAAAGACCAGGACGCAGGCCACCAGGATCACAGTGCACACCCCTGACCAGGTGGAGCTTTTCACAGCACCTCTCCGGTCCGGCTCCTCTGCCCCCGCCTCAGCAGGAAGGCCACCCTGCAGTGGCTGCTGCTCTGCAGGGATCGTCACCACTGTCAGGGACTTCTGCTGGCTACCAGGCAGGAGGCGGCAGCCAATATCTCCTGGCAGCCGTGCCCTCTCCTTGGAGAGGGGCAAGGGCAGCATGTAGCACCCATTGCTGGGGAGTTTGATGAAGACAGGGGTGTGCTCTGAGGTGTGGGGGATCGCAATGACAGCGATCACCTCAGGATCGTCAGGCAGCTGTGACACAGAATACCCCGGAGGCAGCTTGGTGATCCCGCGGCACCAAGGGCAGCGCAGGTCCTTCTGGCTGGTCCTCATCTGCTGCAGACACACGGAGCAGCAGGTGTGCTTACAGTCTAGCAGCTTGGGCCGCCGGCGGGGGCTGTAGTAGTTGAAGCAAATCTGGCACTCCAGGAGAGAGTCCTGGTACAAGGTCTCCATGGCAGCTGGCACAGGGAAATCTTGTGACAAGGCTCACGCAGGCACCCCGTAGGCAAAGGGTAGCAGCCTTCCAACCACTTCTCAGGGAAGCACCCACCTTCCCGATGCTGCTTCTCCTCAGGACAGCAGTGGGCAGCAGCTATGGAGAGCACAGCAAAACCTCTGGCCTGAACTTTTCAGTACCTGAGACAAACAGAAAAATGTGAAGGAAGAGATTACTCACAGGAACTGGTGGGAACAAGAGCGTACAGCTAAGCAGGGATGAAAACTAGCACTGACCTTGTCATCTGGTGGGAGAAACAAATTTGCAATCCTTAGCTAGAAAGCATCTTCCTACTGGCTTCACCAAACAGCCCAGTAGAAAACCTTCAGGTCTGTCATCACCAGGTCTCTTTCTCTTTTCCCCCTCCAATTTTCCCAGCAATCAAATCCCCACCAACCTACCAGTCTACCCCTCACACTTACATTTATGCCCATAACAGAGGTGGCTGTAGTTCATTAGCCAGGTCCTTCAGCAACTCCTTACTGTCATATTTTCAGGACTTTTCAGCCTTCCTGCACCACAAAAATTGTTCTCATTTAATCCTTTAAACTCCTGAGGATTTTTGGCTCAATTGCATGAAAGGTGGGGGAAAGAAATAGTATGTTTAAATGGAAGCATTTCCACAGGCTCCTGTACTTATGCCTGTGCATGAACGAGCAACCAAGTAACTATACCAATACACCTACATTTGCGCATAATGAAAACAAATGGCATTATTTTCAGTCAAATTGACTGTGTGCCTAGATTCACAAGCAGCTTGTTGAGCACGGCCTTCTGCAACATAAACCTTTTCACTGATGAAAACCTCACCTGAGACTGTGTTCAGACCCAGGACCTTTAATGCCACGAAGAACAATCTGATAATGCACTGAATTAAATGCAAATTGTAATTAATATTGTTCCAAACTATTCCTTATATATGGATTTCTTCTATAATTCTCATATCCTCACTTATATTGCTTTGCAAAAAATGCATGTGTTTACTTTCACAGTGCTTTGTTTAGCTTTATTTGATTTTAGTCACTCCAACACATGATTAATATGAAGGGGTGACATTTTTACAACTTTTTACATTGCCTTTTTTGCTGTATTTGAAGAAGTATCTGCCTGAAATTGCATCCAGAGAGTATGACAATGAAGACCCAAGATATCTGCATGGTGATCTTTGATGTTCTCTTCTTGCAATGTTACTGTCAAACTACAATTAAAACCTGAGGACCACAGCTGTCAGAGGACTTCTTCCTTTCCATACAATAATGTCTTGCTCTTCTCCCCAGATCACAACAACTAGGTTGCCACATACTAATCGATGGGTGAAGTCAGTAAAACAAATAACATAGATCAAAAAGAGAAGGCAGGCACAGATGTGAGGTTTGCAATGCAGGACAGCACTCTGGACCACACTGTCCTGTATTCTGCAGTATTTGGACAGGGCAAACAAAATAGATGTCATCTCTTCAGATGCTAACAACTGATACCACTAACACTGGCAGAACTGGCCCTGCTGCTGATTTTGTAACAGCAATGGATTTTGGCTTACAAGATGCTTCAACAAACACACAGCAACAATCCTGACTCAAGAGGGAGAAAGAGTTGCAGTTACAAAGGCAGGAGCTTCTGAAACACATATAAAGCTGCATGGGGAAACAGCACATGCCAAATACTCAAACAGCACTTTTAGGATACTTTGCCTCAACATGGCTCACAGGTCACCAATAGGAGACACCCCTCCCCACCAGCATGAAGCCAGCACTGGTTCTGCATCACCTGCTCTGCACCAGTGCTGTACTACACCAGGCATTTAACAGGTACTCCATGTGCAGGGGGAGCCGGACACTGACACAGAAGGGGCTACACGTCTGCTGCCTGAGTGCAGGCCACACCAAAGGAAAGTGCAAGAAAATGAGGAGAGGTTTTATCTTCTTTATTCTATTCTCCATTACTATCTCCATATCCCTATGGTACAGGCACACACAAAGGAAGACCATCAGAAAGGGGCAGACATGCTAATAGACTAGCATGCAGCTGATAGAGAGTAACGCCAAGACAGCTATCCACTACACTGGGCAATTCCTGGCTGAAAAGAAAAAAAATAAACCAGAAACAAACAAAAAAACACATTAGGAAACAAAGGGCCAGACTAGAAATTAGCTATAGGAACTCCAGAAGGAGCCACTGAAGCCATGAGATCCCATCTGCAGTCACAAGCAAACCCAGCAGGTTTGTATTTTAGACACAAGCATCCATACAAGATCTTCACAGTTACGCATTGTCCAAGTCAAAGTTGAGCTCAGATATTACAGGACAGAACTCTTATCAACTGTATCTGCAAATCTATTAAAAAAAATCCAGGTACAACTAGGATGCAGTATTATTATGAGAAAAGGCCCCAATGCCTAGAAATTCAGAAATTAAGGCTTATCATACATATGCTAAGTAATGCTGTGAAGCATTTCTCCAGAAGATCAATGTTTTAAAGCATTAGTACAACCTACAGGAAGAAACAGGAAAAGAATGGAGCCAAATTAAAAGGTTAATATAGAGCTTACCACCTACATGACATAAATTGTTCATACATTCCCAAAATATCTAAAATAACAATTTTAAGTATATTGTGCCCAATTAATAGCAACAAGCAGTAAGCAGAAAGATCAATACAATTCCTTCAGAACATGACTAAAGACAAGTTAAAAAGTAGCCACAGACATCTAACCCCTTAGCCCTTGCTGACACTGCTTTGTTCAAAGGTTGGACACGTAGGTTCATGGGTGCAATATAACTTTATTTCCAACTATACTGAAAGTTCCACAACCCTCTTGCACTCTGCCACAGCTCAGTCTGAGGACAGAAGAAAGTCAAGCCATCATCTATAGTCAGAATCAAACTGCATAGTATCTATTTGATAAAAATTTTGCCACACATAGTTAGGAAAGAAAAAGCCATGGGAGCTCTCTCAGTACTCTTCTACTACTTCACTTTAATAACTATGCCAAGAGCAGCAGACTTACTCTTGGCCAGGACACTGAACTCTATAGTTTGTGCTCAATGCACATTCACACCAGCTGAAGGTACTTAGCTGTCACAAGTGAGTATCTCACTCAAAGCTTACTCAGACTGCACTCTTTTCTGTGCCTCAAGCATGAAGACCAAAAGGTAGCCAGGCTGTGCTACCATGAGCCAAAACTGTTGTTGCGTCATTATTTGCTCTTCACGGTGATGCCCAAGGTGGGCAAGGGGACTGCTGTCAGGAAAACAGAGCAGTGGAAAAGAAAGCAGAAAATATGGTCAGACATATCTGTAGGTCTCTGCAAAAGAGACAGTGTGCATTTATGTGTGGATAAGGGCATGCATGTGGAAGTGAGGGCTGGGGAGTACGACAGTGAAACCACACACACAGACAGAAGCAACTGCAGCTGCAAGTAGTGATCCTGCCTGGCACAAATCTGACAGCTGGAAGCTCTTCAGGACTGAGATTTAACTGGTAACACAATAAAAACTAACTGGATATGAAAAATCCACAAGCTCCAAAACTCATGTGTCAGAAATGTGCAGCAGGAGCAATGGAAGCAAGAAGCCCAAGGAAAGATGTATCAAGAGACCTCTCTATCCCTCCCACACTCTCTTTCCCTTGCTGTGCATCTGCCTAATACTCACAAGGTTGCCACTGGTGAGCAAACTGAGAGATTCACAAGAGGAAAAAAAATGCAAAGCTGATGATCCCTGCAGCAGGTGGTCAAGGTAAAGACAGATGGCTGAGTGCATGGCTCAAAGGTCCTCCCTGTAGATTTGAGCTGTCCTCTGTACAAGCCACAAGACATAAAGATTTGAGAAATGATGGTATGACTCAAGAGCAATAAAGCTCTGGAGAATAAAACATGTATTTCAGCTGTTTGTCAGTCACGGTATCTGTTCTGCCAGCACCTTGTTGGAGTCTACCGTGGAGCCCCAGGTTCTCTTTGTTTGGGTGAGCAGGAGGTCAAGAATGCCATGGCATCAGCTTCCTACTCCCCAAGAAGCAAAAGGGGCATTTGTTGCTCTTGCTGTTTGTCACTTCCCAGCACAATGTAGGGAGGTGCTGAAGGAGGTAAAGGTTCACGTAGCTGTAACAGCAAGAGGAAGAAAGAACAGGTTTGCTCTGCACAAACCCTAACTATAAACTGGTCCCCAGATGGTCACGCCAGAAAAGACAGCTATTTTTGGAACCCAGGACAAAGGAAGACATTGGACATCCATGATGCTAGCTGTACAAAAGTCAGAGAACAGATAATTAATGACAAATCCTTGCCTAGTGACATGATATTTTTTCCTGTGTAAGGAGAGGCGAGTGATATTAAGCAATGGAAACCACAACCTTGAAGGGGTGCTGCCTTCACTGAAGGACTTAGAAATATATTCACACATACTACGTAACTTACTAGGACCCAAAATCATATTAACTTGAAAGCCCCCAAAATATACTTTAATGATGCCTGTGGAATCTAGTACAATTCACAGAATATTAAACATCATATCATATTTTGAAAGACTGGCTTTGGGGCATGCTGATGTAGTTAACTGATCACTGCAAGAAAGGCTCAAAAACTTTGCACAGACTTATGCACAGATTTAGCCATGATCTACTTGCTGTACACCAAGGTTATAACAGACTTCCAGCAAGGCAGCGCATTGACAATCTTTCACCTTTCTCAAGCAAGGTTCATTATGTAAACTCCCCAAACACATTAAGAATTCTTTGACAGTATTACTGAGTATGTATGATTTATGATGAAGAAAGATTCATTCATTTCAGCTGCCCTTAGGCTGTAAAGGAGATGGGGTGAGGAGAGTGATCTTCTCAATAGGGGAACTGATTGTAAGAATCATCTGCTCACAGATATGGAATGAAATGCGTGCTTGAGTCACTTCAAACTAATAATGAGGAGGAAGGAACTTATTTAATATTTGGAAGCATTTTTGCTACAATAATTCAGCATCCATGAATGTTTTTCACAAATTCATGTTTGGACAAACCACTTTGGGGCTACTGCAAATTATTTCCCCTGAATATCCTTCACTAAATGATCCTATTTACTTTTAGGCTGTTCTGTAGCACTAATTACCATAGTAACTGAAAACAGCACAACAATTAATTATTTCATTCATCACAACACCCTTGTTAAAAGAGAAGTATTATCATCCTTATATTCTTTCATCATCTAAGAAAAGAAGTGCTGAGGGATGAAGCAGTTGGTCCAAGGTCATGCAAGCATCACCCAAATTGCCTCAAATTTCCTGGAAAACTTCGTCACAGCTCCACTTTTCACCTCATGAAACCCAGAAACCCAGGTGTTTATCCCCAGCTGGCAGCAACCCCATATTACACCTGAGATTTTCTGGGGGCTTTCATTGAATGTATCAGCTTTTCCACAGATCATGAAAAACATGAGAGCCTGTGATCCAGAAGCTAAGTGTCTCCATGGACACAGTTCATCCACCATGTAGATTACAACTGACAGACTATATAAATTTTGAGGGACGTAAAGACAACAATAAGAAAGTAAATCCATTCTTCTCTTCAGAATTGCCTATTTTCCAGGAACCTTCCTCTAAGCCAGGCAGCCTACACCCACCACCCTTTCCATTTAGTTATTCACAACTGCACAGAAGTATTGCAGAACAAAAGGTTTTCTATTTAGCCAAAGCCTTAGCCAGAGCAAGTTGTTGGTGCTCCTTTAGCTTTCTTTAGTCCAGCCCTTGCCAAGATGAGCATCAGGTATACACAGTCATAGGTGCATAAAGCCTCAAAAACTAAAGCTGAGCGAAACATATACAAGCCTAAAACATCCTATGAACCAGCAACCAGGGGATCCATGCTGATGAAGAGAGAATATCCTCCGGATGATCCCGATAGTACACAACAAACAGGACACCAGTTGTTCTGCCTCTCCGGCAGCTGAACAATCAGTGGTGGATCATGAAAAAGGAGCCTAGCTGCAAGATACCATTTCACAGCATTTACCTTAGAAATTGCCACCAGTCAGCTCCAGAAAGAGGAGACAGAGGTAGAAAGGTCACCTACAAGAATGCAACAACACGTAGAAGTTAATGGTTTTGATGCAAAAACAGATTGGCCGAAAACACCAACGACTGGTGTTTAGGGAAAACAGAGAGAAACTCACATGCAGCTCCGTGTTCCATTTCACATCACCAGCTGCGCTGCTCCCTCCTTTTATCTGCAACTTTGACACGTCCACATTCCCTGCCTACAAAGACCTTATTTTGGTCAAATATGACCAGGATAAGCTGTACTTTGTTCCAACAGCAAACACTACTAATCACCTGCAATATGCCAGGTCAGCAAACGTTTCCTAAATCCGAGGCAAAACAGTCCACTATGCTCATCAGACAGTTTCACATGAGATGCTTTATCAGAGAAAAACACTATTTTGAAATTAAAAATATTCCACAGAAATATGCCTATTTCAGACAGGCAGAGACAGAAAGCAAACAGCTTCCCTGCCCACTCAGCCTCTCAGCAGCCTTCTGTGCAGGTCATCCTGGAGCAGGTGAGAGCATGACCCACTCCTCACCAGCCCTTCTCTGACATGTTTGCATGTTTTTGACGTCACTTGTCAAGCTGCCCCAGAACCATGGTTCCCTAAATCTCCCAGGCTTCTTCCAGCCTGGCAGAGCATTTGGGACCCCCTGGTGGAGCTCTGCCCTGCTAGGAATGTGAAAGTACTCCTCATCCCACTCCTGCTCTCTCTTACATTCTAGCATCTCTCTTCCTGCACGAAGGGACATGATGAGACACTTGACTGTGGTTCTAAGACATCCCAAATCTGAAAATTGCCCAGCACAGTGTATTAAAAGGTTCCCCACAATTTGCAAATAAATCAAATCTCCATCATTCAAAGCATACGAAGGGATGATGCTATAGCCCACTCAGAGCACAAGACTTGCCAGGGCCATTAGCACTTCTTCGGTTTTGTTGGCTGCTCTTAATACCTGACTCATTCTTAAACCCCATGTTCAGAGGAATTAAAAGCCAGCTTTTTCCACTACCAAGTGAGAGATCCATTTGCTATTCAACCAGATATCAAAATGAATGGGGGTGGAAGGAGTGACATAAAAATAATTCTATCCCTCATTCCCTGAACAAAAGTACCACTAGTTAATTATGACCAGAACATAAAGGACAAGTGGTTAGGTATTTGGCAAAGACAGATTTAGAAACTGCTTCCCTAACTTAAAGTAACATCACAAGTTAAGATTGAGGCCAAAATCCCATAATTACCAGAGGAGCTATAGGTGCTAAACTCATGCTCAGTAACAGCTCTTCAATGCAATATAACATCTTCTTTCTAGGGGATTTTCATTTATAGCAACATGACAGAATTCTGTGGCCTTCAAACTCCTGAGAGAGGTATGAAGCATCTGATCACTTAAATTACAAATTTTACTCTCCCATTAGAGCTTTATGCTTCATCTGCAATTGACAGAATTTGCCTGATCCCTAAACAGAAACTTAATTAAAAGATTCTTCCCTCCCTCCCCTGGGGATCTGGTATTAGAGTTACAAAATACTCTTATGAAAACACCCCAAAAACATTAATTTTAACTAAAACTCAAATACAGACTTTTCTCACTGATACAGGTCAACAGGTAACTGAGTGGGGAAAAGCTTGAAATTAGTCTATTATGACACTATGTAATTAGAGAGAGTGCTACAGCTCTGAGGTCATCGAGGAGGTTTAGATAAACTAGGACAAAATCTACCTGCCTACGAGCCCAAATAGAGGGGAAAGGAATCGATATTCACATATTCAGATACTGCCTATACAATGCAAAACCTGAAAACTCAATTTCACACTTACCTCAGAAAACAAAAGCCTTTAAAATGAGTTTTAATTGTTGCGACTGCTCTGTCCTCCCAGGTCATACACCCCCCACCTGCTTAACATGTTTTGTGCTCTCTGAGCACACCCAGCACAGCTTCCTGAGGACTTGATTGTGCAACCCACCTCACTGAACAGCTACCTTCACATGGCTGTTCTCAAGGGCTGGGATGGTCTACAGTTTGTTTTCTTTGGGTTTGGGAAGGCACTGCTTCTTTTTTTGCTTCAGAAAAAAGTGGGAAAAAAAGCACAACAGATCTATGGGAATCAAAGTTATACATCTTTTATGTTGAAATAGATGGCATTAAGAAACTAGAAAATATTTTATTAGAAGCACACAAGTAAGAAAATTCTCTTCTTTCATTGACCACAAAAAGTAGAATAAAGTCTAAAGGAGATTACAAGGGCAGTGGGAGCTTTTTTCATCTCTTTATCTTTGTCCTGAAATCTGGAAAGTGGGCAGCACAAAGGAGTAAAGCCTCCTCCCTATTTATCAAGAGAGAATATGTAACAGCAGAACCACTACTTCCAAGAGTTTATCTTCACGAGTGGAAGATAGTCAACTAATATGCCTCCTCAAGGTCAACGGCTGTATCATTTTGTAATGCAGACAAATAGTGATCTTCATGCATTTTTGGCCTTTGACAAGCACTACAGCTACTCCAGGTCACAGTACTGGTCATTTTGGTTTGCAGACTACACCAAAAGGAACTGGAACTGATCCAAAAGCTCCTTTCTTATTGGAAACTAATCATTCACCCTGTAACATTGTGTCAGCTGGTAATATCAATACCACCCCCACTTTCTGAATTTTGGGAATAGTCCAACTCTCATTGCAAATAAGGATCACAAGCAGACTTAAATCAAGCCTAAACTGCATACATATTGATGATTTCCTATTTCATGATTTATCTCTCTGTCTTTACACCAGCAAAATCCTCTGAGGAGATTTAGCAGGCTATATCAGATAAATCATTTCTTCCAAGACTTTTCCAAACCACGTTTCTACCGGTGACTGTGAACACATGACAAGCACCAGTTCAAACAAATACAACACATGTGACCAGACATTAGCCACAGAAGTTAATGGGATGACAACCGGCTCTCAAGGTCAGTTGCACATTTACATACTTAACACACATCAACACAAACCAATACAGAATATGGTGCCAGCAGACACAGGCAGATCAAGGTAATGTCCAAGTGCTGACACCTTTGCTTCTCCTACACCATCCTGAAAACATGCAACCTGAGGAAAAACAATCAGTCCTCCCAGAGCAGCTACCAACTATCCCAATCAGCTACATGTCGTCACTCAAAGCCCGAGTACCACCAGGTAAAACTACAGATTCGTGGTGAGGCAACAAACTAATACCAGGACAGGCTCTCAGCTCCCTCCTTGCCCATGGACATGCCCAAAACACAAACAAGGAGACTCCCATGGATGGACTTCTAGAATGAAGCCAAAATAGTGAGGGGATGTGCAGTAAACTTCTCCCTTATATGAATCAGCACTGTTTGTAGATGCAGTGTTCTCAAGGGTGATGATCATAATTCAGGTTAGCACTACCA
This sequence comes from Sakesphorus luctuosus, assembly GCA_013396695.1. Classification (NCBI taxonomy): domain Eukaryota; kingdom Metazoa; phylum Chordata; class Aves; order Passeriformes; family Thamnophilidae; genus Sakesphorus; species Sakesphorus luctuosus. The sequence goes on along the minus strand of VWZD01007305.1, from coordinate 37,880 downwards.
CAACATTCTCTGGTGGGCTGAGATAAATTACAGCTCTGGGACACTGAGCTCAAAGCTGCAGAGCTGGTAGCCTCTCTGCTACAGCAGCCACACTGCAACTGCCTGCTCAAATGCTCAGGCACGGGAAGATAAACTATTCTTGCCTCCATTATGTGAAATCTACTGTTGCCCTTCTTCACAGAGATGGTACTTACAATTCCAAGAGCCACTCACCTTCTGTAGCTGCAAGTTTATCAGACCTGCCAAACTTTGTCAAGTTGAATTTCATTCTTTACAGTGAATTTCATTCTTTATGGTGAATTTCAAACTTTGGGCCAGACATCACCCATCATACTTCTGCCAGTCAAAGTCTGCCTGATTTTGAACTATCCTGGTGTGAAAATACCTTTCATTTGGCAGCACTGTTAGTCAGGTTTTCTTGGTTGTTAGCTTAAAAACAAAATCACAACACAGCGCATGTTTCAACAGACAAGTTACATTTCCTGATGTGACCAAAAGCTGAAGAGGACTATGTGGTCAATAGGACTGCTGGTTTTTACAAGTGTTTCCTTCTTCTGAGGATCTAAAGAACCTTACATTAAAAGGGGAGGTGATTCAGGGATTTCTTTAGAAAAAAGTCACACTCATGCCAATGAGAGTATATCCCAAAATCATTAATTACCTTTGAAGACTAACATCAGATAAGCCTCACCACTTATTTTCAACATACATTTCACCTTGAAACCTGTGTTCAGTTCTGGGCCCCTCATTTCAAGGACATGGATGTGCTGTGCTGGAGCATGCCCAGAGAAGGGCAACAGAGCTGGTGAAGGGGGTGGAGCACAAGTCTGATGAGGCTAGGTTTGTTTATCCTGGGGAAAGGGAGGCTCAAGGAAGACTTTATCACTCTCTACAACTACCTGAAAGGAGGCTGTAGTGAGGTGGGTGTTGGTCTCTTTTCCCAAGTAACAAGTGACAGGACAAGAGGATACGGCCTTAAGTTGCACCAGGAAAGGTTTAGATTAGATGTTAAAAAAAATTTTCATGAAAAGGGTTGTCAAGCATTGGAACAAGCTGCCCAGGGAAGTGGTGGACTCACTGTCCCTTGATGTATTTAAAGATGTGTAGATCTGGCCCCTGGGGGCATGGTTTGGCAGTGAACATGGCAGTGCTGAGTTATTGATTGGGCTTGATGATTGTAAAGGCCTCTTCCAACCTAAAAATCCTATGATTCTCTTCCATGCAACATCACACAGAAGAGCAGTTAGGAACCAAAGAGGGACTGCTCAAAGAAAGGGGGAAATGCAAAAAGTCTACACTGCCATTCTAGAAAGTGTTGGTTGCACTGGAAGAAATTATCTGAGAAGACATGGTGTGCATACACACAGCTTTATGCATCTATGCAGGATTGGACCAGATTCCACTCAGCTGAGCACTTTCTCTTACAGTATTTATATCTGTGTGCTTCACAGTGGCACACTGAACATTGGAGACATTAATGCACAAAACCAAACCCATGCCAAAGGAACCACACTGACTTACAGCTACTGAGGATTTGACACACAAACAGAAAATCAATGTTACAAAATAGAAGCAAAAATTGCCTCTTTTCTGCTGCCAAAACAAGTTCTCAACTAGGATAAAAAAAATTTCAGCTCTGGATCCAGATTTGCATTGTGCCACAAACTACAACATCCCTTGCTTTCCAGTCAAAAGGTTTTCAGAGTTATTTAGTTTACTGACATCATTGTTACTCTTCAGAGGTGTCAGTGTTTTCCTAACTTTTGCTTAAATGCCTTCACTGTCAGGTGTCTTCTACCATAATGATTACTGCTTTTGGGGGGATTTTGCCAACCACAGAAATTATCAAAATATTTTACTGAAGCAAGACACAAAGAAAAAATTGCTTCATATTTTGCCAAATACCAGCATGGATTGGAAAAATCATTTTCTATTTTTTAAACCACTCCTTCACACTGTGCTCTGTATTTTTTAAGCACTGAAGCCTCTGCCAGTTTGCAGAACACCTGCCAGAGTGTGGTCTTTGCCAATAAACAGGATCCTTAAGTGCCATGACAAAAAATAAAGATCAATATCAATAATTAGTACCATTACTCTTATTACTAACATTCACACTTTTATGCTCTGAGCTCTCATCTTCCAGAGCAGCTGCCTACAGAAAAGAGAGCAAAAAGAGCAAGTGCCAGCAGGTGGCACTCCAGAATATAAACCATTAAGCACCAGGGCTTGCAAGACCAAGAAAGACAGTTCTGCTTGGCTGTCCACTGTTACCTTAACACCCTTCATGAGGTTTGGTTTGTTTTCAGTTTAGGATGATCATGTCCACCCCTCTCCCCAAAACATCAGGGACAAATGCTGCCAGTCCCAGCTTTTACCATGGTGCTGGAAGGGATGCATCAGCAAGCTGAGGTGCACCTTCAGTGGTCATTTGTAGAAGCGAGAAAGGGCACCAGCACACTCAAAGCTCTGGGCTCACTACTTGCTGAGTACTTCCACTGGGCAGGGGAGAGTTGCTTTCCCACCTTGTGCATGGAAGAGGTGGCAGTGTCTCACTGCCCCCCACCATTCCCCTACACTCCTCCAAACATGGGATACAGCTGAAATAATGCTGGCTTTTATTGCTTTAAGATAGCACAAGCAACAAAAAAACAACCCCCAACGATTAGGAAACCAGTTTCTTTTCTGTTTATTTTTAGCTATGCCCTACACATTACAGCTACAGTGCTCACCTGCATGGTTAGGAAGCGTCACTACAAATGGTTCTCCTCAAGGCATGATGAAGATTGTTACCCTCCTCTGAGCCTTCTGCCTTGCCCCAACACTTGTGTGACTCCATTTCAAAGTCAGTCAAGCCAGCACTTCTTTCAAACACTGACTGTCAGGAAAGCCTCTGTTTAAAAGTTTCATCAGCCAAAAGAAACAAATCCATCCCAAAAAGCTGTGGGCCCACCTGGTCTTTGCACTTCTCCTCCAACTGTAAGAGCAGTTGCTTGTTTTACTGCAAACTCCCCAATCCTTCAGTCTTCAAAATTAGGCCTTTTAAAACACTGCACCTTGGGGGAGATAGGAGAAGGTGCCCTCAAAGCTAGAAAATAATGGTGTCACTCTCTCCTAGAAAATGAAATTTTAAAGAAAAAAATGTGGAAGTCAGCAGTTTTGTCCAACTCTAGCCACCAAGCATAGCAGTCAATATTTTGATAGGCAATGAATTTGATCAGTTGACAAAGATGCAATTTGCACACTCTTCTCACCTAGAAAAATCTAGAGTTTAAAAACACTGAAGGTCATACAATTGGGTAAAAAAAAGGGTCTGTATTTTTATCAAAGTCTTTATGAATTACCTAAAAGCTATACAAATATGGAAAACAACCAGACATCTTGCAAAAAACGAAGTATTTACTGCTTAAACTCTCCTTAAAGGCAAACCTGTACCATGGGATCCATCTGCTCATGTGGAAATAGCAGAAAAGATCTGTCAGAAAGTAATTTCCTTTCCCCTCCTGTATGTGTCAGTGGATCACTGGCATTTCCCTGCCCCCCTTCCTCCTCAACTAACCCTAAATATAAACAGATAACAAAACTGGAAAAGTTTCAGATCATAGATGTGGATATAAGCAACAAACAAAACCAAAGTAATGTGCCTTTCTTTCAGAACAGAGCCCACAATCACTGTCAGATATCCACTGTGATGGGAAATTCCTTTATGTCTAGCATTCCAAACTCATTTCCTCACAAGCAATAAACATCTTTTGTCTTGATGGTTCACTAACATCACCCACTGAAAGAGTGCAACTCAGCTCCAGCTTAATGTACTATATGCACTATACAAAAGTTTGTTCAAAACATGTTTTTAGAGCAAATATCTTTTAAAACACAAAGATGGCATGGAAAGAACAGGGCAAGTGTTCTTGCTTATTCTGCCTTCCTAGGTGCTATCCCAACGTGGATTTGGTTCATAAAATATTCACCCCTGGAAAAACAAGCCATGAAGCATAACTGTAACCCATACCAATCCTAACACTGAGCAGCAATGAAGCGTGTAACTGTCTAGTGATTATCATGAGGCATAAGAAGTATTCCAAGCTGGCAAGTTATGCAATTGTTGCTGTAAGAACTTATTTGGACCTCCTGTTTCCATGGATGTCCCTGAACAACAGTATGCTCTCCTCAATATCCCACCCACCTGATCAGGAAGCAGTACTAAGGGGTGATGAGGCTTGTGTATTCTCCTTGCTATTTAGGTACAATAAACCATCACCTCTATTGAGCAACCTCTCCCTGTAGAGGAGACCACACTTTCTGTGAACTCTCAGAAGCTTTAATGTTCCCAAGCAGCAAAATGTAGGCAAGTGCCTTTTAAGTATAAAGACACACAAAATGCTCTGGCACTGACTAGTCAATAGGTACTAAAAGCGTTAATATTCCCTTTGTAAGTTCTGAATTTAAATTTAGAAAAAAAAGATCATTTATTTAATGGAAGTGGGAGACCAAAGATGGAGCATCAGAACAAGAGCTTCTTGCTTTAAAAACAATAGTTCTATCCACCCATATTCTTTTACTGGTTTGATTTTCACAAATGAGCATAGATTTTGCAAGCAGACTTTCCGGCTCCTCAAAATAAAGAGTGCAGGTGCAAAACACAGGTGCTTAAGTGTGAGTTATACAACTATAAGAATACAGTCATAAGACTTCTTTTAAGAAAAAAAATATTTTCATTCCCTTATGTTGATTGCATAACCGCCCTAAATAAAGCAGCAAAGGTCACTGAAATGCACAGGACTTTGCTTATGGAAAAAATGCATTATATCCTGACTCAAAAATGCATGTGTATGGGTTACAGACACCTGTGTCCCTCTTCATTCGAAAAAGCAACAGTATTATGATCTTATTAAAGGACCAAGTTGTAAATTCTTATCACTTTGTTAAATTACCAGTGTATGACCTTTAATTTTTTTTGTTTTCATTTCATAACCACCCATTAACATCAAAGATAGGAGATTCTCCAACGGACCACATAAAGGAGTTTCAGCCAGCAGAGGAAGAAGTAGCACAGGAATGTAACTGTGTAACACCAGAAAAAAATGAGTCAGGTTCTTCAAAATATGAAGCGGTTTTTGCTGTAGCTCCTCCAAGAGCTACAACTATAAAGTTCCTGTAGTTGTGGGGTCATGTTTCCACTGCTCCTCAGCAAACACCACCACTTAATTTTGGGGGTCACGCTCTCCAAATAGAAGGACATTAAGGAAGAAAGCAAATGTGCCACACACTTATAACTTTTCTTTCATTACAATTACTCTAACTCCTCATTACCAAGGTGAGACCATAAGGAGCCCTGTAGTTCACACCTTCTTGTCAGGATGTGGCTGCATCAGAAGAGACATGGACTGTAAATCAGGACTCTAAGAGGTAAGTAAATCTGAGGGTTTTTTTTCCCCTAAACTGCGTCTGAACATGGGTAAAATTTTCTTTTAAAATGCACGTTTCCTTACCAAAGTGATTTTCACTTGATTATCTTGCCCTTTGGAAAGATGTTCAGGAGCACCAGCATGATAACATGAATTAATTTATCTTACATACAAAAATAATTCTCAATTGATACATGACTTTAAAAAAAGGTATCTCAGAGACCAGCTTGGGTGAAATCCAGACTGGGTCCAGTTCTGCCAGCATTTCCTTCTGCCAGTTATCCCTCCATAGGAAGCAGTTCCAGTAAGCTGCATGAAGCCTCTTTCACCATAACTGTTCCCAAGAGCAGATCTGGGCCAGACTTGCCCAGGAATCCTTCCAATGGAGAACAGGTCATTCCACAAAAAGTCCTGGTCAAACTCCCAAATGCCAACGTATGTGACATGCACTGTCTGAAAGGAAAGCCTCACTCTTCCCGACCTTTAGATAAAGAGGAAGGCTAAATATCAAACATTCAGCAAAAGCTTTCAAAAAAGACAACCACTGGATTTTTAAGACCACCTCAAAATCATCTTGACATGCCCTAGATTTCATGATCTATTTTTAAATTCCCTTTCAACGGCTGTTACTTGTGTTTTCTGTAGAAGTTGCACAAAAAGAGAGAGTGGCAGCTTGCAAGAGATTGTAAGATGAAAGGCAGAAGACACTGTGAAATTGAGAGAACTAAAAAACCCGTTTCTGTACACTTGAGGACTTTCAGGAGGCTTAAGTGCTTTTTTTCTGAAGGATGTTGCTAATTAGCCAACCATAACAGCAGCACTTGTAAACAGTCCTTGTAAAAATAGCTCACTGCTTATGAAAAGCAAATTTAGAATACAACTTCACTGAATTCTCACTAATTTCTGTTGCTGACCAGCTTCTGTCTTCTAGACGTGCATAAACTTCATACACTAACACATTTCCTACTCCATAGACTAATGTATGTCTTTTCCACCATTTCTGTTGATTTCTATTTTAAGAAGGAAATCTACTTCAGAAAGTAAAATCTGAAGTCTGAAGAGCATTTTATTCCTGTTCCCAATATATCTCCGTTCCATGCTTCAAAAATATTTATGCCAAATGAGAGGTTTTCTCAGGAAAATCAAATCACATCTTCTACTTGCTATGCTTTGAACTTACAACAAACTCCACTATCCTAGTATCACACTTTACTACTGTGGGACAAGCCCCTAAAAATGGTATTTTGTGCTTGCCAAGATGCTGATTTAAAAGAAAGTAAGTTTTCATGAAAATTTAGGGTTTAAAAGGAACACCTTATGAATTATATGAAATTAACAGCTATGTCATCTGTACTAAGGGAAGTATTGCCTTTCTACTAAATACAGGAAATGTGGCAACCCATTTTCAGAACTGTGAAATGCTGCTTATCCCACTTCAAGGTACTTGCATACATGATGACCCATGTTCTCAATCTCCAACAAGGACTGGGCTTCCCAGCTAGACTGCATCTCCCACAAACACAATGGCAACTAAACACTGAAATGGGGAGATGGAAGTCAGCCATAAAGCCAAGCCCCGAGGGAAGAATGGGAAAATGCTAATTACAGTTCCCATAGAAGATGTTGCTAGCATTCCAAAACCTAACCACTTCAGTTCCATTTGGTTTGGGGTCTTTTTCCCTCCATAAAATAAACCAATGAACTTTGACAAAATGAGGATGCAGGAAAACTTTTCCAGAAGGCAATGCAGGGCAAATCTTCAAACCAGCTGTAATACCAACTGAAGAGGTAAACAGCTTCACCCTTTTACTGATCACAAGGTAAGGAGGAGGGATTTTTCTGCTTAAAGAACATTCTTGAGGCATTGTAGTAATATATCCCTGACTCCATCCTTTGCCACACAATTCTTTCCATTTTCAGTTTAAAAGAAACCCACTACACAGGCCTGGGTCCTCAAAACCTTATTCACCAAAACCCCACGAGGCTTTACCTTTACCTAGCTAGCACCAGCGTGACTGGAAGACCTTGATGTATAGTCTTCACGATGGTGTCCCTGGTGCTTGACACTGGATTGAAAAGGAATTAGAGGGGCTCATGGCTTCTGGATGCTGCAAACACCCCATATCTTCATGTCGATAACACCTCATTCTCAAATTAGAATATAAATGCGTCAGGGCTTAGCACTGGGACAAGACAGCCAAAACACAACAACTACCCCATTAAACATGAAGGGAAGGCAATCCTTTTCATCATCTCCAGATCCCTGTGCAAGTCATTGTAATGAAAAAAAAATATTCAGAGAATTAGGTGCAAACGACCTAGCCTGATGAAAAAAATCATTATTTCAACACAATTCAATAATCTAGAATATAAGTAGTGCTGATAACCTGCCTTCTTCAATGGTGCCATGTTCTTTTCCTTACAAAAAAAGGGGGAAAAAACCCTATTCTGAGCTGCAACACACCTGGAGGAGCAATGAATGTGTCAAGCACCGTGGCTAGCTCACAGGGCTAGCTCACCTATGTAAGGGACCACCTTGAGAACTGCAGCAATCTCTCCAAGAGGTATCTAGTGCTTACTTTCCTTAAGGAAGAACATAATGTTTAAATTAACAGTTTTGCAGGTAAACCTTCAACAGTATGAAAAGCAGCTGCTTCAAAGGGATCTGGGGAATGTAACGAAGAAAGCAAGCCTGTTGACTGCAAGCTTAAATTCTGAGCACTGATTACGCAACTATCAGTAAAATAATTAGTACTACTCAAGAAAAAGTTTAAACACACATACTTGCAATACTGGGGGTGTGTTAGGAAACACATTTATTAACAGTTATACACTGGAACAAGCATCAGAACTATTAATACTATTGTTAATGGACATCTCAGCTTTACTGGCAATAGCAAGATCTATGATGGCCTAAATTTAGCATCAAACAAGCCTTCAGTCCAAATTAATCTGCATGCAACATGGTCAGGACTGCCCCAAGCGACATGCCAGTGGCTTGGTGAACCCACACATGAACTTGGGTGTATGCTCATGGCAGAAGGAAACCTTCTTTCACTAACAGTGAATCTGACTAAATTGTAACATTCTTTTTTCCCTTCTCCAGATGAAAGTTTTAAGTACCAGGAATTTCAGTTCAGCAGAGATCCACCAATGCCTCCTCCTAACTCCATTCTACCTTGAAGTGCGTAATTCAATATCCAGGTCAGAAAGGAAAAGCAAGTGTGAGGGGAGGGCAGGTTCCTGTCCCTGCTCCAATGAATGTTTAATTATTTTCTATTAAAAATTCATTTGGAAAAGGGCTAGAATCCCGTCAGTCTAATGGGTTAACCTATGAAGATAAGAAAGATTCAAGATCAAATGCTGCTTGACAAAGGTGGGAGGGAGTTCAGTCATGTTCCTTTGGGTTGAGTATCAGATCTAACTCCGAGAGCAACCACTAGCTCCTCCACTGCTTACAGACGGTACCTAACTCTAGAAAGGTATACAAAGGAGCAGTTCAGCAGGTTTTCCTGGAACAGAAAGAGGACTTTTGTCTTACAACTTCTCCTCTTGATTCTCCCTTGTAACCAGTTTATGTGTATCCTGATTTGGGATGCCAGCTTCAGCAAATCCCATTCCTTGGGCAACTTTTCTCTTGGAATTGCACAAGAAGCTTTGCTACCTGCATTACACAGAATACAGTGCCCCCCAGACATTTGATACTGCAGTTCTTAAGGTCTTCTGTGGACCTACGCTGCTGAAAATGTTCCCAGCTTGCTTTAGTGTTTTGAAAACCGTGTGATTGCCGTTAAAAACAACAGCCAACCCAACTGAGCTAAACACTGAACACCAAGTGCTGTACCCTCCCATCCGCTCTTCCTCCTTGCTGAAAGGAGTCAGGGGGGTGCAGGGTTTCTAATACTCATCTAACGTCACAGTTGAAGAATCAGTGAATATATATGGAGAAAAAATGGAGCTATTCAGAGGCATTTCACAAGCAGAAGAAAAAAGTCAGCAAATAAACTAACTGTAGCAAACAGCCCACATGCAGTTCATTTTTGATTTAATACATCTCAAAGCCATGACAAACTAGCAGATTTTCTTGCCTGTGAATGAAAGCTCTCTGAATAATCATGCTGCCATACAAAGGTTAAAAAAGGTGGGTGAGGGAACTTCTCTTTGGAGAAAGGAGGAGCTGCATCTCCTGTGCAAACAGGAAGCCACAACCTGGGCTGTCCATCCAGCCAGGAGGCCAGAAAGGGACTCACTGGGCTGCCTGTCCAGTCAGGCGGCGCCAAGGCAGCCAGTGGCACATCAGCAGGCAGGCAGTGGCCTAAGGATGTCCACTTCCACGGAACACCAGGGTATGGCTTTTCAAATCAACACACATGCAACCGTGTCTCAATCTCAACCACAAGTGTCTGTCCACAGCAGACATAACAAAAATTAATTTTCAAAAAAAGCTGCTTGATTACTTTTTTGTTATTATATGATTGCTCATTCATGGAGGGCCCCACCATTGCCTTCAGCTAAAGCCACATGTAAAGGACAACATCCCAGGCAGCTTTATTGTGTGACATGAGGGTGAATAGGAGGGGACATTTCCTTTACCTACTAGAAGCAGATAAACTCCCACAGAATACTTAATCCAGACTCTAAACTATTTTCACCAATCACTTGAAAGTTAAATATCCCATTTAAACAAATTTAGCAATTATATTTTGCATTCCCCCTCCCCAAGCAGCTATTGCTCTTGTGACAATATTCATCTTGTCCATGACAACTATTATCTGCTATATAAATATTGATGATCTGAGTAATTGCTGTTCTGTACATATGCTTCTCACAAATATAAATTTATCTGCCTGAAGTAGGCTGCTGACAAAGTGCTTTCCACCTTTTGCATGGCAATGAAACATTACTTAAGGTGTCACTGGGGACAGGGAGAAAGAAAAGAGTGAGTAACAACAGCCCTTGGAGAGGAGACATGCAGTGATGCTTGTCTGTACTGGGAAGACTGAATAGTACCAAAGAACAACAAGCTAGCTAAGCTGGTAATCAGGCAGCTTAAGTTTAGCTTATGCTGTGCCAACACTAGGCACAGCTGAAAAGGAAAGAACTGCTCTGAACTCAACACTGACCACCACTGCTCAGCTGGGGATACCATGTTCTTGGGACATGCTATATACAACATACACACTGCCCTCCCTGTGTGGTTCACTGACGGCAGGGATTACTACTTCTGGATCAAAATCCAATCAGAAAAACAAGCCAATCTTGCACTGGAGGAAGAATACCACACTGAGCATTGTGCTGAGACAGAGAGACTCACAGTGCCACCCTGTAACCTTTGCCAGCACAGGCACAGGAACCCAACATGTCACACAAAAGCAAAGGTGGTCTTTAAGCACCTAATACCCATCCATAGATACTGCAGGCACAAAACACAGCATCAGTGCAAACTCTTTTTGCTGGTTCAACGTATTTGCCAGACAGGCTCTGTGAAAAGTCAGGTAGTCTTGTGTCTTCCTGCACTTGACAAAAATCACTAGAAACACCCCACTGCATATGCTGGCTCATCTGATCATACTGCCCCCTCATCTGGCAGTACAAAGAGCCAATTTTGACAGAGTCCTCCCACTGGCACATGGCCAAACTTGATATTTAACCTTAGATAGTCAACTGTGCATGACAGATGAAGGCTTTTCCTGAGTGGACACAGACTTCCTACAGTATAAAACCTGTGTCTGAACCTCAGTAAAATTACCCCTCTGGAATTATTGGGTCAAGAGATTATTTTTCTTCAGCCATGTGAAAATTGGCAACATTTATGCTAAGAGTTTCCTTGTAGAAGCATTCTTTTTCTAAGGTCTTCACTCATCATTTACAGTATCTGGAAGCAAACACTGGACAAAGACCTTTTTTAAATTTAAAGGAAAAGTATTTCAAATTTATATATGCTACAGATATTAATGGGAAACTCAAAATCTGCCTGGTTTACATCTGTTACTGAGTATTAGGGAGGGCATGAAGATGGAGAAAGCAGCAGGAGAAAAGATACTGGACTCCCTGCCAAGGCAGGCATCAGAGGTGAGTAGGGACAGAGAACGAGCAAGAAGCAAGGGGGAATACAAGATAACATAAGAGCAGCATCTACACTCCCAGGACTGGAGACAGAGGAATCTGATGTTCGTAATGAGCAAAAGTAGTAAGAGTCTGGGAGTCTTACTTTCTCTGTTGCCTTGTTCAAACCACTACATAGACCACCATTAGACATAATCATAGCAGCCACAAATTTTTAGATACATATATTATATGCACACGAACAGACTCAGTCAAAGTAGTTACTGAACACTCATGCAATCTATCCTCTGCCTGTGATACTGAGCAATTTGCTTGTTCAGTATGTTCTGCAGCTTCTTTCCTTCCCCTGTAATTTCTAGTGCTTTGGGGTTTATATGTTACAATTTATAATAACAACTGCTGTACATCCCTGAAGGGAAGTTGCTTCTGGCAGAAAATTAAAGGTTTAACTCTGGGCATGCTTAATGGATACTTTACCACATAACATAGCCTAATTAGTCCAACAGGTCTTCTGAAAAAAATCCACATGACCTTGGTTCTTCCACTGAGTCATTTTGGAGACCAGCTGAAAAAGAGCCTTCAGTAATTCTCTAACATATAACACTGCATTACTTGAAGCAGACTGCATCCTAACTACAACCACCACCTAACCCCCCACCATCTCATCTCTGTCCTGTTTTCCCCTCTTGTAAGACAAGACAAGACAAGACAAGTGACCTCCAGCAAGTAGCCAGTCTTACCTACCTGGCCTCCTGTTTTTCTCAGATCTACTTTTGTTTGCATGCAGATTAATTACAACACACTCTATATGCACACAGAATGCTCTGCTGCTAATGCAAAATTGGTTTGCATTCAAACACAAAATGCAGGTGAGCCAAGCCACTAACTGCCCAATTCACAAGCACAGACTCTCAAGCACTTACATGCACATTAATTTAGATGCAGTGGAATGTACCTATAACTTTGAAAATCATGTTAAAACATCTTTAAGAAACATGACTGAAATATTAAGTGTTTGCATTCCTGAGTCACTAAATAGTAAAATTAAATTTCTATCAAATAATACTTTTATATTCTCAGTAGCTTGTAACCCCATGTTTCACTCTAAAATCCCAGTCACAGAACTTAAAGCTATGCCTGTCCAGCACATCCTTTCCTGCACAGCAATGTTGATCTGGAGTGTAAAGAAATATAATCTCCATCCACCACAACTGCATTGCCAAATTTCTTTAGAGAGGACGCAAACCAGCAGTATTCCCAGCTCAGTGTATTTTCATAAAGAGAGTAGTGAGTTTCACATCTGTGCCAGAGTCCCTATACACACAAAAAGAAATGCTTCACTGGGTTTGCATCCCCTCTATAGTCTCTCTCATGGAGATACGAAAACGCAATTTCACTATAAAAATAAATACAGTGGAGTGAATAATTTCTTGCACTGAGCACATGGCCATTTATTTTCATTGCTTTCAAAAAGCCACTGCACTAAGACCTAGGAAGAAGACAGTGTGTGGATTACAGGGCCCACTTCTCTAGCTCTTTCTGATTTGCCTCAGCTTTCCTGCAGAGAGCATGGGTTGCAATATGGTTACTTGTGCCTTCCAGATGCTGAGGTCCCTTTCTTAAGGGGTAAGGGCAGGTGGAGCTACATTTACCTTTCTCTACCAGTGCAAGATCTGTAAGCAGGCCTTGCAGTAGTAGGCAAGGCACAGTGAAAGAGGGACCCTTGAACTGTGATAAAGGAACAGCGAAATCAGCGGCATGTGTCCTCAAAGTGGCACAGAAACCCACATGGATTTGGGAGGTGCAGAACACCTACTAGTCATTCCCTTTGATAGGAGAGAACTACTTTGCACCTGCTTTTTACAGGAAAGGCATTCACAGGAAGAGATTTTGCCAATACCTGGAATTCCATGTTTTTTAAGCTAGAAAAATCCAGTCAAAAGTCTGATGGAAAGCATATGAGCAGTATTCTATACAAATTCATTTACATTATGCATTTTTGATACAAAATACCAGCTACCAAATATGTTATCTGATAATTCAAAGAAACTTAAAAAGCAGTTTAGGATTCCAAGCAATCCACTGAAATTGCTGCTCCTATAAACCTCTTCCAGAATTTTCACAGAATCACAGAATATTCTGAGTTGGAAGGGACCCACAAGGACCACTGAGTCCAATTCTTCCAACTGAACCCAGAGCCTTGGTGTTATTAGCACCAGGCTCTAACCAACTGAGCTAATCTCAGCAGTCTTGGTTGCAGAAGGTAAGGCGCCAGCAATCTATCTTAGAACAGGAGCTGATGAAATGAGGTCATTTACAAAAAAATAATACAATGCAGTTCACCAACTGGTTTACTTGCCAAAGGAACGTGTTTAGAGGTTTCATTTTATGCAGCACTGAAGAACTGTAACTTGCATTTCTTTTGTGGCCTGAGACTTTTTCTTCTTCAGCTAATTGTGGGGTGATGAGCTGATAAGGTCTGATGGGTTGAGGGAGACGCCTCAGCCCCCTGGAGGGGTGCTCCCCGCAGAAGACAAAAGCAAGGCAAACTGATAAGATTAACAAAGGATGGAGTGTTAAAAAATAACACGGCCTTCCTTTGCAGTATCTTCTATGAGTGCTCAAGGGCCCACCCCCCTCAGGCATCTGCATCACCCCCCCAAAAGATTGACTT
>VWZD01007305.1:0-14326 GCA_013396695.1 Sakesphorus luctuosus | reverse complement strand
AGAGAGGGAGAGAGAGGGAGAGAGAGGGAGAATTCACCCCTTGTCTCTACCTTGCTGGGAAAAGACTGAGAATTCACGTCGCATCTAACCGAGGGGTGACACTGACACTGTCCATAAATATAACTGCTCCAGGAGGAACCTACCATTTGGGGGTTGTTCTCTTTTGTGTTTACATTTGGTGCTGGGGGAGTAGTTTGCTCTGGTCTGTTTACAGTTATATCTACATCTACATATATATCTATATATTAGTTAAGAACAGTTATCCTTCTTATATCCATTTTCTAATAAAGTTCCTTTTTCTTAAAGTTATTAAGGAGCGACATAATTATTGAGGAGGAATCCTCTCCTCTGGTTTTTGGTAAACATTTTGGTTTTCCCTCAAACTAAGACAACAGGCTGTCTGAGCAGGAATGTCATATGGGTGTTTGAGACTCACCTTGGCCCTCTAAGGTGTCACGTAATATTTTAACATTAGAGTGACACTAGTGATCTCTGAAGAGTCACACTCTATGCCCCAGGAAAACAGGCATATATTGTCTGAACACCAGCAGCAACAAAGAGGGTATCAAAACACAGACTGGCTGAAGAATTGCATGTGCATCCCACAAATGCTCTTTTTAACACCTCTGACACTCCAATTTCTAATGTCAATGTTTGTCTTCTCCTTCAGTCCAGGTCTGCAAGAAATGTGCCCGCTGCATCCAGCACAGCTACAATGTCTAGCAAAGACACAGCCTGGGTAAGGTCAAGTCTGCTTTCTTAGTACAACATTGCCTAGATTTTCGATGCAGACCACCCAAGACACCCATGCCAGACCAGCTGCATCTATACTGGGATGCTTAGCAACACAGACCCATGTCCCTGACATCTTACAGCATCGCATCAGCCCAAGTGAACACCTGCCTAAAGTTAACTATGAGGAGGGCGCTGTATGGGAATCAGAGACTGTATTCACTCACAGAAGCTATTTTGGGAAAAACATATGGCACTGAGTATTATCAGTGTCAAATTATCATTAAATTCCACAGGATGATGCTGGTGAACATCCAGATTATCAGGCTGCCATTGTACATGTGCAAGTTTGTGCATAAGTCCTACCCAGGATGTACATTCCCATCTGCTCTGATGCTCACCTCTGTTCAGTCCAAGGTGTCCTGGAGGTCAAAGAAAGCAGGCTCCACGCTATTGCTGGCAGCCTGCAAGCCTTTCTAAATCTCAAGTGACTTTATCTTGACAAACTAAAGGGCAGCCATGCTGCAAGGAAGAGTAACAAATGGGATCCATCTATAGGAGATGTGTCCTCTGCCCTCCTGCCCCTCTGCTGCAGCCACTGCAACTCCTCTGATGTTATCTCACAGCCACCCCTACCCTGGAGACCATGAACACCCAGCAAATTGGCCAGAGCTACAGAGGTGCTATATGTTTGACCACGACACATGCAATGCCTGGCTAGGCAGCTGCTACTAGGCAGAACAGAGAATAGCTGTAAACAGTCTAGTTTTTGTCAGAGAGAGCACTGCTTTTAATATTTCCCAGCCAGCCACCAATCTTAACAAACACAAGTGGGAAATTAGTGATCTTTCCGACTGTCAATCATTGGTGCAATCTGGTTGAAACAGGCCAAACAGGAGACAAAATTGCTCATTTCCTGGGGAAACTAAGTTAAAATGAAATAAAATAAAACTAGATGAAAACTATGATGTGTTTGATTAGTGGTGTTTCCATGTTCTGCTATGGTCCAGAAAATGCCTTGCTCAGTCAAGCCTGGGAGCTGCACAGCACACACTGCAGTTCAGCTCTGTAACTGCCCAGCTATTTTGCATCTGGAGCAGGAAGGGGAAAATTGCAAATTCATTTACATCTGGGGGTTACTCTGGATGGGTAATTTCTGCAGTAGGAAGACAGGACAGGACAGGACAGGACAAGGGGATTTTCCTCTGTAAGGGGTGAAATCCTTTGCCAGGGCTAAAGGACTATTACTAAGCTCTAAGTATGAAAGCAGATGGGGCTCCTCTCTCCTTCACAAGCACCAAATCTGGAAATTAACTCATCCCAGAGACTTCAGCACCCTTCTCCTTGCTATTCCCAGCATCCCTCAGCCCATGCTTCTCATGCTTGGCCACCAAGGGTACCTGTGAGACTGGGGGCAGCTCTGCTGTGGTCATACCAGCAAATGCTGAGCCCTTGCCAGCCCAGGACATAGGGAGATGCTACACTGCTGAGAGCTGTAAGGGTTTCCTCTAACTGTGGTCGGTTGCATGGATCATGCTACAGGAGCTACATCAGCTGTGGACTCCTCTGCTCCCTTTGCAGAGAATGGTACAGCAGTAGAAAACAGCATCAACAAAGCAAGCCTGCAGCTTTCGCACAGACTCAGAAACAGCTGTGGAATTTCTCTAGAACTGTTTTATGTAAAGGGGAGGAAAGACCAGCCTCCAACCTCACTTCCAGCCAACCTGCCTACCCGATAGAGGCAAAGTATAAGAACAGGAGAGAATTTAAGGCATGCCAAGATCTCAGGTTCTGGAAACTGGTTTCCCACATGCTTCACAAAAAGAAAGCACTCACGCCCAAAATCTATTGCTTTGAACTCAGATTGCACACCATTTATTCAGCTGAATAACCACGCTCAAGCCAGTGAAATTACTTGCCTGAGTATCTTGATGTACAGAAGGGCTACAGAGCTGGCTGACAAACACAGGTACAAAAAAGGCAATGCAAGAACTCTTTTTAAAAAGGCTGGAGCCTTAGGCCAGATCCTAAAGTCAAGAGCCCTGTGGTCAAAACTACAAATCACTGGGTCTTTGGTAGAGTCACATCAACTGATCAGGGCATCATCTAGGTCCACGTACACCTCTAGATCTGTATCTTCTAAGCACCATCAACTGATTGGGGTCACAGTCTGAAAAATATTTCATTGACGTAGAAAACTAAATTCTGCTTGAAAGTATGGCTTGAGTATTTAGGAGTAAAAGTTTCATTAGCTTCCAGCAAGACTTTAGGTGCCAAGCATAAACTAATCCTCCATAAACCTCCAGCAGAGAAGTGCCACTGCTCCCAAGCGCCACTGGTCCCAAACATCGTAAGCTCTTCTGTACAGAACCCACACACAATACGGCATTTGTTCTCAGCCCCATGCAAGTATAAAACACGTGTAGTTCACACCCTGGAAAGCTTGTGAGAGGCAGCCCTGGGCTTAAAACCTTCACATGCAAGCTTGCTTGTGAGTATCGCTCTCTAATTGCACCAGGAAAACTCACATAACTGAAGTTAAAACTGTGCTGAAGCCTCTGTCAGTTAGACTGCGGCTGATGGAGCTTCTGATCCAGTTCATCAAAGCGTCAAGGTGAGAACCCTGAACTGGAATGAGCAACAGATATGATGAGTGAGCAACAGATATGATAAAAACACATCCATGGATTTTGGCAAAGCTGAAGGCCCAAGTGAGTCATTTGGGGAAGAGTGACCAGGGCCCAGAAGCATTTACCTGCCCACTCCACGAGCACTCTGCTAAGCCTCAGCATATCTTTGGATGAGACACTCATTCTGAGTTACTGCATTTGCACATATAATTTAAACACACTATAATACGGCCAAAGGAGGATTTATTGTCTCTCTGGCATTTCTGATATGGATATTCCACAGCATTGTCCAGTAGACAACATGCATATAAAACTTCCCTCGGGTTTAGCCCAACCAACTTTCCTCCCTCCAGACAAGCAGCAGAAAACAGCCATCATTTTCCTTTATCTCCACATACATGGCCAGCTGTCCAAACCCTCTGACAGACATTCACAGCTTTGAACCAGAGGTTTAGGCTTTTTAACTACACTGCCAACAGAAGCATGTGCATGGCAGGATTCCATAGAGCTCCATCCCAACTGCCCAGGCACACCAGTGCCACAGCGAGCAACAGCACAAGGCTGTTCCCGCTTTGCATACCTCAGCCGGTGCTACTTTTATGTTTCACCTTTCACTCAATTACTAATCTGAAATGCAGTCGTGAACTGCTACATAGTGAAGAACAGTGTTTTCAGCAGTGTGGGGGTTTTCCCATTGATTACTATCATCCCATAGGCTTTACATTACACTCAGTGGGCATTTCAAAAAGGCCTGTAACCCCACCCAGGGTACAGAAAGGCTGAAAACAGAAGCTTCATAGACATCATAAGTTGGAAGGTTACAAATACTTTCCAACAGTCTCAATCAGACACAAAAGCTAAGCAAATCTGTATCAAAAATTCTCTAAAACGTACCACTAAAATAAAAAAAAGCAAACAAACAAACCATGGGCCATACTGGTGAGGAAGAGTTTTAGTGAGGAAACAAGAAGAGTGGAGTGTTTACAGTTCAATTAATGGGACCTTATCAAAAGCCTGTTTGCTTTTTAAAAAAATTTTTAAGACACCTATTACACAAACACACACTCTTAATGCCTTCCTGGCTAGCAGCCTGGTGCACATGTCCTAAGCGTATTCACATTTCAGGAGAGGCAGAGCTGCCCCCGGAGAAGTCCCCCCGCCGGACGGCGTGTCGGAACAAAGCGCTCGGGTGACGGATGTCGGCAGGGTCCATAAATCACATTTCTGGCAGCTCGACCTCAGCCAGGAGACAGCACCTAACGCGGTCAGGAACTCCGACCGCTGCCGCTCTGCAGAGCGGGGATCCTACCTGGGCAGAGGGCTTCACGCCTCTCCTCCTCGCTGGCTAAAGAAATGATTTTAAGCCGTTTTCTAAAAAGCCCAGCGAGATGTCTGGCACTTACTGAAAGCACGCGACTAACTGCGTATCTTCTCCGCTAACTGCTGGCATAAGGAAGAGAGCGGAAAATCAATCAAAATACAAAACAAGCAAAAACCAAACAACAAAAAAAACCCAACACAAAACCATCACCAAACCTCCCAGAGAAACAAAGAAGCCCATCAAACCCCGTCTCTAAGTTATCTGGATTTACTTGGTCGCGAAGCACACGGATAACCCTTCTCCGCTTGGAACAGCGCTGGCGAGATGCAGGCGCGACCCCGCCGGGTTCCGAAGTACCGTGAGTGCCCCGGCACCCTCCCGGGACGCGGCGGGCAACGGGCGGCCCCGAGTGCTGTTCGGTCGGTCACCTGCACCGCGCATCGCCGCCGCACCACCCGCGGCAGCGGCGCAGCCCTGCTCTGCCCGCAGACAGCCGAGCGCGGCGGGGCCGTCCAGGACAAGCGCTTACGAAACCCGCGTCTCCCCCTCGGCCGGGCGGGAAGAAAGGAAAAGAGGGAGGCGTGGCGGGGGGCATCCGCGCTCGCGGCGGCCCCGCTCCCCGCCGGGAAGAGGAGGAGGGAGAGGCGCCCCCGCCGCTGGATCCACCGCACGCGAGCATCGCCCACTGCACCGGGGGAGCAGGCCAAAGAGCGAGTCCCGCCGGCGAGAAGCGCGGAGCCACTGACCTTGCCGCCATCGGCCGCCGCCGCAGTGCCTGCCTGCGGGGTAGCAGCCCGGCGCCCACCGCCGCAGCTGGCGCCTTCGCCCCGGCAGCCGGCACCGCCCCCCGCCCCGCCGGAGTGCGGGGCCGAGAGAGGCGGGGCCGAGGCGGCAGGAGCGTCGGAGCCGCCCCGCTTCCCGGTGCGCCCCACCCCGCCCCAGCCCGGACCGGCCACCGGCGGCGAGCGAGGGTAAGCGGGATTGCTCGGCTGCGTCGGGACCCCCACGAGCAGCCCGGGCAGGAATAGTCGGCCTCGCAGCAGCGAGGGCAGCGGCAGCCGCGGGCAGTCCGTGCCCTGCACGATACGACCCGGCCCTGGCAGCGGAGAGAGGAAACGTGGCTCTCGGGATGCTCCTCAGTGCAGGGGATGGGCTCTGCGGGCTTAAGCAGCAGCTTGTTCTGCCACCTGGACCAAGGTGAGCGACGACTGCACCTTGAGCGTACTCTCCCGAGGGGCAGCTGGCGGAGCAGCTCCTGTTCCCACACACCCACCAGACCTGTCCCTGAGAGGTCCGTGGAGCTGCTAAAGACTCCCTGCAAGGCAGGTTCTCGGGCTCAACTAACTGGTGCCTTGAGCCATGAAGACCATCAGTCTCAGCTGGGGGCTTAGAGCTGTATTACTAGTGTGCATTAAAGTAATAGGTATATGTGACGTCTTCCCACAGCAGACCCAGGGCTGGGCTAAGGCATAAGGCCTCCTTTTTATCCATTGCACCAAGGCCTACACCTACTACAGAGCATAGGATCACGGATTCGGTTTTGCCCTGCCTGCAGAGAAAACAGTCTTATTTCCATCAGCAGTAAAAGTAAAAAATGCATATGTACCTCCTCCTAGTGTCTCACATGGGATTCAGTAATGGCAAGCAGCAAGAGATACAAATTTGCAAGAGTCTTCACTCCTCATTGACTCGTCTTTTTGTAGGGGCAGTGTTGTTGCAACAGTTGCAAGTGGTGTGAATGACGACCTTTAGGTGCCAGGTTTTGCTAGAACAGCCTTCTCCTCCCCAGTTCCTGTGGCTCCACAGGAAAGTGTTGCCTATGGAGGTGTAAGACCTCTGTAAAAATCACAAAGTCTACTTGGTTTCCTCCCCTTCCTTTCCACCCTCTTCACTGCAGTGGGGCTATTTGCAGAATAAGGTTTCCAGCAAGCCAGGCTCACCACTGGAGAGAGTGCATTCACCAGTACAAGTCCCAGTTCTGCCACTAATATTTAACACTCAATTATCATTCTCAGAACGAACGTTTGAAGCAGATGTGTGCATCCCACGGAGTTTCTTAGTTCAAAACTTCTAATGAAATAATTGAGATAACACAGAAGAAGTCAAATAGGTCAAATTTTAGCCACCAGTTTGAGACTGGTTGCCACTTCATGTCCATCTGCAGAGTATTAGTCAGTACTATCCCTGACTTCTCACAATGTGTTTTACACCACAGACATCATTTTAGAGCATACAGCTGACTTTGGCTTCTCTGCGGATCTGCTGCAAGGACTGTGTGAAAGCTTTCACTGCTCTCCCTTTCCCCACAACCACCCAGCTGAGTAATCTGAAGAACACCCAAATTGCTTCTCATGAGGCATCCCTTACCTGGGCAGGGGTCCTGCCATTCTTCTCTCTGGGATGGGACATGACACATGGTAGCTGCCATGACCCACACCTTTGCACCCTGGCCACTCAAGATTCTACAGATTTTGTTGAGAAAAAGCCTTTCTGATGCTGGGGAATGGGGCTGCATGTTGTTTTTACAATATAAGAAGATCCATATGCCAAATTCACATCAATTTTTTGTGTAACATCCTGTTTTTGAAGAGACACACAAAGTCTGGGAAGCACGATTCCTTACATGCTGCTGTGCACCATGTCCCTACCCTTCCTTAGATCAGTTTCCCCTTTCTTCCTTAGAAAACAAGTGGCAGCTGATGCCTACTAGAGTGCTATGGTACCAGAACTCCATGGACACAGGAGAGGAAGATTCATTAGAAAATGGAGCCACATGTCCCTCCAACTGTGCACTAGCCAGTACTGCTGCTAATAATGTCCACCAGAGAGGCAGGGGAACTACACAGATGCAGAGAAAGATCACCCATTCCTGAGATGGATCCTGCAAGGCAGCGTTTAAGAGCGTTGACACAACGACTCTGTTAATTACATTGCTGCTGTTGCTGCTGTGATTGTGTCATTACATCAGAGTTCAGCCAGCTCAGCTGAAAACCCAGACACCCCATGCACCCCCCTATGGGTTAAGCAGACAGCAAAGAATCAAGTATTTCAGATCCCACATGCAAATACAAGGTAGAGTGGCTAGCTCAGATTTCAGCAACTCACTCCCTCTACTGAATGGATTAAAGTTAACGTATGTGCACAGCTCCTGGCAGAATTGCTACCAGAGGTGCATCACACAAGGGGAACTGGAAAAGAAGCATAATTACTCCCAAGAGGATCCATGGATTGCCACCATGGTCCCCCAGGGTGCATCTGTTATGAAGCCTGTCAGTCTCTGGGGAAGAAATCTTGAAAAGTTTCCAGCAATAGGCTTGGAAAAAAAAAAGATAAATAGATTGCAGCTTGAGATTGCTCCACACAGTTTATTTAGATAAAACTTTTCACGAGGACATGGTTTTATAAAAGACAGCAAGTTCTTTGGTACTGCCCTTTTCAGTTCCTACCCAATAAAAAAGGCTCAAAAGTGCTCATCCAGTGCCAGAGATATGGAAGGACAGAGGGAAGGACAGCCCTGCACTCTGCCATGCAAAGGTAGCTATGTTTTCCCTTTGCTGTTCTCTCACCAGTCCAGTTGGATCAGGGAACTTTTTTTTCCTATCTGGATTTTTCTAATAACTTTTATAAGCACATCATATCTAACAGTCAATTAAGACAAATTGCTGTCAGACACATTCACTCAAGCACAACTGGTACTGCTGAGATGGGGACCCCCATCATGCAGAGGAATAATAGGTGTAATCCCTACAGTAGCTGGGGTAGCACTGAGATACCATAACAAAGGAAACTAACTCATAGTTTCTCCATGATGATGACCTAAGGGACCTCTACTACACAACAGATATATATAAAGACCTCAGCATCAGACTTTCAGTTCTGGGAGCAAGTCACAAAATAATCATGAAACTGAATGGGAGCTTGTGAGCATTTTAAAAATAATCAGCATATGGGGGATCCATTCCTTTTCATATCTGAGCCAACTTTAAGTCTGGAGACTTTAATCATATTCCCAAGGTTTACTCTGTTACTAAGACAGCTAGGTACCCTTTTTATCCCAGTTTCCTAGAGAAACAAAGTTTATATCATCACATTGTCTGTGCAGGTTCCTGTCTTCCCGTTTTCTTTTAGCTGCTTTGGAAACCATGTGCCAAGCTACAGAGGAGTAATCAGGAGCAGAAATGTCCCTAATGTTTTTTGGGTTTTTTTAAATCACTAATGGGACAAAGGGAAAAATCTTCTTCGAACCCTCCCCAAACAAAGAGGCAGGCTGATAGCACTTTTCCATTCAGTCCAGCAGCCAGCAAGCACACATGCATGAGACAGCAGAACCTAACCAAACTTCGTGATTTCCCCTGCTCATGTAACATCTTTCAGTGGAAAAAAAAAAGATTTCTATGGTCCTAGACCTCTGGGACTAAATGGGGGTAATTATATTAACCATTAAAATCGCTGCTGAATCAGGGCCTGTCAAACCTCATGCCTTGCACAAAACTTTTGCAGAAGGCTGTTGCCTAAAACTGTGAAACAGAAGTACAGCCCATAGTGGTTAAAAAAGTATTGGGGGAAAGAAGTTCAAGCCCCACTGATCACAGGTAATTGTCACTTTTCATAGGGATACTGTGTGATAATATTACAATGAACATTTTGGCTCATTGAAATCTGTCAGGCTCATATACATTACCTTGTTCTCTTCCATAAAACTGTGGTTTATTTTATGCTTTAAAAGATTCAGCAGAGTGCAAATTTTTACGGGTCACTAACCTGAAAATGGACATGTAAGAAAGATGCATATTTGTGGTAACTCCATTTAAGAAATTGCTTCAAACCCCCAGTCTCTCTCACCAAAAAAAAAAAAAAAGACACCAAAAAATTAAAAACAAAACAAAAAAATACAAAAACAAACATCAAAATCCCACAAAAAACACTTTCTAGTTAAGAGGAGAGGCTTTGCCCCTCTGCTAACATTAAAGGCCTCAAGCAGGAGAAGATGGTCAATGTGCTTACCACAGGAAAGCAACAAGTTCTCCATTCATCTGTATGCTATTTAGGCCACTTTCTGTCCTTGGGTTGGGTACAGAAATTTGACCAATAATTTTCTCCTGAAAGTGATAGTTTGTAAATGCTTATCTGTTAACTTTAACCTTAAAAATTAATCATAGAACCATAGAATGGCTTGGATTGGAAGGGATTATCTAGTTCCAAACCCACTGCTGTGGGCAGGGACAGCTTTCAGTACACCTGGTTGCTCAGAGCTCCGTCCAACCTGGCTTTGAGCACTTCCAGCAATGGGGCATTCACAGCTTCTCTGGTCAGACTGTTCCAGTGCCTCACCACTCTCACAGCAAAGAACTTCCTCCTAATGTCTAATCTAAACCCACTCTCTCTCAATTTGAACCCATTCCCCCTTGTTCTGTCACTACATGCTCTCAAAAAGTCCCTCTCCATCTTTTTGTAGGCTCCCTTCAGGTACTAGAAGGCCGCAATTAGGTCACCCTGAGGTCTTCTCTTTTCCAGGCTGAACAAGACCAATTTTCTTAGCCTGCATTGATATCTCAGGTGCATTAACATCTCTATAAGTACAAAATGTTGGGAAGTTGCTCCTTCACTGTAGCTGACTGCCTTTACACCCAGAGGGGAATGAGTCTGGAGGTGATTCAGAGCAGAAATCCATACTCGGAGTCTCCTTCTGCCTGGGCTAATCTCCCTCCATAGATAAGACAGGGAAAAAGCTTCCTACATTGAAATTTAGTACTCATAGATAGGCAGTGCAAACAGCCCCCTGAGGCTCCTAATCCTGGAGAGCACCTTGGTCTGCTGACACACCCCTTTGCTTTCCGGAAAAAAAAGGCCCAGACTAGTCTCAGTGAGACCCCTTGGAGAAGGCACAAACCCTGTATCCCAACAACCAGGGTGCCACCTAATACACTGTGTCACCGCCAGCCTCTCAGCAGCCTGTGAAGGATGTGCCTGAGATGTGCCAGCCTGTTACTCTGGCCACTGGCCCATCTTGTCACAGCATGGCTGAGGTGGGAGGGGACCTCTGAAGATCCTCCTATCCAACCCCATGCTAAAATCGAGGTCAGCAACAGTCAGGCATTCAGAGCTGTGTCCTGCTGGGTTTTGAGCGTTTAGTGCCAATGCAGGGAGCTGGATAAACACACCAGCGGTGCCAACACAATGGTTACTGTCTGTACAGTCCTGGATATTGTCTCTGCTGCTGCAAATGTCAGGAAATGGAAGAGGCGGGGGGAAGTGTATAAGCTCTGGCAATTATCTCCAGAGATGCACTTTTATCTCCCATTATCCCATCACAAGGCCATATTTAGAAAAATACACTGATATGAATCAAATCTTTGCTTTTAACTGTACCAAGTCATGCCTGTATCTTCTCAAAAAATTAATAGTTTGCTGTATATTAAACAAAAGAGAAAATATCTATGTGAAAAACATTCTCACATCAGTGAATTTCAATTACCAAAACTTGATTATTTAAAAAACAAAACTCTTCTGTTATCCGAAGCCATGCTGAATTTGTTGCTGGACTTTAACTATATTAAAAGTCCATTAGTTAGACAGCCCCTCAACCATCCATGTTAATTCATTCTCCTCTGAAGTAGACAAGGTTTAAGAGAATTACAGTTCTTGTATACAAACAGCACCACAAAAAATGACATGGAGATACTTCATCATAATTTACTAAGTTCAACACTGTTCAGGACTTGCATACTGCAGCACATCATGATAGCCCTTTGGCACTAGCTTGCTAAAGAGTAACTACAGGTACTCCTATCCTTGACAAAAAGCTCCATTAAAGAGAAGAGTGAGGTTGCAAATGTAAGCATCCAAAATTAGAAAACACCCAAATTAAGGGTGACTGTGCAGGTCCCTCCTGACATAATCACACACTTCAGTTGCGTAAGTGCATGCTGCTTTTTAGAGCATCA
This sequence comes from Sakesphorus luctuosus, assembly GCA_013396695.1. Taxonomy (NCBI): domain Eukaryota; kingdom Metazoa; phylum Chordata; class Aves; order Passeriformes; family Thamnophilidae; genus Sakesphorus; species Sakesphorus luctuosus. Next base: position 2,699 of record VWZD01007305.1, on the reverse strand, counting down.
TGGGATCCCCTACAGTTGCATGAGATCTCAGCAGCACAACCTCATAATCCTACTCCCCACTGCCAGCCTCTCCTGTCACCTCTCCCTGTGCCACCACCCAAACTCCAGCCTCTAGACTCCCTGTTCCCTCATCCCTGGTCTCCAGCCTTGATAGGCCACTTTTCACTCTTCACCACAATCTCCCCAGTTTCCCTGCCCAGCTGTTGACACATTTCATTCCAGCAGTTTTCAGTCTCAATTTCCAACCCTAAGTCCCAGACCAGGTTTCTTACAGCAAGGCCCATGTATCTTCTCCACTGCAAGTCCTCAGTTCCACTCTTTCTCTCTAGCCTGCTTTAGTCCACCTGTTTATGCCAACTTCACAAATAAAGGCTAGGACCCTTCTTCCTCATCGTTTGGGGTCAGGAAGTCAGTGATGAAGCACACAAGTCTCCATGGCTGTGCCAGGAGGCACCAAGAAGAGCATTGCCAGAAACATCCCACTCAGTCCCTGCAGCCATAGACCAGAGCAGTCTCCACAGACTCCACAGAGATTACCAGCCAAACTTAGAAGCCTCTGCCAAGTGTGTGTAAACTGTGATTTTCTAAGGGTTTATAAGTTAGCTGAATGTAGGTGTTTTTCACAGAAGCCAGAGTTGAGTTGCATCACTTTTCTTGGCTATTGCACTTTGGAAGGGATATCACCAGGCAGTGATAATGTTAATAGTCTAGTTCCATGCATGCAATGTCATTATGTCTTTCACAAGAAGCTGTTGTGGGAAAAAAATTTCATAGAAAGAGCTGAACAGCCAGAGACACCCCTCCAGAATCAGACTGAAATATTCATCTGGGCACAGAAAATGTTAACCAAAAGATTAAGGTTTCAACATGTTACAGAATTTGCAAAGAAAAAAAAAAGGTGGTGCAACTCAACTCTGACATTAATTAAAGCGAACTGAGTAGGAGAAAGGTTATTTTCTTTAGCCTAGCAGAAGTACCATATATATTACCCTTAGGTTAGTAAGAGTCCACAGTTCACATTACAGACCTTGAGAAGATGAAAGTGCACTGTGTAAACACTCTAAATATAGTTCGTTAGGACCAAACAGCCACCAGGTTCAGGGTGCTTCATGCCCTGTGATTATGTGATTAGTATTATAAACTCTATGGTTACCACAGGCCTAACCCCCATCCCATGTCGAAAAAGGAAAGTCCAGCAATCACCAAGACAGGTCCCCTCATCATGTACTTAAGCAGAGAAAATAAAGCAAGGTGTGTAAATCTCTATGCTTATGCAGATTGTTCGCTTGACTTGTTTACACTATACCTTTGCAAACCACTGGCTCATCTTGCCAGCTCTTACCTGCAGGAGAAGCACTGAAGCATCCTCAGCTGAGCAACTTCACTCACATGGTGCTAACAGGATTAGGACCAAGGGCTGGAATTTCAGTGTCGAATCTAAAGCATGCATAACAAAACAAGCACACTGGGATATTTATTGTGCTGAGTGCTAACATGGAAGTGACTGCGCTTCATCCTAACACTTCCTGAAAATTACCTCATTTATAATTAACACTACAGCTGCAGATTCCCCACCATTTACAATGAATTAAGTAACAACGCTCCTAAGACCCCATGGATTTCCTGGGATAAACAGTATGACTAGTTAAATACATGAATATATGAAGTAAATATTATTTTTATTATTATTGGGGCTTCTGAAAATAAGAGCCTCACAGAGGGGATAGCATTGCTGGTAGCCAGGAAATACATCAAAAACAATGCTGTCCCTGCCAGAAGTGCCAGGTGAAAATGCTCTGGTTGAGGCTATCCTCACACAGCCTTTCATTCAGGGACTCATCCTGCAGTCCTTGCACCCCTGGAAGAAGCTTGGGGGATTTCAGTTTTGTCTAATTTGAAATCCATTTATGCAAGCAAATGTCTTTAGGACAGACCTGACAAGGCGGGGACATTCAAACCTGTGTCACCATGTCCAAAGTGTGCTGGACTATAGCTGTTACTGTATGTCCTTATGGGCTTTCTGCCTCTTGCTTTGCTGAATTCAAGATGATTCTAAAAGCTTTTCAGATCTCACCAGCTAGGAAGCCATTGGGGCTGCAGCAGTGCAGATGCCCTCACTATTAGGTGTCCTGCCACTGTGGCCCCCAGCAACATGACAGAGCCGCTCCACTGCAGCAGTGGGAAAGCTTTAAAAGACTTGCTTTTCTCAGCCTCACTCAGTTACTATGTGTTTTTCCAAACAACCTGCTTATTGTCTGAGGGAATAAGCACATTATTAAGTTCATAGATCCACCTCATTAATACTCACCCTCCTGGAGCTCCAGTCAAGTGTACTCATGTTTTCTGGCACAGCGCCACTTACATCTCATGTAAGATTGCTACCTGAAAAGAAGTGCAGAGGTTCCTAGTTCAGACCTGTGGCCTGTAAGACTTGCTTAGATCCATGTCAAATGTCAGTCCTGTGATGTGTCAGCTCTTAGAATCATAGAATCACAGAATCAATTGCGTTGTAAAAGACCTCCGAGATCATCAAGTCCAACCCTTGGTCCAACTCCAGTCCATTTACTAGATCATGGCACTCAGTGCCACGTCCAATCTCAGTTTAAAAATCTCCAGGGATGGTGAATCCACCACCTCTCTGGCCAGCCCATTCCAATGCCTGAGTAGTCTCTCTGGAAAGAATTGCTTTCTGATATCCA